>CM023456.1:115912967-116045331 GCA_013339765.2 Haemaphysalis longicornis | reverse complement strand
GGGAACGAGTATCAAGCTGTTTTCCGGGCTTGTACCTACAGTAATAGAGCTTTCTTTCCCTTCGGTTGGACACTTTTTGTCAAACTTTCTAGGCCCAATCCTAAGCCTTCTGGACCACAAAGAATTCAAGAAAAAAAAAAAGCTTACCTTTGTGACAAAAAACATTTTATGACAGTCAGAAAGATAGGTGTTTTCTCTAGTTTTCCGGCATAAAACGTTTCAGCCTCGCTCGGGACGTAATCTTGTACATTGAATTTCTTGAGCCTGCGCACTTTCGGCTGGGCCTAGAACATATTGAAAAAGACTGTACATTCGTTGGCTCACCTAACTAACATCAAGAGCGACTCATGCAATGACCAATCAAAGCGGGCTCGTTTCGTGAAAGCGTTTTCATGAATGCCGCAGGAGCAGCCCCCCCCCCCTCCCTCTCCCAACTTCGCAGCAGTCTAATTAGGGTACCTGGGCAGTCAGGCTTGGCTTTACGGTGTGTTTAACATTTCAGCTGGACTCCAGGACCGAAATGACCCGTGCTTCTCAAACGTACATCACGAAACATGTACAAAAGTTTATTCTTCAGGTCCATTCCGGACACGAGCGCCTGCAGCGGTCGCGAATAGAACCCGTGAGCGCATGCGCAGCAAACACCACTGTAGAGTGGATGTACAAGAAAGGTACAGATGAACCCTAGCATATTCCTATGAAATGAGAACGCGACAGTCTTCCTTTTGCCTGGGTTCGTCTACCAGTCTTGCGCCGATATCGACTGTGACCTACAACTTCGAGAGAGAGAAAGCATTTTATTGAGCTTTGCGCGGTTAGACGACTGTTGTGGCTGCCGGTTTATGCCGGGCAGCGACTGCGGCGGCTCTGGTGACCAGGGAGATTTGGATCTCCTGGTCTGAGCTCGCCAGTGCCTCCTCCCCCTGCTCATTGGAGGAAAGGGGGGAAAGGGTCTTTGGTGCATCCCCATATGATGTGTGGAAGGGTCGCGAGGGCACCGCATGCTTTGCAGTTTGGTGAGAGGTAAAGGGAAGGGTGGATGAGGTTGAGCTTGGCTGGGCTCGGAGAGGTGTTCGTTTGGAGGAGTCTCCATGTATGGTCTTGTGCGGGTGTGAGCAGCACGTTGGCTGAGGACAGTTTTCTGCGGGAGAGGCTGTAGTGCATGGTCATTTCTTGATACAGAAAGCCCGCTTATATCAAACAGCGCGAGGATGGCTTAAAATTGTTCGATATAGCGAAAATTCCATATAGACAGTGAAGCAAAAAAAAACTTACATGACAGCAATCTTGCGGGGAAGCATACCATTCACTACTGAAGGAGTACGTTTGTACTCAGGGTGTCGAACCGGAACCGGAACGGAACCGAACCAAACCGGAACCGAACCCGAATTTTTGCCTGGAACCGGAACTGAACCGGAACCGTATTTTTTTCCGCCATTTTGGAATGAACCCGAACCGGAACGAATCGAAGGAACCGTTCCGAACCGGTTCCGGGGCCTCAAAACTGTGATTTCTAGTTTTCCATTTCGCTACCCTACCTTGCCCTTGAGATATTTTTACCATTCGCCCAGACGGCACCACGCAATATTTTGCATAGTCTGCAGTTCCCAATGCCCGTAAGGTTCTCATCAACGATTCTAGTAACTTGGTTCTCATCTTATTATTACCGTGATAATATAATGTAAATATAATGTAAAGTCCGTATACACTATTAGTTTGCTTTAGGTATTGCCATCTCCTCCCATTATCTTTTTACATTTAGAATAACTAAAGTTAGAACGCATATTCCGTGGCAACATATCATGGGGTATTCTTTATGGTTTCTATCTGCAGTGTGTTAAAATCGTGTAAAGTATTCAATGTGCTGTTAATTCGAATGCATGCGTGTCCGCTTGTGAAGGCCTTCAGGGACACCATCAACAATAAATACATATCTTCCTTATTTTAGTTTGAGTGGGCACTTATATAAAAACAGCACTGAGACACAAACACTCACAGTTCTCTACGTCACCATCACTTTTCTTGTACAGTGCCGTTGTGTCATTTGGTTATGCCCCAGGAGAACATGAGAATTGAAAAAAAAATTGGGGCCTTCTCATTTGCACTTTAAAATAGATGCGATAGCATTTTGATGCATGATTTAAGTCGATTAACCCGGATTAGCGGGTAGACTGGGGTGGTTTAGTGAGATGAGTGAATGAACTAATGTGAATTAGTGGGACTGCGGTGTTGATTAATATGGATTAGAGGAATTAGCGGGTCAGTTAAGGCGGATTAGAGGGTCGGACCAAACATGATAGATTGGGGTCCTTGGCATTGTAATTTGCGTTTGTTTTTGCCGCCCTCCGCCAATCGCAGAGCTGTCTCATGTGACATCATAGGTTCTGTTGCGGGAAATGAGCTAGTGGGTCGCATGGCCATTCCCTTTTTTCCTAATTATGTAGCTTATTTGAGCGAAGTTTACGTTAAAAGTGGTGTCAGTATGAGTCTAACGACGCAATCTTTTTTCCAAACTTGTGTTTTCTTCATGGCTCCTTAAAGTAGATGCGATAGCATTTGATGCATGATCTAAGTCGATTAACGCGGATTAGCGGGTAGACTGGGGTGGTTTAGTGAGATGAGTGAATGAACTAATGTGAATTAGTGGGACAGTGTGTTGATTGAGGAATTAGCGGGTCAGTTAAGGCGGATTAGAGGTCATGGCTCCTTTAAAGTAGATGCGATAGCATTTTGATGCATGAATCTAAGTCGATTAACGCGGATTAGCGGGTAGATTGGAGTGGTTTAGTGAGATGACTGAATGATCTAATGTGAATTAGTGGGACAGCGGTGTTGGTTACTATTAATTAGAGGAATTAGCGGGTCAGTTAAGGCGGATTAGAGGGTCGGACCAAACAATGATAGCATTGGGGTCCTTGGTATTGTAAAGTTCGCAAGCGTTCTCTTCTCGACCAATCAGGAAATGTAGTTACGCACAAAATAGCCGGAAAGTTATGTGTCGACCACCTGAATGCTATAAAAGGCCTTTTTTATGCAGGTATTACTCTCTTATGTTGTTTCTCGCGTAAGATTTACATCTCGCACTGAAGTTGAAAACTAATTGTCTAACACATGTCTTATATTCATCAAAAGGTTTCTCAAAATGTGTATATATATGAGGTAAGACTAGGAAGCAACTAAACTGAAAGAAAAAAGAGGACCGATCAACTGGTTTGATGCGAAAGACACCTGATAGCCAATACCTTCTCTTTCTTTGTGCTACCGTTCTGCAGCCTTCTACCGGTGTAGCATCTCAACCCCCGAACCCAGCCCCCTCCAAGCTGAGGATGCGGCGATCACGTGCACTTAGCCAAAGCGGCGCCAAAAGTCTCAAAACAGACTCTTATCAGGGGTGGCGCAACTTTGCCAACGGTCTATCGCATGTTACAACAATTCCACCAACGAGACCAGCCAGGATTGTATAGGCACCAGCTCAAGGCAGACCAGATTACCAACGTCGTGGCTCGACATTTGACCCGCTTAGACAGCGCTGATGAAGCCGAGCCCGAGCGCATGCATCTTGTATGCATACCAGGAAATTAATTAGCACTATAGGCTCTCCCGTTGAACGTATTCCTTCCCGCACGAATCGCTACCGAATAACAAGGAAAGATTATTCCGCGCCGTGCGGATTAACATCTTCCCTCACATCACCACTCTTCACCTCTTTGACCGGACACAATTCTCTCCATTCCGTCGCTTCTGTGGAGAGCCTGGGAACCTCATACACACAGTAGGTGGATGCGACAAGTCCACCCTAGATCCACCCAACCTCCACGTTTCCATAGAGATTTGGGAGAGAGCCTTGGCCAGCTCCGGCCTGGAAGACCAGTTTCTCTTGATAGAAAGGACTGTCGACTCGACCTCTTGAATGAGGACGCCTCTCTGAAACTTTTCCTCGATTTATTTAAAGTTCATTTTCCCTCTCTCTATGAGGGATAATTACTGCTGCTTGTGACTTCACTCAGCTATTATCTTTCCTAGAGCCCAACCGCGCTCACCTTTCGCTGAAGTGCCATTTAGCAAGTTCCTATCTCCGGTGGTTCCCTATCCGATGCCGTCCTGCACACAGCGTCCAATGAGTCATTGAAGCCGTTCTTTCTTTCTAACTGGTACGTTAGCATATGAAAGATGAGCAGAAGGAAATCGCTTTAAACGTCACCAGCCACGTTTGACAGTCGGAGGGTTGACGCCGACGCCGGACTGTTTTCGACTTCTAGCAGTGCTAATGATTTCGTGTTAAATCTAAAGCGCACTTGAAACAAGGGGTACATGAAAAGCGTAGCAGACCAACAATTTATTTACGATGCAAATTTTTTTTGCCCTCATTGTGCGAAAAACAGGGTGCATGCGCGCGTGCGTGCGTAGGACATTTGGTGGAACCAAAAAAGATGTGGGCGCCTCAGGCTATCCTGCCCGCCAAAAAGACTGCCAGCTTGCCAGTAAACTACCTGCCTGCCTGGCTGCCTTCCAGGCAGACGATTCCTGCGAGGATGCGTGATTTGGGGACGAGGGGTGGCCTGCCACGAGACGCCCCGGCGGAGGGGGCGGAGACGCAAAATGCTGTACCATGGCGACACTCCACGGTACTAAAAAAATTCTGCGGAAATTCAAAGAATTATCGACTAATCCGTATCATTCCTATGCCGCTTGTCCTCAGTATGAGTTTCTACTTGCCAATTTTTTTTTGTTTTTATAAATCCTGTCCAACCAATTATCTCATTGACGCTTGCTATAATTACAAATGGAATATTCGCGAAATCTCCATTATTGTAGAAAAGCAAGCAGTTATACGGTTTGCCATTTTTCTTAATTGCCTAATATTTTTCTTATTTTATATATTTTCAAAATTTCGTTCGACCAATTATTTCCATTTGGGCTATTATAACGATTACATTTGTAACTCGCGAAATCTGCCTTATTGTGGAAAGTCAGGGTGTTACACTGTTCGCCAGTTTCCGCAATTATTTTACATTTTTCCTATTTTGTACATTTCTAAATTTTGTTCGACTAAATATCTCCATTTGCACTATCATAATGATTACAGGTGGAAATTTCCTGAAATCCTCATTATTGTGGAAATGCAGGGTTGTCACACGGTTCGCCAATTTCGGTAATTACTTTTTTTATCTTTTAGATTGACAGAAAATTTCGTGCGACCAGTTATCTTCATTTACGCTATTATAGCGATTACAGGTGGAATTTCCGCTATATCTGCATTTTCGTGGAAATGAAGGGCGTTACATGGTCCTGGCTGTGGGCAAAGAATGCTACGCATTAAAACGATTGTGGACGGACGGGTCGTCTGCTTATAGTAGGACGGGGCCATAGGCAGTCTGCAGGGAGGCTGCCCATTATCAGAAGATTCTGGCGAAGATGCACCGAGGGGGAGGTGTCGGAGGCACCCGTGTGTTGCCCGCTGGTCAGGAGGCTACCTGTTTGCTTTCCAGAAGACTGTGGCGAGAACGCATATTGAGGTGAGACGATGTGCGGCTCATCACTTGTCGGCGAAGGGAGTGGCTCACATGGCTGCACAGCGGCTACGTAGAGCCATGCGTTAGAGCGCAGCCCTTAAGCACCCGCCACCTGTGTTTCGCGTAGTCCCTCAGCGTCGGACTCGTTTGTAACCGAGAGAACGAAGACGCCACGAAGATAGAGCTAGCAGGAAACGGAGGTTGTAAAGTATGACAAAAGTGTAAGGGGAGGGCCGTAATTCCGTGACCGCGCGAGAAGTGCTTCACAGTGGCGACGCCTTAACGAGGATAACGACAGAGTCTACCGCGCGCCGTCGTGCATTAGCTGATGACGCGATCACTTCCTGAGGCACAGCATCTATGCGCCGTCGCCGAGAAGACTACCAGTTTCGCGCTGCACTCAAATTTCGCTATAGTGAGTGGTCGTAATCGTCCGCACTTTCTTCCTCAAGAAAACAACTGCGGGGTATAAAACAGCAGTGTTATGATCCAAGAATAAATTAAATTAAATTATAAAATTGAAAAAAAAGCTTATTTCTTTTGCAGTGCGCAGCCAGAAGTGGCGAAGACGGAGATACCGAGCGGAAACGCGTTCCGCTCCCCGCTAGCAGACGACGCTCGCTTTCCTAGAGCAACTCGCAACCGCAGCGCCGCGGTGGCGAGAGTCGCGGCCGGCCCGCCTTCTCTCCACGGCCGCGGCGGGGAGATACGGAACTGAAACTAAAGCGTGGCAAACTGTTTCGCATGGCGACGCAGTGAAACATCCCCCTTTGGAGGGGCACGATCAAATGCAGAGCATTTCCGGGGGCGCACGACGTTAAGTAGTTTGCGTTACGTTAATGTTGTTGCACTTGTGGCAAACTGCTGACGACGGAGAGCGCTCGTCAGCAGTTAAAATTGGCAGCCTCGGCGCACGTTGAGTCCGAGAGAGGGGAGAGAGTGTCCCTGAAACGTGCCTGGGCGCGCTATCGAATGTTGATCGCTGCCGATGGCGAAACGTCTGAGCCGGGCATGTCGAGGCGAGCGATGCGGACAACTACGGACGCCAAGAACGGGTGACATCGTGAGTTAAAGAAATGCTCTGCCTTTAAAAAAACTAAATCAATAAAAATAAACTTGCGGTCATAAAGAGCAGGGCTTTTAAATTTCATACAAATGGCGCAGTCTTATGTGTCCGAGCGAATTGTTTCATTTCGCTTCAGTTTATGTGTAATCGTGGACCTACTATAGAAAACATTTTTCAGTACATTTTACAGGTAAAGGACCTCTTCGACACTTTAGATCAACGCTTTCAGTCTTATCTTCGCATCTGAAAGGACTGCGAGAGTTATAGCTATTGCCAGCACAGAGCAGCAGTGCGTGATTTGCTCGTCCCAGCAGATACGCCTTCCGTTTCCGCTTCGCTTTCGTGGATTTCATTTTAATGTCGCAACTTAAGGAAAGCTGGAAAATAGCCGCTACATCGCTGTAATGACGTCATTCCAGCGGTAGAAGAACGCCAAGACTGGGGAAAAGAGAAAGTGAAACTCCCACCTCCCCTCGCGGGAACCCCTGTGTAGATGCGACGCATAGGGGGTTCACGTTGCAGCGTTGGACAGCGTAGGAACGGTGCTGGAACGATGCAGCGGAGCGGCGCAGGCACCGCGTTTTATAGCGCGCATAACGGTGAGGGGACGCGCCGGCGCGAGTGCGTCTGCCGCGGCTATGACGCAACACAATCCACTTTAATCCAATCCAATCCAAGCCAAGCCAAGCCAATCCAATCGAATCCAATCCAATGCCCCTCGCGAGAGAGTGTTCGCTATCGGAGAGGAGAGGGGGTGAGCGGCGGAGAGCGAAGCTGGCGCGGCGAGGAGAATGGGACGCTGACAACAACGACGCCGACGCCGGATGCATGGACAAGGCGGGTGAATGAGATGCGTGGCATCTAAAAAATATTTCAAGCAAGTTTGTAAGTTATCTGATGGGGACAGAGCAGTACTTTTTGTTGGAGGGACCTTCTGACTCCCTGATCTAAGTACTGGATGTGTTAGTTGAATACTTTCTGCAAGCATTCAAGATTTCAAACAAAGTTGAAAAAAGTGTTGCAGGGTTGCTTTAATTTGGCCAAAACAAAACGTTTGCACAAAGAAACCTACATTATGGCTTCGTTTTTGACAAGGGAACCTGACAAGGAAACGAAAACCGAACACACAAAAAATTAACAGAAAAAAACACGCCTGCTTTTTTTTCTCCGAACCCGTTCGAACCCGTTTGAACCGGTTCGAACCGGAACGGAATGGTGCTCCGGAACCGAACCCGAACCGAACCCGAAAGGCTTGAACCCGAACCCGAACCGAACCCGAAAAAAGTCCGGTTCGACACCCTGGTTACAAGCATGCATACATTTGCTCCGCAAGGCCAAGAGGACAAAATTGGGAACTATCCTGTCTGGCAGACAACCGACGCAGACGGCAACTATGCAGCGACTTCAGCTGCCAAATTTTACCAACGAGTGCATTTTATATGCGACGCATCTCTTGCTCTCGGGTATGTCCCTCTATTGTTGTCGTTGTCGCGGCGTTGTCCGCACGCTCACTGCACATGCGCAACTCTCCTCCGTTCTTCTCTCCGACAGCTGTACGCAACAGTCTCACTCTGTCTCATTATCATAACAGTTGCGCGTGTGCGCTTCGCTGCTCTGGGTGCGCGCGACTCCCCCCCCCCCCCCCCCCCCCCCCCCCCCTCCCCGGCTCCTCTCCTTTCAAAAGCGGGAATATCAGCGGGGGAGCGCACGGCGCCGGATCAGTCCAGCGCTCGCTCTCGCACTTGACTTTACTTTGCTTGACGATACCTCCGTGCAAGATCTTCCGATGAAGACGTCCTGGAAGCGACAGTCCCTTCAGCGAGTGGACTGACGCAATCCAATACCAGCGTCAGTCCAAACGCTCCCCCCTGATGCGTCGCATCACATCAGGGTTCCCTCGCGGGAAGATGGGCGTAATTTTTTGTGCTAGGGTCCCAAAGATACATTACCCCTGCAAACCCCATAGCTGCTTTGCTACAAAAAGGGCCGTTAATTGCTTTACCTTACCTATCCAAGTACTCCCCAAATACGTACATGATTTCAGTTGACTAATAGTAAGCGGCATGCCAAAGCAAAATCTTTTCACCAGGGCTTAGAAGGAGCACCTCTAATCTTCAGGCTGGCCAGACATGCATTCACATTTTTGAAAGCCCCAGCAAAACGTCCCAGCAGACGTAGAAGAGCATTCTGGCAAGTGGCTGGACATTCCCATGCCCTGCCCTCTCCCCTGGGTTACGAGTATGCGCACATTTGCTCGGCAAGGCCAAGAGGCCGAAATTGGGAAACTGTCCTGTCTGGCAGGACCAACCGACGCAGACGGCAACTATGCAGCGACTTCCGGCTGCCACCATTTTACAAAACGGGTGCATTTTTTATGTTGCTAGGGTTCCAAAGAAACATTACCCCTGCAAACCCTATAGCTGCTTTCCTACAAAAAGGGCCATTAATAGCTTTACCTTACCTATCCAAGGACTCCCCAATTACGTACACGATTTCAGTTGAATAGCCGTAAGCGGCATGCCACAAGCAAAATGTTTTCACGAGGGCTTAGAAGGAGCACCTCTAATCTTCAGGCTGGCCAGACATGCATTCACGTTTATGAAAGCCCCAACAAAACGTCCCAGCAGACGTAGAAGAGCATTCTGGCAAGTTGCTGGACATTCCCATGCCCTGCCCTCTCCCCTGGGTTACGAGTATGCGCACATTTGCTCGGCAAGGCCAAGAGGACGAAATTGGGAACTGTCCTGTCTGGCAAAGAACCGACGCAGACGGCAACTATGCAGCGACTTCGGCTGCCACATTTTACAAACGGGTGCATTTTTTATGTGCTAGGGTCCCAAAGAAACATTACCCCTGCAAACCCTATAGCTGCTTTCCTACAAAAAGGGCCATTAATAGCTTTACCTTACCTATCCAAGGGCTCCCCAATTACGTACATGATTTCAGTTGAATAATCGTAATAATCAAATCAAATCAAATCAAACGTTTATTTGTTTCAACACAAGGTTGGGGTTACATCAGGCGAAAAGCAGTTGCGTACTGCTTGAGGGTGCCTGACGACCCTTGGACGACAGCATGTTCACAATAAAAAGTACTGCGTAAAATGGCCTATTTTACAACCTAAAGTACTTGCGATAAAAAAGTAGACATAAAATCGTATGCTCATACCTAAAAATCTGCACTCAGCCAGGAAAAAACATGTCTACAAATTATTTGTTCACAGCTTGTCGTCTAAAAAGTATTCCACCAGTTGTTTCCGGGTAACACTTCCAATATCAACTCCTTTTTTTTCACACGTATTAAGCAGAACAGGTAATGAGTATGCGAGTGATTGCAGTACATAGTCAGTGCGTCGGCGTGGTACAAGCCAGTGTCATTGCATCTAGTGCGTACCTCAGTAACATTTTGGATAACCCAGATACTGAGTGCAAAAATGATTTGAAGCTCTGGTTTGAGAACAAAAAAGAATAAAGCAGACGAAACTCGTATGTTCGCGGAAGGGGTATTATCTTATAACCTGTAAACAGCGGCTTTGCCGTGTGCGCAAACGGGACATTGGCAATACTACGCAGTGCTTTCTTTTGCAAAAGGTAATTGCGTTTATGTTTTTATCTGTAGTCGTGCACCAAACAAGTGTGCAGTAATTGACATGCGAAGCGAATAGGGCATGATATATTTGCAGCTTGGTTTTTTAAGTGCGAATGCACTTCTTAAGCGACCCTGAATCACGCGTCCACCGCCGTCCGTCCGTCCGCAGCCTAGCAACGGAGCTAGCTAGCGTGCCTAGCAACGGCGCCGGATTTCTGACGCGTGAGGGCGCTCGCGTAGCGCCTCCTCTCCCCCCTCGCCTACTCTCCAGCTCGCAACGCCCTCTCTCGACGCGCCAAGCCAGGCCACTACACTATATAAAAAAATAACAGGCATCCGGGCCCGGTTTCGATCCGAGGAGGGTTGCGGGCCGCAGCGCGACGCTCTACCGACTAAGCCACGGAAGCCACGCTGATTTCAGAGTTAGGAACGCTCCTTATATCTTTAACGCATTCAAACTACGTCGTCAGCGGCGTTGCGTTGGCGACTCAGCGGTGTTATAGCGGCTTGATAACTGCGTGGTGTACACGTGATACTACAAACCCGAATGGAAGAGAGAAGGCGGTGCGGGCGGTGGGCTTGCGGGTGCCGAGCGCAAGCAGCGCAAGCGGGCCGACAACCGCGCATTCGCACTTTCACATTATCCCCTTCGGGGAAATGCGGGGCACTTTTTGTTGGGAAAAAATCACGACATCTACCTAGCGCTCCCGATGCAGATGATAAAGATTTCGCTACAGACTGCACATGGCATGTCCAGGTCATATCATTAGAAAAAGTTACCCCAAGAATCTTGTGTCTGCTGACAATTTTTATAGGGGCAGACGCAAGTGTCAGCTGCTTATTTAAACATTGCCTGTTTGTTCCTGGCCTGAACATTATAACTTGTTGTTCTGCGTATTTATTTTTAAATCTTTTGAGTTAGACCATATTGGATAGTTTCTGACAGACATTTTTCTGCCCTAGTTGCTACGTCACTTGCATCTGGCCCTGAAATAAAGAGGCTTGTGTCATCTGCATAAAGTATAAAGTCAACACTTGAGTCAAGTTTAACAATTTCATTGACGTAAACATTAAAAAGAAAGGCATGCTACAAATAGGCATGCTACAAGCAAAATGTTTTCAGGAGGGCTTAGAAGGAGCACCTCTAATCTTCAGGCTGGCCAGACATGCATTAACGTTTATGAAAGCACCAACAAAACGTTCCCAGCAGAATAGAGAAGAGCATTCTGGCACGTGGCCTGGACATTCCCATGCCCTGCCCTCTCCCCTGGGTTACAAGTATGGATACATTTGCTCGACAAGGCCAAGAGGACCAAATTGGGAACTGTCCTGTCTGGCAGACAACCGACGCAGATGGCAAATGTGCAGCGACTTTAGCTGCCACATTTTAGCAACGGGTGCATTTTTTATGTGCTATGGTCCCAAGAAACATTACCACTGCAAACCCCAAGCTGCTTTGCTACAAAAAGGGCTGTTAATAGCTTTAACTTACCTATCCAAGGACTGCCCAATTACGTACACGATTTCAGTTGAATAACCGTAAGCGGCATGCCACAAGCAAAATGTTTTCACGGGGGCTTAGAAGGAGCCCCTCTAATCTTCAGGCTGGCCAGACATGCATTCACGTTTATGAAAGCCCCAACAAAACGTCCCAGCAGACGTAGAAGAGCATTCTGGCAAGTGGCTGGACATTCCCATGCCCTGCCCTCTCCCCTGGGTTACAAGTATGCGTACATTTGCTCGGCAAGGCCAAGAG
The DNA here is from genome assembly GCA_013339765.2 of Haemaphysalis longicornis. Taxonomy (NCBI): domain Eukaryota; kingdom Metazoa; phylum Arthropoda; class Arachnida; order Ixodida; family Ixodidae; genus Haemaphysalis; species Haemaphysalis longicornis. The sequence goes on along the minus strand of CM023456.1, from coordinate 116,033,408 downwards.
GACAAAATTAGGAACTGTCCTGTCTGGCAAAGAACCGACGCAGACGGCAACTATGCAGCGACTTCAGCTGCCACATTTTACCAACGGGTGCATTTTATATGTGCTAGGGTCCCAAAGAAACATTACCCCTGCAAACCCCATAGCTGCTTTGCTACAAAAAGGGCCATTAATAGCTTTACCTTACCTATCCAAGGACTCCCCAATTCCTACACGATTTAAGTTGAACTACCATAAGCAACATACCACAAGCAAAATGTTTTCATGAAGGCTTACAAAGAGCACCTCTAGTCTTCAGGCTGCCCAAATACATGCATTCGTGTTTATGAAAGCAGAAGCAAAACGTCCCAGCAGGCATTGAAGAGTATCCAAGCAGGTGGCTGGACATTCCCACACCCTCGTCATCTGGGTTACGAGTGTGCATACATTTGTTCGGTAGGGCCAAGAGGACCAAATTGGGAACTGTCCTGCCTGGCAGAAAACCAACCCAGGCAGCAACTACGCAGCTGCACAGACTTCAGCTGCACATTTTTACAACGGGTGTATTTTTGTATGTGCTGGTGTTCCAAAGTATCATTACCACTGTAGACCCAAAAGGTTGTATTCACTGGCGAGGCGCGCGTCCACGCAACCATGCGAGCGCGCCGTCACTGGTTACGTCGGGCTCCGCGGGATGGCAGTACTTGTCCGTGCTAAGCACACGACGTTGGTTGGCAATTCAAATTCTGCCCCACTTAACGCGATGTTATGCCTCGACTTCAATGTGAGACCGATTAGCTAATAACATATCTGTTTACACCACCGTTGAGAATAGGGTTGAAACCGAGCAGACGACGCACACCGGTGTTTTTTTTCTGCTGCGTGCGGACGCCGTGGCACAAGCCGCACCATGTCCGTGAAGCGCCATCTCTATGGCCGTTTTCTGTGTTGCCAAGCGAAGAAATTGACAGCTAAACTTTTCAGCGAATACCATCTATAGCTGCTTTGCTACAAAAAGCACCATTAATAGCTTCCCCTTACCTGTCCAGGGACTCCCCACTTACCTACATGATTTTGGTTGAAGTTCCATATGCAGCATGCCACAACCAAAATGTTTTCATGAGGGCTTACAAGGAGCACCTCTAATTTTCAGGCTGCTCAAAGACATGCATTCACGTTTATGAAAGCAGCAGCAAAGCGTCCCAGCACACAAAGAAGAGCATCCCAGCGTGGGGCTGGACGTTCCCACATCCTCCCCGGCCGGGTTACGAGTATGCATACATTTGCTGTTTAGGGCCAAGAGAACGAAATTGGGAACTGTCCTGTTGGCAGACAACCGATGCAGACAACTAAGCAGCGACTTCAGCTGCCACATTTTAACAACGGGTGCATCTTTGTATGTGCTGGGGGTTTCAAGAAACATTACCCCTGCAAACCCCATAGCTGCTTTGCTACAAAAAGGAAAGTTAATAGCTTTACCTTACCTATCCAAGGACTCCCCAATTACTTACATGATTTCAGTTCAATAACCGTAAGCGGCATGCCACAAGCAAAATGTTTTCACGAGGGCTTAGAAGGAGCACCTCTAATCTTCAGGCTGGCCAGACATGCATTCACGTTTATGAAAGCCCCAACAAAACGTCCCAGCAGACATAGAAGAGCATCCCAGCAGGTGGCTGGGTATTCCCACACCATCGTCATCTGGGTTACGAGTGTGCATACATTATGCTCGGTAGGTCACGAGAACGAAATTCGGAACTGTCCTGTTTGGCAGAAAACCGACGCAGACAACAACTACGCGGCGACTTCAGCTGCCCACATTTACCAACGGTGTAATTTTTGTATGTGCTGGGGTTCAAAAGACACATATCAGAGTAGACCCCTATCTCCTGTGCTACAAAAAGCGCGGCTAATAGCTTTCCCTTACCTATCCAAGGCTCACAATTCCTACACGATTTAAGTTGAAATATCATAAGCACCATACCACAAGCAAAATGTTTTCATTGAGGGCTTACAAGAGCACCTCTAGTCTTCAGGCTGCCCAATTACATGCATTCGTGTTTGTGAAAGCAGCAGCAAAACGTCCCAGCAGACATAGAAGAGCATCCCATCAGGTGGCTGGGTATCCACACCTCCTCCTTGGGTTACGAGTGTGCATACATTTGCTCGGTAGGTCCACGAGAACGAAATTCGGAACTGTCCTGTTTGGCAGAAAACCGACGCAGACAACAACTACGCGGCGACTTCAGCTGCCACATTTTACCAACGGGTGAATTTTGTATGTGCTGGGGTTCAAAAGACACATTATCAGAGTAGACCCCTATCTCCTGTGCTACAAAAAGCGCGGTATAATAGCTTTCCCTTACCTATCCAAAGGCTCCACAATTCCTACACGATTTAAGTTGAAATATCATAAGCACCATACCACAAGCAAAATGTTTTCATGAGGGCTTACAAAGAGCACCTCTAGTCTTCAGGCTGCCCAATACATGCATTCGTGTTTGTGAAAGCAGCAGCAAAACGTCCCAGCAGACATAGAAGAGCATCCCAGCAGGTGGCTGGGTATTCCCACTACCTCCGTCCTCTGGGTTACGAGTGTGCATACATTTGCTCGGTAGGTCCACGAGAACGAAATTCGGAACTGTCCTGTTTGGCAGAAAACCGACGCAGACAACAACTACGCGGCGACTTCAGCTGCCACATTTTACCAACGGGTGAATTTTTGTATGTGCTGGGGTTCAAAAGACACATTATCAGAGTAGACCCCTATCTCCTGTGCTACAAAAAGCGCGGCTAATAGCTTTCCCTTACCTATCCAAAGGCTCCACAATTCCTACACGATTTAAGTTGAAATATCATAAGCACCATACCACAAGCAAAATGTTTTCATGAGGGCTTACAAAGAGCACCTCTAGTCTTCAGGCTGCCCAATTACATGCATTCGTGTTTGTGAAAGCAGCAGCAAAACGTCCCAGCAGACATAGAAGAGCATCCCAGCAGGTGGCTGGGTATTCCCACACCCTCGTCATCTGGGATTACGAGTGTGCATACATTTGCTCGGTAGGTCCACGAGAACGAAATTCGGAACTGTCCTGTTTGGCAGAAAACCGACGCAGACAACAACTACGCGGCGACTTCAGCTGCCACATTTTACCAACGGGTGAATTTTGTATGTGCTGGGGTTCAAAAGACACATTATCAGAGTAGACCCCTATCTCCTGTGCTACAAAAAGCGCGGCTAATAGCTTTCCCTTACCTATCCAAAGGCTCCACAATTCCTACACGATTTAAGTTGAAATATCATAAGCACCATACCACAAGCAAAATGTTTTCATGAGGGCTTACAAAGAGCACCTCTAGTCTTCAGGCTGCCCAATTACATGCATTCGTGTTTGTGAAAGCAGCAGCAAAACGTCCCAGCAGACATAGAAGAGCATCCCAGCAGGTGGCTGGGTATTCCCACACCCTCGTCATCTGGGTTACGAGTGTGCATACATTTGCTCGGTAGGTCCACGAGAACGAAATTCGGAACTGTCCTGTTTGGCAGAAAACCGACGCAGACAACAACTACGCGGCGACTTCAGCTGCCACATTTTACCAACGGGTGAATTTTTGTATGTGCTGGGGTTCAAAAGACACATTATCAGAGTAGACCCCTATCTCCTGTGCTACAAAAAGCGCGGCTAATAGCTTTCCCTTACCTATCCAAAGGCTCCACAATTCCTACACGATTTAAGTTGAAATATCATAAGCACCATACCACAAGCAAAATGTTTTCATGAGGGCTTACAAAGAGCACCTCTAGTCTTCAGGCTGCCCAATTACATGCATTCGTGTTTGTGAAAGCAGCAGCAAAACGTCCCAGCAGACATAGAAGAGCATCCCAGCAGGTGGCTGGGTATTCCCACACCCTCGTCATCTGGGTTACGAGTGTGCATACATTTGCTCGGTAGGTCCACGAGAACGAAATTCGGAACTGTCCTGTTTGGCAGAAAACCGACGCAGACAACAACTACGCGGCGACTTCAGCTGCCACATTTTACCAACGGGTGAATTTTTGTATGTGCTGGGGTTCAAAAGACACATTATCAGAGTAGACCCCTATCTCCTGTGCTACAAAAAGCGCGGCTAATAGCTTTCCCTTACCTATCCAAAGGCTCCACAATTCCTACACGATTTAAGTTGAAATATCATAAGCACCATACCACAAGCAAAATGTTTTCATGAGGGCTTACAAAGAGCACCTCTAGTCTTCAGGCTGCCCAATTACATGCATTCGTGTTTGTGAAAGCAGCAGCAAAACGTCCCAGCAGACATAGAAGAGCATCCCAGCAGGTGGCTGGGTATTCCCACTACCTCCTCATGTGGATTACGAGTGTGCATACATTTGCTCGGTAGGTCCACGAGAACGAAATTCGGAACTGTCCTGTTTGGCAGAAAACCGACGCAGACAACAACTACGCGGCGACTTCAGCTGCCACATTTTACCAACGGTGAATTTTTGTATGTGCTGGGGTTCAAAAGACACATTATCAGAGTAGACCCTATCTCCTGTGCTACAAAAAGCGCGGCTAATAGCTTTCCCTTACCTATCCAAAGGCTCCACAATTCCTACACGATTTAAGTTGAAAATATCATAAGCACCATACCACAAGCAAAATGTTTTCATGAGGGCTTACAAAGAGCACCTCTAGTCTTCAGGCTGCCCAATTACATGCATTCGTGTTTGTGAAAGCAGCAGCAAAACGTCCCAGCAGACATAGAAGAGCATCCCAGCAGGTGGCTGGGTATTCCCACACCCTCGTCATCTGGGTTACGAGTGTGCATACATTTGCTCGGTAGGTCCACGAGAACGAAATTCGGAACTGTCCTGTTTGGCAGAAAACCGACGCAGACAACAACTACGCGGCGACTTCAGCTGCCACATTTTACCAACGGGTGAATTTTGTATGTGCTGGGTTCAAAAGACACATTATCAGAGCTAGACCCCTATCTCCTGTGCTACAAAAAGCGCGGTAATAGCTTTCCCTTACCTATCCAAAGGCTCCACAATTCCTACACGATTTAAGTTGAAATATCATAAGCACCATACCACAAGCAAAATGTTTTCATGAGGGCTTACAAAGAGCACCTCTAGTCTTCAGGCTGCCCAATTACATGCATTCGTGTTTGTGAAAGCAGCAGCAAAACGTCCCAGCAGACATAGAAGAGCATCCCAGCAGGTGGCTGGGTATTCCCACACCCTCGTCATCTGGGATTACGAGTGTGCATACATTTGCTCGGTAGGTCCACGAGAACGAAATTCGGAACTGTCCTGTTTGGCAGAAAACCGACGCAGACAACAACTACGCGGCGACTTCAGCTGCCACATTTTACCAACGGGTGAATTTTTGTATGTGCTGGGGTTCAAAAGACACATTATCAGAGTAGACCCCTATCTCCTGTGCTACAAAAAGCGCGGCTAATAGCTTTCCCTTACCTATCCAAAGGCTCCACAATTCCTACACGATTTAAGTTGAAATATCATAAGCACCATACCACAAGCAAAATGTTTTCATGAGGGCTTACAAAGAGCACCTCTAGTCTTCAGGCTGCCCAATTACATGCATTCGTGTTTGTGAAAGCAGCAGCAAAACGTCCCAGCAGACATAGAAGAGCATCCCAGCAGGTGGCTGGGTATTCCCACACCCTCGTCATCTGGGTTACGAGTGTGCATACATTTGCTCGGTAGGTCCACGAGAACGAAATTCGGAACTGTCCTGTTTGGCAGAAAACCGACGCAGACAACAACTACGCGGCGACTTCAGCTGCCACATTTTACCAACGGGTGAATTTTTGTATGTGCTGGGGTTCAAAAGACACATTATCAGAGTAGACCCCTATCTCCTGTGCTACAAAAAGCGCGGCTAATAGCTTTCCCTTACCTATCCAAAGGCTCCACAATTCCTACACGATTTAAGTTGAACTATCATAAGCACCATACCACAAGCAAAATGTTTTCATGAGGGCTTACAAAGAGCACCTCTAGTCTTCAGCTGCCCAATTACATGCATTCGTGTTTGTGAAAGCAGCAGCAAAACGTCCCAGCAGACATAGAAGAGCATCCCAGCAGGTGGCTGGGTATTCCCACACCCTCCTCCTGTGGGTTACGAGTGTGCATACATTTGCTCGGTAGGTCCACGAGAACGAAATTCGGAACTGTCCTGTTTGGCAGAAAACCGACGCAGACAACAACTACGCGGCGACTTCAGCTGCCACATTTTACCAACGGGTGAATTTTTGTATGTGCTGGGGTTCAAAAGACACATTATCAGAGTAGACCCCTATCTCCTGTGCTACAAAAAGCGCGGATAATAGCTTCCCTTACCTATCCAAAGGCTCCACAATTCTACACGATTTAAGTTGAAATATCATAAGCACCATAACACAAGCAAAATGTTTTCATGAGGGCTTACAAAGAGCACCTCTAGTCTTCAGGCTGCCCAATTACATGCATTCGTGTTTGTGAAAGCAGCAGCAAAACGTCCCAGCAGACATAGAAGAGCATCCCAGCAGGTGGCTGGGTATTCCCACTACCTCCGTCCTCTGGGTTACGAGTGTGCATACATTTGCTCGGTAGGCCCACGAGAACGAAATTCGGAACTGTCCTGTTTGGCAGAAAACCGACGCAGACAACAACTACGCGGCGACTTCAGCTGCCACATTTTACCAACGGGTGAATTTTTGTATGTGCTGGGGTTCAAAAGACACATTATCAGAGTAGACCCCTATCTCCTGTGCTACAAAAGCGCGGATAATAGCTTTCCCGTACCTATCCAAAGGCTCCACAATTCCTACACGATTTAAGTTGAAATATCATAAGCACCATACCACAAGCAAAATGTTTTCATGAGGGCTTACAAAGAGCACCTCTAGTCTTCAGGCTGCCCAATTACATGCATTCGTGTTTGTGAAAGCAGCAGCAAAACGTCCCAGCAGACATAGAAGAGCATCCCAGCAGGTGGGCTGGGTATTCCCACACCCTCCGTCATCTGGGTTACGAGTGTGCATACATTTGCTCGGTAGGTCCACGAGAACGAAATTCGGAACTGTCCTGTTTGGCAGAAAACCGACGCAGACGGCAACTGTGCAGCGACTTTAGCTGCCACATTTTACCAACGGGTGCATTTTTTATGTGCTATGGTCCCAAGAAACATTACCATTGCAAACCGCAAGCTGCTTTGCTACAAAAAGGGCCGTTAATAGCTTTACCTTACCTATCCAAGGACTGTCCAATTACGTACATGATTTCAGTTGAATAACCGTAAGCGGCATGCCACAAGCAAAATGTTTTCACGAGGGCTTAGAAGGAGCACCTCTAATCTTCAGGCTGGCCAGACATGCATTCACGTTTATGAAAGCCCCAACAAAACGTCCCAGCAGACATAGAAGAGCATTCTGGCAAGTGGCTGGACATTCCCATGCCCTGCCCTCTCCCCTGGGTTACAAGTATGGATACATTTGCTCGGCAAGGCCAAGAGGACAAAATTGGGAACTGTCATGTCTGACAGACAACCGACGCAGACGGCAACTGTGCAGCGACTTTAGCTGCCACATTTTACCAACGGGTGCATTTTTGTATGTGCTGGGGTTCAAAAGACACATTATCAGAGTAGACCCCTATCTCCTGTGCTACAAAAAGCGCGGATAATAGCTTTCCCTTACCTATCCAAAGGCTCCACAATTCCCTACACGATTTAAGTGAAATATCATAAGCACCATACCACAAGCAAAATGTTTTTCATGAGGGCTTAACAAAGAGCACCTCTAGTCTTCAGGCTGCCCAATTACATGCATTCGTGTTTGTGAAAGCAGCAGCAAACGTCCCAGCAGACATAGAAGAGCATCCCAGCAGGTGGCTGGGTATTCCCACTACCCTCGTCCTCTGGGATTACGAGTGTGCATACATTTGCTCGGTAGGTCCACGAGAACGGAAATTCGGAACTGTCCTGTTTGGCAGAAAACCGACGCAGACAACAACTACGCGGCGACTTCAGCTGCCACATTTTACCAACGGGTGAATTTTTGTATGTGCTGGGGTTCAAAGACACATTATCAGAGGTAGACCCCTATCTCCTGTGCTACAAAAAGGGCCGTTAATAGCTTTACCTTACCTATCCAAGGACTGTCCAATTACGTACATGATTTCAGTTGAATAACCGTAAGCGGCATGCCACAAGCAAAATGTTTTCACGAGGGCTTAGAAGGAGCACCTCTAATCTTCAGGCTGGCCAGACATGCATTCACGTTTATGAAAGCCCCAACAAAACGTCCCAGCAGACATAGAAGAGCATTCTGGCAAGTGGCTGGACATTCCCATGCCCTGCCCTCTCCCCTGGGTTACAAGTATGGATACATTTGCTCGGCAAGGCCAAGAGGACAAAATTGGGAACTGTCATGTCTGACAGACAACCGACGCAGACGGCAACTGTGCAGCGACTTTAGCTGCCACATTTTACCAACGGGTGCATTTTTTATGTGCTATGGTCCCAAGAAACATTACCATTGCAAACCGCAAGCTGCTTTGCTACAAAAAGGGCCGTTAATAGCTTTACCTTACCTATCCAAGGACTGTCCAATTACGTACATGATTTTCAGTTGAATAACCGTAAAGCGGCATGCCACAAGCAAAAATGTTTTCACGAGGGCTTAGAAGGAGCACCTCTAATCTTCAGGCTGGCCAGACAGCATTCACGTTTATGAAAGCCCCAACAAAACGTCCCAGCAGACATAGAAGAGCATTCTGGCAAGTGGCTGGACATTCCCATGCCCTGCCCTCTCCCCTGGGTTACAAGTATGGATACATTTGCTCGGCAAGGCCAAGAGGACAAAATTGGGAACTGTCATGTCTGACAGACAACCGACGCAGACGGCAACTGTGCAGCGACTTTAGCTGCCACATTTTACCAACGGGTGCATTTTTATGTGCTATGGTCCCAAGAAACATTACCATTGCAAACCGCAAGCTGCTTTGCTACAAAAAGGGCCGTTAATAGCTTTACCTTACTATCCAAGGACTGTCCAATTACGTACATGATTTCAGTTGAATAACCGTAAGCGGCATGCCACAAGCAAAATGTTTTCACGAGGGCTTAGAAGGAGCACCTCTAATCTTCAGGCTGGCCAGACATGCATTCACGTTTATGAAAGCCCCAACAAAACGTCCCAGCAGACATAGAAGAGCATTCTGGCAAGTGGCTGGACATTCCCATGCCCTGCCCTCTCCCCTGGGTTACAAGTATGGATACATTTGCTCGGCAAGGCCAAGAGGACAAAATTGGGAACTGTCCTGTCTGGCAGACAACCGACGCAGACGGCAACTGTGCAGCGACTTTAGCTGCCACATTTTACCAACGGGTGCATTTTTTATGTGCTATGGTCCCAAGAAACATTACCATTGCAAACCGCAAGCTGCTTTGCTACAAAAAGGGCCGTTAATAGCTTTACCTTACCTATCCAAGGACTGTCCAATTACGTACATGATTTCAGTTGAATAACCGTAAGCGGCATGCCACAAGCAAAATGTTTTCACGAGGGCTTAGAAGGAGCACCTCTAATCTTCAGGCTGGCCAGACATGCATTCACGTTTATGAAAGCCCCAACAAAACGTCCCAGCAGACATAGAAGAGCATTCTGGCAAGTGGCTGGACATTCCCATGCCCTGCCCTCTCCCCTGGGTTACAAGTATGGATACATTTGCTCGGCAAGGCCAAGAGGACAAAATTGGGAACTGTCCTGTCTGGCAGACAACCGACGCAGACGGCAACTGTGCAGCGACTTTAGCTGCCACATTTTACCAACGGGTGCATTTTTTATGTGCTATGGTCCCAAGAAACATTACCATTGCAAACCGCAAGCTGCTTTGCTACAAAAAGGGCCGTTAATAGCTTTACCTTACCTATCCAAGGACTGTCCAATTACGTACATGATTTCAGTTGAATAACCGTAAGCGGCATGCCACAAGCAAAATGTTTTCACGAGGGCTTAGAAGGAGCACCTCTAATCTTCAGGCTGGCCAGACATGCATTCACGTTATGAAAGCCCAACAAAACGTCCCAGCAGACATAGAAGAGCATTCTGGCAAGTGGCTGGACATTCCCATGCCCTGCCCTCTCCCCTGGGTTACAAGTATAGATACATTTGCTCGGCAAGGCCAAGAGGACAAAATTGGGAACCGTCATGTCTGACAGACAACCGACGCAGACGGCAACTGTGCAGCGACTTTTGCTGCCACATTTTACCAACAGGTGCATTTTTTATGCGCTATGGTCCCAAGAAACATTACCATTGCAAACCGCAAGCTGCTTTGCTACAAAAAGGGCCGTTAATAGCTTTACCTTACCTATCCAAGGACTGTACAATTACGTACATGATTTCAGTTGAATAACCGTAAGCGGCATGCCACAAGCAAAATGTTTTCACGAGGGCTTAGAAGGAGCACCTCTAATCTTCAGGCTGGCCAGACATGCATTCACGGTTATGAAAGCAGCCGCAAAACGTCCCAGCAGACATAGAAGAGCATTCTGGCAAGTGGCTGGACATTCCCATGCCCTGCCCTCTCCCCTGGGTTACAAGTATGCGTACATTTGCTCGGCAAGGCCAAGAGGACAAAATTGGGAACTGTCCTGTCTGGCAGACAACCGACGCAGACGGCAACTATGCAGCGGACTTTCGGCTGCCACATTTTATCAACGGGTGCATTTTTTATGTGCTAGGGTCCCAAAGAAACATTACCCCTCCAAACCCTATAGCTGCTTTGCTACAAAAAGGGCCGTTAATAGCTTTCCCTTACCTGTCCAGGGATTCCCCACTTGCCTACATGGTTTTGGTTGAACTCCCATAAACAGCATGGTACAAGCAAAATGTTTTCATGGGGCTTACAAGGAGCACCTCTAATCTTCAGGCTGCCCATACACCGTTCACATTTAAGGAAGCCCCAGCAGACATAGAAGAGCATCCTGGCAAGTGGCTGGACATTCCCACACCCTATCCTTTCCCCTGGATTACGAGTATGCTTACATTTGCTTGGCAAGGCCAAGAGGACAAAATTGGGAACTATCCTGTCCCGCAGACAACCGATACAGACAGCAACTACGCAGAGATTGCAGCATGCTTGTAGCAGCACTATGCTGATGGTGCAACTCTGCAGCATTACTCGGAGGCACAAGTTAACATGTTCATTGTTAACTTGGGAATTTGCCGGAAATTGTTGATGCCTTCACATGTAGTCTTGCACAGTTTAGCAGCTGCCTTTTTCCCCAATGGGTGGCAGTATGGACACACCTCTTGAACTTGTGAGGATGATCTAATTCGAGCTCAAGGAGGCCCGCTTCCGAGCGCATTTGCCAATGATTCGTTCCAAGAGGCCATACTGAGGCCACCACGAGAAGAAAAAGGCTATGCAGGAGTGAATATATTTATGTCAACCAAAAGAGTACAAACATCTACAACAGGCACCAGAGAGAACGCAAAGACTATAAACACTTTTTTTTTCCCGGTATGGTAAGGGACACCCCAAGGCATCCCTGGGCTTTTCAATGAAATCAAACCAAGCAAAACGTGGCGACACCACATGGCGTATATATTACACGTCGCCTCGTGTCTATCATTAAAGCTAGCAAAAGCAAAGCCCCACCGTGTTAGGACAGTCTTCCTAAGAGACGACAATGCCTGCGAGAAGAGCGGTCGGGAAACACATGGTGCACATTTGAAAGTTTTTTTTAACTGTAGACAAACTCAAATTAGAGCCTATCCACATTTCAGACCGCACTCTGCACCTTTTGTGCCACCTTCATAGGAAGAAAAATGTGGAAAAAGAAAACGAACTCAAATTAGAGCCTATCCACATTTCAACTGCACTCTGCACCTTTCGTGCCACCTTCATAGGAAGAAAAATGTGGAAAAAAGAAAACGAAACGGGCATTACAAGATACCTCATTCAGCTATTGATATACGGAGGCCAATATAGCAGTGAGAGCGAAGGGGCAAAAAGAAAAACATTGGATGCCAGCTTTGAAAAAAGAATATGATAGCCACGGACGTTTTGTACCACTTAGAGAAGGTGGCAGGTGAATATATTGCTAATGCGGCGCCTTTTACGGAACGGGTAACACGTCGCGCAAGACACGCCTACTCTGCCTGCAACCTGGCTTACGCAGAGCGAAATTCGCAGCTACAATGGCCCCTAATGTACCACTCCAGCTGGGCACGGCACTAGCCCCTAGCTGCACAGCTGTACAACAGTGAAGGAAACGCTGCAGCCATCGGTCAGTATGTACAGACACATTCAGAGTTACACGAAACAGTGCCAAAACTTCCCCAAAACATGACAAGGCACTGAAGTGTACTCCCCTAGATAGAAAAAAAGCAAGTCATCTCCCCCCCAAACTGCAAGGGGTTCACAGCGCATTACAAATGTATGTACACTTAGCCGTTACATCTTGTGCAAATGAAAGTGCTTCACTTGCCGTTCTTTAAAAGTCCAACAGAGAAAGCAAGCTGAAAGTGTCCAATTCTAGTGCCCAGCACAGGCTACAGCCCGTGCCTTGTACACGTACTCTAGCTTGGCCTCCAGAGAGCCCCCGAAGCAATCTTGACAATTCACTGATACCGTAATTTAAACATCTCGAACGGCCCGGTTTCAGACTGAATAACACGCAGGGGTCTTAAAACCTAACGGATGCGCACGCAAACAGGAAACGGCGATAAGAATGACTGCCGTGCAACACTGTATGTACAAGTTCTGATCGAGCTGACCTTGATAGCGCTCCCCACCAGCCAGCCATTTGTGTGTAGTGTGTATAACACTGTTGCACAGATTGGCGAGACATTAACCAAAAAAATGATGCTTTATTAGCACTAAGATTCCTCAGAGAATTTGGAAATGCTTCACACAGACACGTTCTCACACAAACCGTTCCTTTCCGGCCTCCAGACAGGAGGGAAAGAGAGGGAAAAAAAAAAAAGCGCTCCATTCCAACATGTCAAGCGGACACGCACTCCGCGCGAAACACCATGCACACTAAGGAGACAAAAGCACACACACACGATAATAAAACTCCTGAATGCAAAAGTGGAGGTAAAAATGGGGAGAATCACTCGAGATGCTCGGAAACTGTTGATCAGGCGGTTGGGAGGAAAAAAAAAAGAAAAACACGCTATGTACAACGAAGTGTTGACACGTGCTCGACACGTCAAGAGTCTGGCCCGCCGGACTGTTACTCAGTCACAGATTGCTAGGCTCCCGTAAAGGACAAAAAAAAATACACAATGAAAGGCAATGATGAAAAGAGAAATTGCTCGTCTGCATACACTTTTTACAGCGATGGGGGGGGGAAACAAAATGGCGGTAAGTTGGCTGCGGATATTATACACAATGCCCTGTAGCAGGCTCTTGTACACTACAGTCTGTTTCAATCTGCCGCGCGCGACAGACAGTGCCTGCCCTCGAAACTAAGTCCAACATAAAAGTGCTAGAAAAACCAGCAGCTCAATGGCGGAGATCAAACCGCTCACTGCAATATCTTACAACTACATGTGCCAAGGACCAGAGTCGTTTCTGCCCAACGCCCATTCGGAACAGAGCGGGCAGGATTTGGTGAACTGGTCTCATCAGAGGGGTTTCGCACTGTAACAAGTGCAGTTTATCGGATTTCATCTTACTTTTCATCATTCGGGGGGAAAAATTAGTGAGCACCAAGTTCCAGCTTTTCAAGACCGTAGCTCTTTAATGCTGAAAGTGGTGCTCAGTACAGGATTGCCATTAAAGACGGGAATGTTAGAAGAAGCCCCGCTTGAGAGATTTCATTTGAGAGCTTATACAACTTTATAGATTCCCCAGTTGCAGACGCCTCTGTTGCAATAACTGAAGGTTGTTTTTGCTTTCACTATTGTAGGAACAGAAACTTCTCACTCTTGGGGGGGGCTGCAGTCACGCCGGCTCTATCCTGCGCATTTGACACGAAGGCACCACACCCTCTTCAAGGAGGGGGGGGGAGAAGGATGAACCATGGCACACACGGCTGCTGTGAAATATGCCGCAAAACACACCTGCAAAGGACTCTGTAGCAAACAAACTCGCCACTAAGCACTTGTACAGTCTACACAGTTTCCGACTGACCAGACCTACAGTCTACACAGTCCGAGCCAGTCCTTTATTTTTTTTGTCACATCAGTTTCAAGAAACATGCAACGCCGACGAAAAAAAAAAAGTTTTTAAAACAAGGAGAGGAAAAGGTTATATCACATTATTTGCTGTGATCATGGTTTCTACGTGGATTTTCCCGAGCGTATTTCATTCCTCTAACTGTTCACTCCCTCTCCATTAAAAAAAAATATCCTAAAAGGGCAGGGGACGAGGACTACACATTCATCCCGCCTTCCAAAGTGGCAGAAAAACAAGAAACTGTACAGTCATGCTGGCAAAAGGAAAGACATCATTCATGTGCAAGGGAAATGCAGCTTCTGTTAACAAGAAAAAACCAACAATGAAAAAATACTGACAACAATGTGCGCAAGAATGGGTAATCGCTTCCCGTTCCCCAAAATGCCTTGGGCCGGTGCAGAATGAGACATTTTCGCTTTTTTTTAAATGCCTTGAGTATTTTTTACGCGCCCCGCTTTAGCCGACAACGAATGCGCATTACAATGAAACGAAGAATGCATCCTGATGTGCACATGACCAACAAAAAAAGGGGGCTGGCAAACGTCGCAGTAAACGTACCTGTGAGCGTCGGCACACACACCCGCACATTTTAAAACACCCCGACCAGTTTGAATTCTGACAAACACACACACAAGGGCGGCACCGGAAGGGGCGCTAAATTTAGACAAAAAAATCCATGCCGCTGACGCCGCTAAAACGACAGATGTGGCGCTCCGCTGAAACCCCCTCCTGGTTCTTCCCCCCGCTTGAAAGCAGCAGCCATGCACTTCCACCACGCAAGCACACACGCACACGCAACTGGCACTGCTACCTGGAAGCATAAATATTGTCTCAGTATCCGCCCAGAATTGCTACAGATTCCTCCCTCGTCGTGTTTTGTACACGCGCGGGAGAGAGAAAAGCTTTCGCTCGTTCCTTGTAGGGAGAGAGGAAAAATGTTTGGCCAAAGTGGTGTTGTGCAAGGCCCCTCGAGCGCCCAGCGACACATCTAAGCGAAGGGCGAGGAAGGGAGAGGGAGTGGAAGAAAAGAAAGGGAAAAGAAAGGAGAGACAAGTGTAGGCACATTTTTAAGTAACTAGCCCCTGACTTATTGAAAGCCATCCGCGCAACGGTATTACGTAATTGATTTACTCTCCATTAAGTTCACTAGCCTCCTAAGGGGCAGAAACAGGAATGCACATAATAACCTAGCGTTCATTCGCAATTCATAATACCAGATTTACATGCATGGATCCACGGTACGCATTACGAAGTTTCAAGTGGTCACCATCAGGTTTTTGGTGCACTACAGAAAGTATGCCGCTGGCTGTAACGAGTCGCTGATTGCAACAAGGCGAAACGAATGCACACCTCGAAGGACAAGGCAAAACATGCAACTTACTCAACCTGAATGTCATGCAAATGGCCCCAGTTTACTTTCTAAACAATGCATTAAAAAAAAGCGGCTTGCACAAAGATAAAAGCAGTATGCCAAGTGCTAGCTTAGCGTATTGAATTTCATGTTCAGCAGAGCTGTTACGTTTTAAAAATCTTCCCAGCAGTTCAACGGCAACATTTTTGAGCAGATTGCAAGCAATAAATTAAGTTCTAAGAGTGACGAGACAAAATTTTCAATAAAAAGTAGACGAAGCTAAAAACAGTGATCATGTGGCACAAGGTGAGGTTTGTGGTAAACATTAGAACTAACAAAAAAACTTGCAACAGAAAAAAAAAAACATTTATACATGCGCACACAAACAAACAAACAAGGACAGAGGGCGAAAGATGTTACAAACGGCGCAACGCTCGCACTTCACGATCGTCTCACTACGAAGAAATTCGGAAGTGAACCAAGCACTTCCTGTTGATCGCAGAAACAATGGCAATGAAGGGGGGAACAAAGGGGAGACTGAAGGGGACACAGCGATGTGGCCAGGAGAGAGAAAAAGAACCCCCGAAGACGGAACAGGATAAAGAACGGGCGCATGGTGCAGCTGCCTTCTTTGCTGGTTTGCTCTGGCCTGCCGCACGCACCACGTACACGAGGTGCTGCCAGGGACTTGCGCCATGAGAGAGTCCAGGCAAATGGGGCGAAGAGGGCACAGTTCTGGCGTGTCCTTCTGCTCCAAGCGCGAAACGTCATCGCGGCCTCACTGGCATGCGGCACGGACCGCCTTCCTGGGGAGAATCGCAGAGGAGATGAGGCTGGCACGCCGAAGAGGAGGGTCCCCTCCCCCCAGCGCACGTCACTTGAAAAGAGCACGCACAGTTGCTGCACACCGCACCCACGTGCGCACTCTCTTCTTCCTCCCTCCTCCTCTGTCCTTCCGAGAGGGGCGTGTCGCACACAGGGCACAGCGATGAGATTCCCGCGAGGCCCCGCTGCCCAGCCGGCAGCCACGTCCACGATGAAGCGGGGGAACAAAACAGGTGGGTGTGTGGGAGATGCGTTATGGTTGGTGGGGGGGGCCGGGCGGGGGCTCCGGCGAGGGAGGGGATGGGGGCTACTTGTTGCATACGGCGCGCCCCCACCGCACCCCCGGCCCGCAGCGCTGCTTCCCGGCACGTGGCGCGCTCAGGTCCAGCTGTAGGGCCCGGGCAGGTGGGCCTGCGAGTAGGTGGCCGCACTTCCGGGCAGGTAGGGGAGGCCGCGGTCGAGGCCACCGTGTGGGCCGCGTGCGGCCCGCCGCCAAATCCACCGGAGGTGATGCCGAAGCTGGCCAGCGAGTGCTGGTACCCGAGCGAGGCCAGCGGGTGCGCCAGTGACAGCGGGCGCCCAGCGAGGGCAGGCCCCCGCCCGAGGCGTTGTTGCCGCCGCTCCGAGGCGGCTGCTGCGGCTGCGGCGGGCGGCCGCCTGTGCGGCATTCCCGCCGGCCGACGACGGGGGTGCCGGGTGCCCCTTGCGACTCGTCAGGTGTGCTCCGAAGTGGGTGGTGGCACCCCCGCCCCGGGACTGGGCGTGGATCCGCCCGAGGGCGGGTTCGAGTGGGTCTGGTTGCCGTGGAAAGTGTCCTCGCCAGAGTCCGAGTCACCGCCATTATCGTGCTGGTCGTTGCGGCCCCCGCCCTGGTCCTCGGCGGCCTGGGCGGCGGCGGCAGCCGCTGCCTGCTGCAGCTTGGCCGCCTGGTCTCGGCCGTCTGCTGCTGGGGGGCACATAACAAGCACCGGCGTCGGCCACTGCTCGCGCAAACCAGAGCAGTCGCTGCCCACCAGTGCTCCAAACACGACAAACAGCAAAACACAATCTCAACAACACCGCCAGCGATTCTGGCGAAATCCTGCTCCTAAAACAGGCAACAAACAAGCAATCAAACAAAACAATATTTGGCACAATTAAAAATATGGGTTCAACGCTTCATCTTAGGTCCACAAAATTCAGGAGGGTAGAATCAAAGCACTTTCATGGTAAGGGGAGATGCAGGTCGAAAAAATCGCATTTTTTTTCCTGGGCCATAAACTTTTATCTTTGAAATGATCAGGTCGAAATTCACACGAGAAATGAACATTTTTTTAATAAGTGGACAGCGGTGGCGTGACAAATAGCCAATAGTTGCAAAAGTTTGCTGTTTGCATCCGCCGTAGCGGGAGTGCGGCGCCGCCCGCCATTTGCGATCGGCAATGCGTGCGGCAACAGCAGTCTTTTCCATTTCCACTAATCATAGTCTCATATTTCAGCAGAAAAATAAAAATAAAAGAACGCACAAGTTGAATGCTTGAACCGCACGCCACGCAGCGCGCTGCCACCTTTGAATGGCACCTGACAGTGGCCTGATCCTATGTCCACGAATAGTACTGATTGATCGTGTTACGAAGCTTTGTCTGCATTTGCACGTAATGGCCAGACTGAAAAAGCGCAAATGCCAACTGCCCGAAACGATAGAACTGTATGCAGGTACTGAGGAAGACAGCAAAATACACGTCGGAAAATGATCACGACCGCCGCCGCCCCTCAACACTCTCACTGCTGCTAGGCGTAACGCCGCCGCAGATCACCGCAACAGTGGTTGCGATATCAATTCTGATGAGGGATTTGCGCTGTAAACGGCCAAATTACAGTGCTGGAGGGTTTGAACAACTTGCTATGCCTTGTGCAAAAGGTTCTCTTCACTGTGACCAAGTTTCGTTGGGGGGACAATTGCGTTTCCACACATACTAATGTCTCAAACTTTTAAACTATTTTCTCATGTTTCAATTTCTGGCAACTTTCATGTGCTGTGGAAAGGCATTAGGAAACGTAAAATTGGCATATGAAAATTTAATTTGGCACACTTTACTGGAAGATATGTAGAGTGCAGTTATCTAATGAAATTGAATAGGAAATATGATAGGGAATAGTTATCTAATGAAAAGGAAATATGAAAGCACCAGAGTATTCTTCCAGGGTATTGCAAAAAAAATTATCTAGACTTCTGTATTTTTTTTTGCGTATTTCCAGTTCTTGCAGCAAGTTTTTACCTAGATACTGCGCAGTGTGTCATCAAAAGGATTAAATAAGCTACAGCAAGATGCCTTTTGGGAGCTATTTGGTATATGTAAAAGTTTCCACAAAAAATTACAATTTGCCGTTGCATGACATAACGCGAAAACTAATTACAGCCACATGAAAACTAATGGCATATTTGAAATCTGCGCGAAAAAAAATCTATTGCTGTCTGAATTTTAAAATCTGTAGTGCAAATAACATAGAAAAATGAAGAAAGCTCAGAGTAACACATATAAGATTTGAAAGTTGCGAAGCTGTACGCAACTTTCCCGACCATCAGAACGGTTTAAGTCCACAATTGCAGCTTTGTAACCGAAGACGCACGGTGCGAGGTAGACTAACACTTTCGTGACCACGCCTATTCCCACTAATGGTATGTTATCGATGAACACAATTCAAATTTGGTACTCTCTGAGTGCTTCTGGACCGCTAACGCCACCTAAATGGTAAAGGAGGAAGTATTTTACCAGTTTCGCTTTCGAGTTTCGTTTTTCCACCACGGGGGGGATTTTTAGATGTCCTTCGCCGGCGGGAAGACGACTGGATTCGATTGGAAAACACTTTTATTGGGCCTGCCGTTAAAGCCTTACACAGAGACTTCAGACTTGGCCGGAGTCGCCCTCGTAGTTGCCACCAGGCCCAACTTCGCTTTCAGTCATCGGGTCACTCAGGCTCTTGCCTGGTCAGCGCTACGATGACCCACTGGACGACCTGAGTTAGGTTGTCTTGGTCTTCGGACCACTTCGCCTTTTCAAAGGCGGGCGGCAGTCTTCCTGTGGATTCTTCCCGGAAGTTGAGTCAATCCCAAACGATTTGCTCGAGGGAGATGAGCTCACAAGGTTTCAGTTATGGCATCGCCACTACTCGCCAATGTTTCGCACGAACGGCGAGTTTCGACGGATCCCAGTGTATGCGAGCTTGAGAATCTGGGCATGATGGTAGCAGCACTGGCACGGAGGAAGACTTCGATTCGTCAGACTTTAGTACGGACAGCGAAAGTGCGTCAAGTCGCCCCGGACCATCACCAAATGTGCGCTGGTGAGTCTCGCTTTCTTCTCCAGTCACTTGCTTTATTGTGGATGCATTGTTGTAAACGGATCTGGCCCTGTTCTAAAGGCCACGGCTCTTTCTGCAGCGTTGTCAACTTCCTTCGTTCAAGCCAGACCACTGGGGCTGGCTGCACAGAGGTAGAGTTTCGTCCACGAAGACGGCCCAGAGTCGAACTTGGCGTAGCGCTCAGGAGCAGCGCGCAGCTAGCTGTTCGTGTTTATATTTACATTGTCGTACGTAAATAACTTTTGTACTTTCACAGCTCGTATTTGCAGTATTATTCTAAAAGCGTTTAATGTCCAAAGTGTATATTTAAAATTGTTTTTATGTTTATCGTGCACAAAGTAACATTCAGGTCAACATTTTTCTTTTTTTTTTTTTTGACAATTTTGAATAAAACTCAATGCACCTGTGTTTGAAATTATTACTGTTGGAAAACCCCATTATTCCTCTATCATTTCATAACTTGCACTTTATCCACTGGTCGGCGACTTTGGCTAGTTCCGGTTTCGAAAATTCGGGCGATCTTAGCGGCAAGGTGCTGCAGCATGGCCCTCCTTTCTCTTTCCCTGAGCTTTTCTTTCTTTTGACACCGTTCACGCTACCGAGTCCTGAAGAATGCGCAACAGCTCACCGGCACCGATTTTCTTTTTTCTTGTTTTTCCCGTTCTCTGGCCGCACGGCTAGCCAGTTCGGTGCGTGTGCGAGCGAGCCAGCATAGGGGGGTTGCCTAAACGTCTCCGCGGACTAAAAGTTTCGCTGCGTTATAAATATATTTGAATGCAAAAGTCACCCCTCTAAACAGGCAGTTGTCAGGAGCCATGGATCCAAACCCCAAAGAATCGCCACCACCATCAATCGGAGCGTCTTTGTTTTGTTGCTTCTCTCGCTGTCGGCGAATGTGTGCGTGCATTTTCTTCTTGTCTGCCACAGCTCTGTGGTGCAGCAACACAGGGCGAAACAGTTCGTCCAAGTTATTCGTCTTCCCAAAAGATGAGAGGTAAGCAAATGAGCTTTGTACAAGTTAAACGGTGACTCTTCATTTGCGCATTGTAACGAGAGGTTAATGAGACGTGCACTGTCTTGGAGTGGAAAACTAATGTGCAAATATATCTCAGTTATTCCAGGTGCACACAGTTTTAATAAAAGTGAATGACGCCTTCGGCGCGCACTCTCTTCCTCGTAAGGTGAATTTGTGGCGGCTTGTCGTTTTATGATTGCCCTATTAACTGCTTCAACGCCAATTCACGTTTAATTATCAATGGTTTTTTTTTTTTTTTTTGTTTTTTGTTTCGTGCAGCATGTTTGAGGCTTGGTTATGCCCCAAGTCGAGGACGGTTTGAGACTTCATTGGAAGTTTCCTCCGGTGACCCTCCCCAACCCCTCCTAAGTCATCATGGCGCACCTGCTCACAAAGAAGGCAAGCTTAACTGCACGCGTTTCTTGCCGTTCAATGCGTGCCTACTACCACGGCAATTGGCAGTGTTGCGCCCTAACCAATTTTTCCTGCGCCATCTTGCTCCAAAATGTATATTTGCGGCGAAACTGCTGCCATGCCAAACATTGTTTGAGTGCTACGAAAAAGCTGACGCAATAACCTGCTGTTCAATGCCAGTCGATTTGCACAGGGAGCAGAGCAAGGCCAACCCAAAATGCATGCGTTGTCTGCAGCCGCAATTGCAATCGTTTCGCACATTTTAAAAAAGTAGCATTGCCAGCTTTGCATTGCCAACCTCCGCACCCGCGCCTTGTCATCTTATCGCGAGTGGGTTTGCGGGTTCCAGTTTCGAAGTTGGAACCATCGTGCCGTATCGGACAGGATGAGATAAGAGGTGCTGCTAGACAAGAGCTAGAGGGTAGCTTGTGACAACCCGGCCGATATCTGCAAGTAATGAGCTCGGTAAAAGCGGCTTACAATACAGGAACGCTTTTTTTTTTTCTGCACGTCTTACAGAACTCATTTTTGCAGTATTACTTTACAAGAAGAGCCTTATGTTCAAATTGTAAATGTCAAATTTTTTTATGTGTGCCCTGTGCAAAGTGGAATTGATGTTTTCATCATTGTTTTCTTTTTGTAACTTCTGTTTTGATCATTTTTAAAATAAAATTTGTAATAAATCTGTTGTTTGCAACTATTACTGTTAGAAAGCCCTATTCTTTCTCTATCATTTCATATCTTACACTTCAGCATCAATCACTTTCTGTGGCAAGAAAAAATATTTTCTGGAATATGTAAACATCGCAGACCAGACTTTGAAAGTTCACTTCGCGAACCCCTGTCACAAGTGTGCACACCGCATTTCCCTGCTCGGGTACCACGCCTACCACGAAACAGAGACCTTCGCCTTTCGAGCCCCACAACCTCCCATAATCTGGCTCGTGATCACAGGGCACTTCCATCGCGATAATGTCCATGTTGAATACCACAGCAAATAAATGACTGAACAGAAACTTGGCCGAGTGAAGCAGCGGAAATGAACTCGGAAATGCGCACCACGCAGTTCAGGCAGCCACCATCTTGCGTTTGCCACAGCGACATCCAATCAGGAGGGCCATTACAGCGCATGCCGACCAGAGAGCCAATCGTGCTTCAGCATCCATTTCTGGCTTTGCTGGTGCGTCTTTCTTTTTCCGCCGTTCGTGCGTTTGTGAATGAACGTTGATAAAAGAGACTAGCAGTACATGGAAAGAGGATCGCTCGGCAGATCTAATGGTACCAAAAAGGTCGCGCCCTGGAGCACGTTGTGGAAAATACAGCGCTACGAAAATTGCCATCTTTCTTTTTCACCTTTTTGCGCCGATATTTTGTCACCGCGGCTGACAAAAGAATTTTTTTTATGCCACTTTGCAAAGGTTTTCAGTGGGAAAACTTTGCAAACACACAGAACAGAAAACATAGAAGCCGAATATGTAGCTTTCAAAGAAACAATGTTTTAACAATGTTTTGGTCATTTTTCAGAAGTTGAAAGCCACGATGTGTTGGTCATTTTTCTAAAGTTGAAAGCCGTGTACCCCCTTAAAACAGGGCAGTGAGACGTGTTCCTCATTTCAGATGCGCTCGCAAAACTCATCCTAGTGCGACTATCGTGGTAGACAGCCAGGTGAGACTGCTGGACCCCCCCACCTTTCGTTAGACGTTACAAAAGTGGCAGGTGCTTTGTTTCGATCGCTTCGAAATAGGTAGAAGCAGGGATACATCTCCGAAGATAGCACTCCATCCGACGACTTCACTCCCCACTGTTCGCCCTTTTTGACTCACCCGCATAATTTTGATACAAGTGTCAAATCAACCTTCTTAATTTTAAAAGTGTGCCCAAGGAGACGATTTTGCCGGGGAAAAAAAAAAAAAAACACGCATCACAAGGGCACCTGAGATTCTCCTCCAGTCAGCACCCACACTGGCCCCCAGCAGCAAAAGAGGGAGAGCACAGAAGGGGAGTGTCCCTACCTTGCGCCTGTACTCCTCCATGTTTGTTTCGTACTTCATCTTCTCCTCGTTTTGCCTCTCCACGTAGGGCCGCTTGTCATCTTCCGTCATGCCCCTCCACCTCTCGCCGCCTGCAGGACAGGAGAGAGGGAGGCGAGGCAACTTTAACGTCGGCCTTAAAAAAAAACCACACACACCTGGCCACCCCTAGCTAACTTCGAGGAAAGCCAGAGAGCTGCCACGTCTTTACACCTACCTTTAACTGAGCCACGTCTCGACGAACTGCTACATTGCATCGATTTTCAGTGGATTTTAGTTGCGTGGCAAGGAGCAATAGCCGGGGAGAAAGACTAAATACTCATTGCTCATTATGGTCAAATACACGTTGAAAAATTACATCCAGCTTCTCAACAGTTCATACCGGAGTACACCGGATATTCAGGGGGCAGACTGGTCTTAGAGCAATATTTTTTATTTACCCACCAATTTTAATGAAACTGCACTGCGTTGTAAGAGTTTTTTGTGCTGATTTCAAATCTGCCATTAGATTTTTGTAAGTTGATTATATGTTGAGTTAATTAATGATTAATTGCCATTATTTTGGGTCACAGTTACAAAATTGCCATTATTTTGGGTCACAGTTACAAAATAACCACTCCATACAGAATGGCAATTACCACGTGGCTAGGCAGACAAATGACTAAAAAATACAACACAGGAAGAACTTTCTTGATTCAGTTATTTTTGGTCGTTTTACAACACAGGGAACTTCGCTTCTCCTGCGCTCTGCCAGAAATGGCTCGCAAAATGATAATTTTCCAAAGCCTCCATTTAAAAAATTTGTTTCAAACATTGTATTCTCCACACATTTCGGTATCAGAAGCAAAATGAATTAAAGTTGTACCTGCTCTGGGTGCCAAGATATCTGAGGATGAAATGCTAGCTTTGCATTGCAAGAAAAGTGCCGTTTCACCATCGAATTCTGTGCTAACTGAGCTGTAGAGTGCACTTTAAAATGCTATTATATTATAGTAACAACGAAATATGATGCCTCTTGATGAGGAAATTTACAGACTGATAGAAAAATGGCCGTCAAGGCCAAAAATGCCATTTTCGAGAAGACGCTTTTTTTGACCGCTTTTCGGCCCCAAAGAACCAACTGCCCCCTTAAAACAGGGACCACTCAATGCCACAGCATTCGAAGTTGCTCCATTAGCATGCTCCACTTCTCTTGTGAAGACAACTGCCCATGCAGCAGTTGCCATGTACGATTCAGGAAGCCCTCTAACGCACTCTCCGTGCTTTGTGCTACACTGGGTGCAAAAATCTAGAGAGCAGCACAGGAGACCTCTAATGAATTGTGTTTAAACGTCCCGAGGAGAAATTACGTGCTACTGAAGAGCACTGCAACTACAACGACAAAGAGGACAAAGGATTGGTGTGCGAGCACATCAACTGTCCTCTCCTTTACACTGAAATCTTGGCAAGAAGAGGATCGGGCAGAAAAACCCAGCGCTCACCCAGTTTGGCAAGCGCGGCCACACCCCCCTCGGGTTCTTTGCCGGCCATCTCCTTCCGGAAGTCGGCCATGAACAACATGAAGGCGGTTCCGGGACGCTTAGGCTTGTTCACATCTCGAGCCGGCTTGTACACGGCCATCTGCACGCAGAACAGGGGGGGGGGGAACAGTGAGACTCCTTACTGCATTGCCGCTCGAGCAGACAGGCTGATGCGCTCTAAAGAGTGAACACTCAACGGACTTCAAGCTTCCAAGGACATGGGCAGGGAGTAGACAGTACACTAGCTCTGATACATAACAAGTTATTAACCTCACACAACCAGCAGTTGCCTTGGCTAATACATGTTGAAAGAGCTACACTGAACAGATTGTAGCCATATTCATCCTGTATGAACTGTTCCTGAATACACAAAATGCAGGCATGAAGCACAAGCATGAAGCACAATGCCACCAACCAATGCGGTATCACAGCGGCAAAATGTTTTCAGAGAGATGCTTTACGACCGTGAACTCTAGTAAGAATGGCAAGTTCACACCAACACCTCTTCAGGAGGAACAACCCGCAATTTCCTCGAAACCTGCTGTTCTCATTTAATTCACACAAACTTGTGTAAATGCTGCTCACTGAAAGGCATTACATGTATCGCCTGAAAATCAACTCTGAAGCTGCTCTTTCGATTCAAGCTTTTCAAAATGGCTTCCCCCAAGCAGCAAGAAGAGCAGCAGCAGCTACTTTGCCCCCCCCAGATGCCCCCGGTTGTACATCAACAGGCCAGGTTTGCTACGTTCAGCTCCCAAACAATGCCGCACCGTCCAGCGGCAGGGAAGCAGCGCTCACCTCCCGCTTGTATCGCTCGCGGTCCCTGGCAGCAGCACTGAGGAAGGGCTGCTTGTCCTCTTCTGACATTGTGTTCCACTTGCCGGCACACTCCTTGCCGAAATCACCAATCTGCACGACAAAGAGAAAGGGAGAGAGCACAGAAGGATTAGTTTCTTCTTTCTGTGCGCACACACACACACAACTTAGCGAGCCCCTGATTAGCACACCGAGAGCTCTCAACAGCAGGAAAAACTCTACAAAAATTGTGCGCCAGAAGCCATCAACCAAAGATTTTGTCTAGGCCCCCCGAAATCCGGTCTGGAAAGCGCACTTAAGGCCGACCTCCATGCAGCGAAGTTTCTCGGCAAATTTGGCGCGGCCGACGCCACGATGTGACGCGCCGCTCAGTTTTCGTCCACCCCAATCTCCATGCAACGTGATGCGTCGAACGCCGCCGATGGAAGACAGGACAGGAAGTACAAGGAAGTACAAGGCTGTGATTGGCTGCGGCCTCAAAATGCAGTTTGCCGCTTCCGATCGCGTTCGCCGCCGCGCGTTCGACATTTAGCTCGCGCAGATCGCCGGTGAACAGCCGTATTCTCGACGCCGGCGGCGGAGCGGCCGCCGCCTTTTCGCCTACATTTCGCTGCATGAAGGTCAGCCTTTACTCTCCCAGGTTTTCATCCATAAGGGTGTTTGTGAGTGTGCGCTCCGCGACGCGACGGAGAATCACTGCTCAGAACAAATGGGCGGACTATCAGGTGCAATCACGGGCCTGGCTGTGTCAGTAACTCCACGCAACCAGGGTCGCTGCCGGAAACCAGTGCACTAACGACTTCGAACTTCGTCCCAACACCCCCTGCGTTTAGGTCTATGAATGTTGTTACCTGCGGGTTCTTTTCAGTTGTTTTCATGGGTCCTCCTTTAATGTGTTAGCCGTAATTTTGTTTAAGGGTTAGGGCACTCTTTCTTGTAAGTGAATAGTGCAGAGACGTTGCGTAGTTATTTTTCTCAAGGACACCACCCGGACCCCTCGGCCGAGGCCGTGCCTTACTCGTCCCGGCGGCGGCAGGTGAGCGAAGGAACATAAGCACGCTCATGTCCACGCCAGTGCCTTTGCGCCCGATTAACTTAGTTCCCTCTCGGGGGGCTATCGGTTGCCTCTCACCGGTATCTGGAAAATCCAGGTTCGTTTTTCATCTCTTGCCACCTCTGCCTACAAAATTGAAGGACTGTTTGTGCTTTTATATTTTGTTTTACTTGAACTCCTGGTGAGAACTCCTGGCGCCGTCTTTTTATAAGCTTTATGTTGCCTCCTGTCAGAGTGCCCCAGTCTAACATTGAATCTTAATCAACCTAAACAGTGAATAATTAACATAATATGTCCCCCTGTCTTTCTATCTTTAATGCTGCGTAGAGACTAGACGGAATTTGGCACTACAATGCTACACAACAGGATATCCACATTTTCTTCCTCCTAGGTCTAAGCGTTCGCGTCGACACTGAAGCCAGCAAAGGTAAATACACGTACCATAAAACCGCATAACTACGACCTTTCTTTTACGAATTTTCTTTTGTTCAAAGTATGGGGCGTAAAATGCATGATCCCGAAGCTTGGAATCATGTTTTCGTAGGCGGAAAGGTATTGGCCACTACATTTGCAATATAATAAAATATTGCTGATAAACCAGGCCCCAAACTAGAGGAATAAGATGCATTACTTGCTCAAGTACGCATTTAACATAAGCAACATGTAACAACAGCTTTCTCGTAAAAGTTGAGTCCACTGACTATGTCCTGTTTTTCTTTTCTTCAGTAGACCCTTCATTTACACCGGGTGCAACACTATTGTCTTCACACTAGGGCACCTTTCAAACAAGCATTTATTATTTCATGCATTTTTGCCTGCAATTCTACTGATATGGTCCTGCTACATTACAATGCATGTGTTCTAAAAGCACCTCCCGATTTCCATGGTGATAGTTTTCATTTTGCCTGGATTAATTGTCTTTCTTTGAGTGGGGTTAACCTCATGCGCTCACTGAACTTTACTTCTTATGCACTATGTACGCGGACTGCTGCTTAGATACGTCTGTTACCTGCAGCTTTTTAGATACCTTGTTGCTAGGTTTTGTGTATACAGTAATCCCTTGTTAACTTGGAAGTTCAAAAATCCGCTGAAAATTTTGAAATAAGCAGAGCTTTGAGATAAAGGGTGGCAAATACATGCCCGCCTGTGGGAGCTTACATGATGAATGTAGTTCTTCACCTCTATGTTCTTGCTGTAATATTTGTTAAGCATATATGTTTTTATTTGTTCAACAATTCTATATTTCTTTAAGTGTTACCTCTTTTTATGTAGACAAACGTAAAATTGCAAGCAGTGACAGCAGTTGCGCCACAATTCTCGGAACACACGAATAAATATTTTGTTTTTCTTGGTCTTGACAGCACTCAGGTTTCACGAATTCATCCGCAACGTGTAACATACATCGGTGTCAGTCAATAGTTATGTAATTATTATACGCATTTTTAATCCCTTGAAAAATCTTACCAAAGAGGTCAAGGTGCAACCTCAGCAGCCCCCTGCGCAAAATTTCTGGCTACGCCCCCGATGTGAAGTAAACACACTGCTACGTTCATAGTGCTGCTCCATAATACATCCCTCCTGCCCGTATCACATTACCGCAGCACAAAACTTGAAAGGTTTTAAATATTTTCTTTTTGGTTAAATGCCTGGTGGCTGGAACGGAGAAGAGTGAGTGACCAAAGGAGAGCTCTTTCAAACTAAAGAAAGTTATGTTTTGTCTTCATGATCCCTTTACACCTGCCTTCTATGAAAGACAGAACCAGCTTATGCAAGTCGTGTGCAAATTACACAAAATACAGGATTTTAAAGATATAGAAGGTTCAAAGGAGAGCGGACAGACTTATTCTGTACAGTAAGGTTATAAGCTAGGTAAACTCAAGGTCCATTTATTTTTTCCCTGGAAATAGCAACCTTTGTTCTGAGAGCCTTTGTGTAAAGATCACTGCATAGAAGCTTATCCACAAACTCTTCTCTATGCTGCATTTGGACCTCAGCAGGGGTGAGACAGCTGAAACAGATTTGGGAGCATGTTTTCGAAGCAGCAAAATTTCCGATTTCGGAGCAGAAGAACGTTGATTTGGAGCAGTTAATGACATCTATTATGTCATCTTAAGAGCATAAAAAATTAAGTTTTTGGCAACCCGGAAAGACAAGTGCACTTTTTAATCGGTTTTGAGGGCACATAACACTGAAACAGCCTTAGCAGAAAGTTAATTTTTATCAGAGTATCATCACAAGGTACGAAATGCACTACCTTTTTAGAAACCTTTTTAAATCACGAGGCTTTATGCTTCGACAGCGCAGAGTGAAGTCGAAAATATCAAACTGAAAAGCTCAGCAACTGTAAAACATTGTTTTTATCATTTGAATGTTCAAATTATCTTGGCAATTGTAGACTGCTGTGCGCACATGTACAAGTGTAGATAAAAGGCAAGTTCTGCAAAGCGAGGTGACGGTCGTTGCACCACAACAGCCCTCTCATCTCAATCCTGAGGCTTGTGTTTACCCCGATCGTAATTTGAGTAGCATTGTAATTGAGTAGCGCTGCTACGTTTAGCCATCTCGCTTTTGGCAATAAATTTCACCACTTCAGGTAGGTAAATTATTATTACTCGCGTACAATAATAATCATTTCAGCTATTGAACGCTGTTTGAATTTTTTGTGGCGATGTAGCCCGCGCCGCAACATCTGCCGCGTCGATCGTACCAATCCCGCCGCTCACCAGTTCGCTGTCAAACGCAGCAACAACTCAGCGTTTTATAACATCGCAATGAGCCCAAAATGTTACTTCACGTACTGCAGCACTCCTCACACTCAAGGACAAACCACGGCGGGCACTACTTTGCTTTCCCCCGTATTTTGAGCCGTGCAACTTCGGCAACAGATCGAAGAACAAAATTAAAACCCAGCCACTCGCATAACCTAAACCACGGTAGAGAACGGCAAAGCACACTGGGCTTTGCCCGGTGGTTGTTTTGCAATGTAACCATACTATGCAAGATGGCGGCGCCCAGTGGTGTCATTCCGGATACGGCACTCCAAAAATTGCTGTTTTTCTCATCAACTTGCAAAAATAGTTTGGCGCCTCAGCTGACGTGTATTTTTCTGCGGCACTTGGCAATGATTTTCAAAGGAAAAACTTTAGAAACGTGCAGAATATAACATGTGCAACACGAGAATGTTACATTCGGAAACTTCTCTGGGACATTTTTTTATTGATTCTCATTTTTTATTGATTAATCAACAATCAAATCGAAAAAAAAAAAAAAATGGCAGAACGCTCGGGGTGCTGGAAAATCATGTTGTCCAGTCCACATTTCTATCGCAAGTGACATGAGCGTCCAAATCCTTGCTGTACTGACTGTTCTGGAGCAGTCTGGCACAATTTTCGTAATTTTACCGCTGGTGGAGCAGCCTGGCGCAGGAAAACGGTTTTGTATCAGGAATGCGCAATGTGCGCAGCTGCCTCACTTATGCTAATGACATGATGCCGATCCTAGCCAAGATTCACAACAAACGTGTCCTTTTTCCCTCCTGACGCCCAGAAACAGGTATTGAAAGAATCTTTTATGGTACTATCGCAATACTGCCCACCTCTTGGGCTGTTACGCTCAAGGTGCTATTGCACAATACAAACTAATGCTCCGGCTGGAACCAACCAGCAAGGGCAACACCACCACACCGTTTTATTGCAGTTTCAGAATTAACTCTCGGGCCTGCGCAAACGAGCTAGGCAACATATTGCTTTCAAGCCATATTAAAATAGCCGTAATTTTGCCTCTGACTAGAGGTAAATGCAACTGCTACGTACCCGTAAACTTTGCCACCCAATTTTTTGCCCTACTTACAAGATTGAAGTAATCACCTGCTTTTCATTTATCCACAACACCGAAGTGTTTGGCTCTTCCTAGTCCTTACTGGAATTGCACAACCCGAATCTCTATATACCAACTATTCAGCTTGCACGGGACAAGTGAATGCGACGACTGTGCAACTGCACCCGACGGAACTGGGTCCTGACGGCACCAGAAAACTTCCAAACCACAACACAAGCGCTTCGTTACAGCTGCCGACTATGTGAAAAATAGAACAATTTTAAAACGCCAAAAAGAAAGTGAAACAGCGAAAGCGGAACAGCGTACGAATGATGAAACACCCATCAATTTTATATGCTCGGCTCAGCTAGCGTTTTTCTTTTGCTTTTTTTTTTTCGCGAGAGGGAAAAGAAAATGCGCCCTCGCCGAACAGGATTCCCGCAGCAGCAGACGCAACGAATGCTACGACGGCGTAGAACGCACGAGGCCAAGAAAAAAAGGAGAGAGGGAGAGAGAACGAGCCAAAGCCGCCAAAAAACGTGCCCGAAGGCAGTAGCAGCAAGACGACGCAAGAAACAAGAGAGAAGGGGAAAAAAAAAGAAAGAAGAGTCGATACCCCGGACGCAAAGGCGGGCCGCGCGCGGCGAAGGGAACGGCAGAGAACGGCGGAGGAAGAAGGGGGGGGGAGAGGGGGGAGGGTGCAGCGGCAGCCAGCAGCAGCCATGGCGTCTCGGCGCGCACAGCGGCCATGTTTCTGCCCGCTCAGCCGAGGGGGGCCCGCGGCAGCTTCGGCGGCCATCTCGCCCTCCCTCCCCGACCGGCGGCGGCTAGGCCTGGCAGGGCGACGCCGCGCTCGCTCGCAGCCGCCTGCTGCCGAGGCTTGCTCGCGCCCTCCTCCTCCCCCTGCACCCCCCCCTGCTTCATTTTCCTCCCCTCCAGCAACCGCCGCTCGTCCTGCGCTGGCGGTTCGCCCTCGCGGCTACGGCGGCGGCGGCAAAGGTGGCGCAACGTACGAGGCGCAGCATCGGGCGCGCACTACCCCCGGAGCGGCTGTACCGGGAAAACCACGTGCGCCCTCGGATTTGCATCGAAGCGGCGGAAAAGCTATTCGGACAACTGTACCCTCATAAAGCCTACTTTTATGTCTACTCTTAAACTTCGGCCCACACCACTATTAAAACTGGTTAGTACATACTACAAAAAAAAAAAAAAAAAACCGGTGTTTTACAAATGGACCCAATGTGTTTTTTTAGACAATGTATTGGTGCACTAGGGGAAAAAAAACGAAAGGCGTAGGGTTGATCGACCGACCTCACGCATTTAAAAGTGCCACTGGATGTATATGCTACATGTTACTGGTGGTGAATTGGTTCTCATAATTAGACAAATTTTTACTGGTCCCTACCGAGTCGCATTAACTAACAGCAACTGTTCGTCCTTTTCAAACAAGCTAAACAGGCTACCGCAAGCAAGGAATATAAAGCTACTAAACAGAAAAAAGCCCATCGCACATTTCCATGCGGGTGCCATCGGGAACGAGCAGCGCGCCTTCAACGTATTTACTGACGTCAATGCCTCAGGGCGCGTTGACCCTCGCCCAGTCTCTCTAGGCGGCCTAATTGCCGTCGCCGTTGTCGACGGATCGCGGCGCGTAGCGTGTTCGTGTGCCTCGGCTGCAAATCCCGCAGCCAGGCATCGCATCCACGCCACCTGACGATATGCTCCGCAAATCGGGCTAACAGGCTGACGGAAACTGAAAGGGACCACTAAAATTCACGAGAAAACTTCACTGTCGCACAAGTCGTGGACCCACACAAAAGTAGCATACCGATAAGATGACAGCAGTTTCTACTACAGTTATTTACGACTCCCAGTCCTTCGGCGAAATGAATCTTTTAGGGGTATTTCTCCTACGACTCTGTCACGATGTAGCTCGTTCTCAAAAGTTTCACGAGAGCTGGTTCGGCGAAATGTTACAAAATGAGATCTGCAGTAATTATTTTTAACGCGCGCGGAAATGAAAACGCACGCCACCGGGACAGGGGCAATGGGCGCCTAAATAACGCCGGCTGAATTTGCACACGACAGTGTCAACGTCCCTCAAAACGCCGCCACAGTAGCTACAAGTTTATTCACCTCAGAAACCCCATTTCTCCTCATTGTATTCGACAACTCACGGTAACAAAAGGGGCCGATTTGCATTCAAAACATTGACCGCTTGGAAAAGTCTTTCACATTGAACGACGCACAATGGACAAAGCAGCATCGAGCCTCGACAACAACGGTAAACGGCACCATTTCACCTCAAAGCCTAGCCGTGTAAAAGTACGACAGCTGAAATAGAAGGCCACATTCAGCGCAAAAGATTGCCCGCCGAAGCGTTTCCCTCGCGGAGGAAAGAGTTTCTCGAGGAATGTACCGCCAACAGCGGGCGACCGTCCCTCAAAACTGCGGCTACTACGGCGGCCAGCCGAAATCGGGAAGCTCTCGGATCTTTTCCCTAGTGCTCACAGTCCCCAGATCCCCAACCCCACCACCGAATGACGGCGTCTCCGACGACCCACAGCCCGGAGTGAGAAATGGTGCCGCCCTCCCCACCGCGTTCACAGAGCGGGCCCGCCCGAAAACGTTAGAGAAAAACCGAAAAACACCGAATCGGGAGGGGGCAGACGCCGTTCGCCAGGGAGGGAGGGCACGTTTGAAACAATACTGCGAGGGACGCAATCGCGCAGGGAAATATGGATGAAGGAACTAAGCGGAGCCGACGGGCAGCCGTAGCAGGAGTGGGGAGGGGGCCCAAAGACTCCAGAGCAGCAGCGCGCATGCGCGCAACGATACTGTTTTAACGACTGCGTGGGAAGGGGGAAACGAGGGCACGTTCGAACCCAAGGGAGAACCGAGGAGCCCGGGTCAAGACACGCCGCCGCGTTGAGGAGAAAAAAAAAGAGGGGGGGGGGGGGGCTTCGTTGCGGACGACAGATTACCACTACTCAACTAACTACAGGGATGGCCGGAACAAAACGTCGGATCCCGAACCCTCCCTTCGTACAGGGAGAAGACAGGTGCTATATTGCGGTACAAGTTCAGAACGGCAATAGCCCACGACCGTATCACTACGCAGAAGCGACGGACGCGTACGTCAACGCGGGCGTTTTGAAACGAGGCTGCGCTTAATGGTGACATCGTCTGCATTTTTATCAAATATGTTTGCCGGCCATGCAGTAGTCTGTAAATCCGAAAAATTACGGAAATGACCGGCGTCACGATCAAAATACTCTAAATAACGCGCTCTTTGCGCAGCGCGGAGGGACAGCCGGCTGCCGCGATGAGACGCTGAGGGAACTACCGTTGCCATCCCATTTTGTCGGACCGTGCGGACACTTGGCACATAATGCCGCAATACTTGCAGAAGCGCGCAGCGAATTACGAAAGACGGATTCCTGTCTTCGGGAAAACAGCGCTTACTCCTGCATATGCACCCGTTGTCTTTCCGCACTACTTTCCCGTCCGTTGGTGAAGTCCTAGCGTCAGTACCAAGCCTCGCGCGGGTTGCGAACTGGGAGCTTAGCAGAGACTGGATGAAAAAAAAAAAAAAAAAAAAAAAACCGACCATGCTGGACGTTTGCGCTCATTCTAAAAATGATCACATCCAACAAGTGAATATTTCTGCAACCGAAACCACCAAGCCACACAGGTTAAATTAAAAAACTGGTACAAATTGGGTTTATTAAAGCACCGAAACTACACACCCGGGTTGCGCGCCGTAGTGGAAGGCTCGGATTAATTTCGACCAACCACCTGGGGATCTTTAACGTGCGCCGAAACGGACACACGGGCGGTTTCGCCTTCACCAGAAAAGGAGCCAAATCGAACCCCCGTCCTTGCGCTCAGCAGAACCAAACCTTTAGCCGCTGAGCTGCATTCCAGTTCCTTATTGTAACTGAACCGCCGCTGTGGGGTAGCCATGATAATCCCAGCCACGATCTCGGAACACGGCCGGTCGCTGCCTACGTTCAGTTACAACGCGAAACTTGATAATTTGGCAGGCGCGACCTAATTAATTGCCTGAAGAAGCGATACGAGGAATTTCCGAGCTACGAACAATTTTGAGTTGACGAGAATGTATTGCGGCGGCCGAGAAAATACAGCCAGGCATGCGGTGAGCGACGTCCGCCATTAGACCACTAGCGTTGTTTGCGCAATACCATTTTTGTTGACAGTAAAAATGTGCGGCTGGTGCAGGCCTTCGCTCTCTCCGTTGCAACTTTCCGAAACGTAGCACGAAGTTCGCGAAATGGAGCCGGATGCAACTTAACAAATACGTGAAAAAAAAATTAACAAATAGAAATTAATTGAACATCTATCTGTTAATGGACATTTAAGAATGTGTGAGCATCCTGTCCCTCTCCCTCACGTACTTGAGGCTTGCCCTGATGCACAAGACTTGCTTTTATTTCAAAAATCCCGCATGTTCCTCGTACACACCGTGATTATTGGCCTAACCGCACCAGCGGTCGTGTTTGTCCGCTTTAGCAGCGGCATTGTCGCTCCTTCAGCTGCCCACCAGCTTACGGGAATTTCGTCGTCCCCATCCCATTCCCTCCTCTGCACTGACTGCAGACTCGATTCGACAAAGCGTACAAGTGGGAGTCACTAGACCCGTCGAGGCAGCTGGCGAACCGCGCTTCGACTCATATCCATTGCAACGCCCCCCATATATGCCGTTCTGAGTTCTTCCATCGCTCGCTATGGACACGAAAATGAATAGCATCGCAAAAAATTTGTCCACATGCCTACTGCTCACGTAGCGATAGAAAGGTTTTGCACAAACAAGTCCCGCACGGCTGCCAGAAGCCATGTGGACGGCAGTCTTCAATGTCTGCCGCGATAAGCAGCCGGACGGTGCAGAGATTTCGAGCTGTCCTAGCTGGCGCACGTCACACCGTAAAACCCCCGGGCAGCGGCGGCGACCTACGAGAACTTGCGTATATATTTCCTCTCTCGATGTGTGTCCATCGAGCGGCTTCCGCGGCGACCGCGTCTCTCCTCCACAGAGCCGGGGATGCAAATGACCCCCCCTTCACAAAGGCGACCCCCCACCCCCCCCTTCCATCTTCCAGGCGCCTTTTACACCCCCCCCCCTCGCATCACGTGATCGCGCCCTCCTCCTCAGCTGCGTCTTGTTTGCTCCGCTGACGTCACCCGGCGTTCATCGATTGCCACCGCTGCCGCGCTGGAGCGTAGTGGTGGGGGAAGGGAGCAAAAAAAAATTAACAATATTCGCGTAAGAGGCTGCAGCATAGCGCCGAACCACGGGGCGAGGGTGCGGCAGTAGCGCAGAACCGCTCCGAAGAGGGGGGGAATGAAAAAAGGAAAACGACGGCGAGTTTAGAGGCGCGCGCTAGCGCGGCGTAGCGCCGCTGCTCCTGGCAAGCACGCAGATCTCTACTGCTATGCATAACCGTTCTTCGCCTCGCTTCAGAACGCGGCCTCTTCCTCGCGCTGGCCGAGCGGCGATGGTTAACGAGCTTGACAAATGATGCCCCCCTTCCCTCGCGTTGTTGCATCGGAGGACGCCGAGGGAACCCGCGCCTAGGGCGTCGGTATTCAAAACTGCCCGCTGTACGACGAATCGCGAGGCACCTGCAGCTGCCTGTTTCACCCCCCATTAATCGCATTCTCCCCCCACGGGATGCCGATACTTGTAACCTGCAGCGACGCGACAGCAGCTAACAAAGAAATTCACATTTATAATCCCGTAGCCTTCCGCCGAGTACAAGCCGACATCGTAGCGCCCACGGTCAGTCGGCGTGGTACGTCCACACTGAAGTCTCACTGTCCTCCGTTTACAGACGACGGAGTTTGAGAGAGCAAGGCCTGCCGTTCACTGCGCGAATATATCTCCCTCGAATTCGCTTTCGAATCTGGGTAGAGTTGGGCTCGGTTCTAACACCGGTGTGCGAGCTAAGTCGCCGGAAGTGACGGCAAATACAATGCGCCGTGAGCCCCCCAGTAAAGTTAGTTCCAAGCAGTACCGCTCCGACTTGCAGCCACGGAGTCACCAGGCTACCGTACGAGGCAGTAGCGCACTATGCTCGGGTTAAGAACGCGCTGTGCCTCATCACCGCAGCCAGACGTTACCCCGCGCGCCGCAAGTAGTGCATTACTGTGAGTCTTTTGAGCATGGCACGAGCCGTTTCCCTGATTTAGTGGACTTCATATGCTTATAACTGCTGCCGTGACGACAAATAAACTACGTGAAAAAAAATGCAGGCGATATCGCTTATTTATAGCAATCTCCTTTCAAAACGCGCGCGCGCGGTGATATTCGAATCCGCCGCTTTGACAGAGTGATACCGTACATGAGCGTGTGCCGAATATATCAAGAGCCTAAGCTGGCATTCTCGCGACGCAGCCCCTGACCACGGGGCGCGCACCGCTGAAAGCGAACCTCGGCTACACGTCGCGAAGCGAGACGCAGGTGCAGCAGTGGCCACGGCCGCTTCATCGGCGCCGTTCCGGTCGTCCCGTCGGATGAGCCTTTCCACTAGGATGGGCACGCGCCAGAGCGCGCGCATGCGAATCGACACGGGTGCATCAACGCCGCCGCCGCGTGCGTGCCTGTTTCGCAACGCGGTATATCTGAACATTCAGAACCATTACACGCACACGCCACCGGCTTTCCCGCGGGCACGCGCCGATCGTGGGACGCGCCACTGTGCAGCAGAACGCGCGCAGATAAACAATGTCGCCTTCGCCGCCTCGACAGCTCGCCGAGGAGAAAATTCGTAGGGCGGAAAGGAACCGAACGTATCGCCTGCCTCAATACCTAGCTGCGAGAAACAATGTCAACGTGGCTCCTTGAAACGCAAACCACGACAAGCACGATGCCAATGTGCCTCGATAATTGCGACGAAAGTATTCCAATGCGAAAGTACTCCGATCCGTGACCACGGTCGTCCCTAGCACGCGATCCGGCGCGGGATGCTGCGACCACTCTCTCCGGACACTCGAATATCGCGCCGCGGTGTTCCAAGCGATTGGAAGACACCAATGGCTTCCCTTGAGCCCTCCCCCCCCCCCCCTTTCCAACCGCATAAAACGGAGGATATCGAGACAAAAATAAAACGGTCCGACCACAGCTTCCATCTCTCGGAGTCACAGCCGGTCACGTGAGCAGCAAAAAAAAAAAAAAAACCCTTAAAAAAAACGGGACTTGTCCCCGTGTGTGTATTGCCAAGAACGTTGCCCTTAGGCAACACTACCGTTCTGGAAGCCGTGGGACAAAAATACAACGTTTTACAATGGCCCCACGACGGAAAACAACCTCATAGTCCGAGGTCTCGCCTTCGATATAAGATGGGGCCGGCACCGTTTCGAGCGGGTGGGCGAGCGAGTATGCAATGCAACATCTAGGTTCCCATCGCCGTACTCCTGCGGGTCCGGCCACCCCCATCGTCACGAGGCCACATTTGGCGGTGAACATAGCAGGTGACAATATAGCCTGGCACGGGGGGCTTCCCAACTCCCGAACGAGTATACGTAACAGAAATTGATTCAGTGACCGACCAGGCGGACAAAGCACGCGTCCTGACCGCGTGCACACTAACCGGCGTCTTGTTGTGACGGGAATGCAGTTCAACACAATTAGCCACACAAATGAAATCGCTCCGCTGCTATCAATGGACGTAGGTTTCCCTCTCTCTATTTTTTTAAACAGCTCCTCCGGCTGCGCACGAATGCGAGCACATCGGGCGGGCCGATACTCGTCCCGTTATCTGTCCCGCGTCGCTGTGCGGCCACTCGTACAAGAGGACCTCGGGGCGGCCAGTCGCCTGCTGGGGCCACATTGTTCCCACGAGACCCCGCGGGGGGAAGGGGGGTCGAAAAAGCAGACCAGGCTGCCGCCGACTGCGCCCCTCCGCCACCCGGCCGCAGCAGCCAGCGCTCTCGAGCAGGCCTGCCGTCAAGGTCAGACAATCTTGATGCAGCGGCGGGAAGAAAAAAAAAAATTGAAGGCAATAAAAAGGCGGGCCCATAAAACAAGAGAAAAAGCAACCACTCCACTCGCGCGCGCGGAGAACACGTTTCGGCCGCCACGGAGAGGGAGCAGCAGCAGCAGCAGCAGCAGCAGGTTTCTCGAAGAGAACGGCCCCCTCGCCCGCTCGCGGAAGTCGTCGCGCGATCCGAACAAAGAAAGCTCCCGGGAATCGTCCGGCAGGGCCCCGCCGAGAAACAAAACAGAGGGAAGAAAAGAAAGGACCACCAACAACAGCGCGGAAAGACGAAGAAAAACCGAAGGGAGGGAGGGAGGGAGCAAGTCGGCCGAGCCGGTTGAAGCGGCCGGGCAAAAAAGTAGCTCCCAAGGAGAGGGGGCCGTGTCGCTGCTCCCTGCGCTGCCCCCCCCCCCCCCCCCCCCTCGAGCGGCGGCGACCATGTTCCGCCAAGCGCTAGCTCGGCGATGCCAAGCCCGCAGCAGCTGCCGACGCTCTACACACACACACACACTATGCTCGCCCGCCGCCACGCGCTGCCTTTCGGAACACGCGACCACCACGGGGGAGAATGCAGAGGGGATAAAGCGACGACGTGTGCCGCTGCTGCTACTACTACGACGGGGAAGACGGACGTAGTACGAGACGCTCCCGTTCCTCGGGCGAAGAAAGCGCCGCTCATTCAGATTATCACGCGGCGCGGCCGATACGCCACGCGCACGCAGGCGTCGAAGGGCGGCGGAACGCGCAGGTGACTACCCGCTACCGTCCGCGGACGCCGCGGGGATTGCCGCGCGCTGCGGTGACGTCACGTCGAGGGCCTCGCCGCCTGGCAATTACCCCCCGCGTTCTTATTCACACTTACGGAAAATAACAGCTCCTGGGGCTCCGCCGGCATTTTGTTTACGCAAGCTCGCGCACAGCGAGCAATCGCGTGCGGACGTTCCATGACGATCTCGGGGCAGCAATCGGTCGAAATCTGACGAATAAAAGTGGGCAAACCGGCCCTTCGTGGGAAAACCGGCGACTGCCTCCTCGAGTAGCAGCGGCTGTCAATCAAGACGCGGGCGCACTGATTAATTGCCTCGAGAACGAGCTCGTCAGTGGCTCGGAATGCGATTGGCGCCGCGCTGCTGCTGCCTCTAAAACGAGAAGACAAAGGGACGAGAGACAGATCGCGAACGCCGGCTGCAAGACGCTACACAATGCCGTCGCATCGCGGCCGCCAGTGATGGATGACAGCAGCAGCAGCCGGCACGCGCGCGGGGTCTGCGGCAGCTGTGCGCCACGGCGCGTCGACTCGCAACGAAACGAGGCGAACGCGACTTGCTCGAGGGAATCCCTGGGGCAACCATCCAGGAATGGCCACAAAATACGCCGAAACACCCCTCAAGCGTTCTGCTTGTGTCCCCCGTTTTTCGTGGAACACCCACCGCAGTTGCACACCTCTAGCTAAACGCAAGCAGATCGAACGGCTCTAGAGGAGAGGTCAACCTGTAATATCCTCGCACTTATCAAGCTTACAGGTGCATTTTTCCAGGGGTGCTTTTACAAAAACTGAATATCAGCAGAAGCAACTTTTTGGAGCAGCAAAATCTTGGTTTTGGAGCAGGAAATTCCAAATTTGAGGCAGGTTACAGCAGAAAAATACCTCCGTTTTGGAGCAGCTAATCCCAAATATGAAACAGTTTATTACAAAAGTGCAAACAATTTAACGCCAGTGCACACATGTTTAGCTTCAGTGGACAAGGTCCAGCAAAAGTGATCAACAAATCCTGCTGAAAGCTGCAAGGCACGGTGTGTATTAGTGCCAACTTAAAGGAAGTTATTCGAAATGCGCAATCCGTTTGCAAGGTCAAGGATCAAGCAAAGAAAGAGAATGCATACCTGCCAGATTTGCCGGGATGGCATTAGGGAGATCTTACCGGGGGGGGGGGGGGGGGGCAACAACAGAATGGGTAACTTTACACACATTTTTTTATTTACTTACAAGATAGCAAGAAATGAACTGTTTCTTCGCCCAAACTACCAACAAGGTACACCACTTAAATGTTCAACATTGCTAACGCCGCCCTTTTCAGAAAGTCCTGGAAATAGTACATACTGCAAGCGCAACTGAACTGTTTTGTTGTTTCGTCTAAACTAACAACAAGCTACACCACTGGAGACTTGCTAAACCTTCAGAATGGCCGTGCTCGTGCGTAAATGAAAGTTGCGGCGGCACTGCGTTTCTATAAACAGTAAACTAACAATGGGACGAACAGGTTCACCGTCTGCACATGGCCGACTACACTTTTTAAGCACTTCACTGATAATGATGTCAAATGGTGCAAATAGTGTCGGGTTGGATTGTCAGGTATACCTCCGGCACATTGTGGCCATACTGGGAAAAGGATTAAGCCGAAGAAGGGTGCATTTTCGGGAGATTTTTGTTTCGGTCGTACAATCGTACAAAACCATGAAAATTCGGGAGTCTCCCGGAAAATTCGGGAAACCTGGCAGGTATGAGAATGTTACAAAAACTGCAAATGGTATTTTTATTTGTACATGAGGGTAAATGGCCAGTCCTAACCTAACTGCACAGCAAGTAGCTTTTCCACCTAAGCAGCACCAGGCATCACTAAAATAAAATACAACTAACTGTTCTTCAATACCACCAGATGGTAAGTAGCAGCAGATAATGACTTGTGTAGCCGTCATTGGTATTGCATCAATACTTTGCCTTCAACATGTTTGCTAAGCTACTGAAGAATCTCCTCAAGGCTTCTGACCGTTTGTTAGTTTTGTGCAGCACATCGCCTACTAAGCTCCCAGCATCAGCGTCCGGGCTCTTGCTGGATGTGCCTGGACCAGCGCATTTGCCGTGGAAGAATTCGCAACCGCTCTGCTCACGACCGCGTGCATGGATACGAGCTGCTTTCGTTACTGCAAGCGACGCGTGCTCCGTGTCTCTGCGGTGCACTTCGGCAGTCACGTCTTCTGAGGAGGCAGCAGCGAACACCACATTTGGGTTGTTGCCTAATAAACGCATGCGGTTGTTTACAGATGCGCAAACGGCAATATGCCCATGCACTTCCGAGCAGACAGCTGAAGATGTTTAGATGTTCATCGAGATTGGGTTGTCGGTAGAGGGTCACAGCACTCACGCCCAAGTGAAAGTCATTAGTTGACTAGTCTCTGCATTTCAGCAGTTAATATATTCAAAATTGGTACGCAGTAATGACATTCGTGCAAGAGCGCCCCACCGCACAGTGCAATGACGGTGACTAATGGCAAATGTTTTCATTGGATATATACTGGCGACAAGCCAGCACTTGTCTGCACTGAAGTCTTTTAATAATGCTTTAGAGCAACTTTACTTTAGGGATAAGTACAGTGCTACAGTAAACTAACGTCCCCTCGTCGTCTTTTTGCCAGTGAACTAGAGGAGGCATAGGTGTCATATATATATATAAAGACTGCATATATATATAAAGCGGTGTCTGTGCTACTGGATTGGATCATGTATGAACTTCGGATATGTTGCTAACGCGCCCTTTATTCCCTGCTAAGTTCGTGAAACAGAAATTTTGCCCTTGGCATTTTGGCGCAATTTCAAACTAATTCAATGGTTCTGGTAGAGCTTGGCTCAAAAATATAACATTGTGTCTGAATGGCACAATTGGTGCACCTGTTGCAACCCTGATAACAGCCATGCCAGGCCAGTCATAATATGATAACCAGGAAAAGAAAGGATGCTGTACACCAGGTACTTCGAAACCACCGTTGCGCAATGACGTCCCAGCTGCAGAATTTATGCATTGGCTAATGCACTGGAAGTCAGTTGTATTGCACCAACTGCAGTTAGAATTGGTAAACTGCCCCACTCTCTTCATTTCTGGTGGCAAGGCCAATGGACACACAGCAACAGAGTGAGACCCAACGCACAATCAACTATAATGTGCAACCTTCAAGACCAACTTGTATACTAGAGCTTACAACTTTAGGCCACTGCATGTGTGACGGTTTCCTCCATGATAACCAGCAACTTGAGCCATCCCCATTTCTAGGAGCACTGGACAACTTGGTTGGCCTAGTGGTTTCCCCAGAGAGTTTGACTACGCGGAGCAAGAACCCGTAGTGCCCTGCGAGACCCTATCCCTTACTAATGGTAGACAACAGGCTTTGAGCGCTGCACTGAAAGCCCTCTAGCTGCATGTGAAGAAAGCAGCGGTGTGTCGCCCTGTCACCATAGCTATCTGCTACATCAAGGCTGTCATTCCTTGTCTTCAAGGCGTTGGAGGATGACATTCATACAGGGCAACGGCACTGCTGGCAAAGAACATAATGTGTGGCTTAGGAGACTGCAAATATTTCTGATGCAACTTCAGTGGGTCAAAATCCTTCTGTATATACGCCACGTGTGTGTCCCACACTAGCACCCAAGCAGCCGGCGTGTGAAGTGGTGCTGACTGACTCCATGGCCCCGAGGCTTTCTAAAATGCCTCAGTAAGTCGTGTTTACTGACAACGTCGTGCTACTTACATTTTGCGGGAAATCGGTTAATATGCTTGTCAATGTCGCACCTCGGAGTGTGACCAATAGCCTCGCCACAGTTGTCATGACAGTACATAAGTCACTTTTGCAAGTGCCATGCGACAAAGTTCACACATCTTTAAAGCTTTTGCGCCTCACAGGCTTGTCCTCAGGCGAGCTTATAACAAAGGTCGCCAGATGGAAAACAGACTGCAGAGACTAAATAAAACAAGGAAAGCTTGGGCTGTGGACGGAACCACGCATACAGCAATGCCTTTCTGCGTTTGTGCGCTGCATGCATATACCTTCAGACGCAGCGATAATTAACCTTACAGCTATTCTCCAAAATAGGTGGATTTCCGTCTATTCTTGAAGACATTTATTTCATTATCTTGTTACTTTCTAACTTTTGCTCCCTAATGCTCTATGGAGACAGCAAACTTCTGTGTCGATCAACTATCTAGTGCACGCCGCAAAAAGGCAGCACACCAGTCCCAAAGCCTTTAAATCAGGTTGTGGTTCCTGTAGGACAACACCATTGGGCATACGGCAGCATCATAGTTGGCTGTTTTTTGGTGCTTGACCCCTCTTGTCACGCATGAACAAAGTAGGCAATGCAAATGTGCCCATCTAACTTCACGCAAAGGCAGCT
Source organism: Haemaphysalis longicornis (assembly GCA_013339765.2). Taxonomy (NCBI): domain Eukaryota; kingdom Metazoa; phylum Arthropoda; class Arachnida; order Ixodida; family Ixodidae; genus Haemaphysalis; species Haemaphysalis longicornis. Next base: position 115,989,884 of record CM023456.1, on the reverse strand, counting down.
ACATTTTGATTAAATAAGATCGTAGCAGGAGTGCTGAACATCAACTGTACATTGTCCCTAGAATACATTGATGTTCCAAACATCGTCATCTACTCCACACAACCACTCCCCAATCTTTGGAAACTGGAAGCAGCTCGAACTGCCTTCCTGCACAAAGTGGCAGTGAAGTCTCGCCACCGTTTGTGCGGGGGCTTCTATCCACAGCAATGAGTGTCGCCCAGAGGTCAGTGTATGAGCTAGTTACTGGATTGAGCGGCAAGACCAGCTCAAACATGGCGTGACCAGCCCGGAACCACAACTGCACCGTGCGGTGGAATGAGGAGAGAGAGTGACTCACCCGGGGTATCTGCCTGCCCGACTTCTTCATCTCTTCCCGGTACCACTGGGTAAAAGTGATGTAGGCCGTGGTGGCGCGCTTGGGGGCCGGCACGCCGTCCTTGTTCACCTTGGGCTTCTTGTGCTTGAGCTTGCCGCCCGGCCCCACCACCGCAGCACCGGCGCCCATGTGGCCCATGTAGCCCACGTGGTGGTGGTGCTGGTGCTGGTGGTGCAGCGCCTGCTGGTGCGCCGCAGGGGCGTTGCCATGCTGGTGCTGCAGGTGCTGGTGGTGGTGGTGATGGTGGTGGTGCAGGGCCGCCGCCGAGCCTCCCCCTCCTCCGCCCCCGCCGCCCCCCGAGGAGGAGGACGAGGTCGAGTTTGCGCTGGCCGTCAGCTGGGACATCTGGAGCCCCGCTGCGGCCGCCATGTTGGCCGCCATGTTGGCGGCCGAGCCCATCGACAGGTTCAGCCCAGTGGGCAGCATGGGAAGCTGTGCCATGGCCGGGTGCAGCTGGCCCCCGCCTGCGGCCGACACCACGGCCGCGTGCTGCGCCATCGCGTGGTGGTAGTCGTAGTCCGCTGGTGGGGGGCAGAGGGGGGGGGAGGAAAAGAACAGGTTGACACGTGTTACATCGACCAAACGAGCAAGGCACATCGACGACATCTTCACCTACACGTCTACCCGCTCAGCTTTGATCAAGCACGCTGCACGGCACCACACAAAGTGCCCATTAATACGTTACTTCCTACAACAGCCCGCTGGACACAACTGTCTTGGCCAAGCAACCGGAATGTGGCAGCAAAGGACTGTCCTAGCACCAAAGATTAATCGTCGGACACTTAGAGGCACAGTATTACCGTTGCCCTTCACTCAAAGGTAAACAGGACAATAAAACACCCTAAACGATGCCTGGCCTGAAAACGTTCTCGACACTCGTAGAGCAAGGAAGAGACTTCTTGACACTGAGCAACCCGAGTTAAACCCGCAGCCTGAACACGCATCATGGAAAAGAGGTTGCCCGTCAATGGGGAATCAGCTGGTTGCTCCTGGGCATTGCAGGAACACGCACACACACTGCACACGGAAAGCACAAAAGTTTGAGAAAGAGAGAGAGAGAGAGGCGGCCAGCCCTATTCACCTTTTTTCGAGTATAGCTCGCTGTTCTGGCGCCAATCATCAAGCTGCTGCCCAAAGTACTTCCCGCGACTTCCGGCTGGGTACACACAAACGACAGGGGTTGGAGAAAGCAGCAAGCACATGACCGGACTGGGCCCGCCCACCACCAACACACACACACACCACACTGGGGCCAATGAATGAGCACACTAGGGAGGCATGCGCGCTGGGCAGCTACGCGCCTCTGTCGCTTCTCCCGCCCTGGAAGAGATCGCCTCCACTGCTGCCAGGGGAGGACACACAACAACCACTCACCGAGCAACATGGTGAGACAGTGCTCCCCTAACAGCCGCGAGACAAAACTACGGGCGTCACAGGACGACACCTCCGGCAGCAGCAGGCAGTCAATGGCCGCATCCCCCAACTACGCGCAGCACGGCCAACCCATCCTGGCTCCACGAGGAGCAATGGGCGCCAGGGAGCGCAGTTCCCTCTTCGCCACAAATCCGCGGGGGAAAGGGAAAAGGCGGCGGCGTTCCAAATCCCCCGCGCCAGCAGCGGGAAGATGCCTCCTCCCGGCGTTCCAGCCCTCTCCCGCCCAGAAACCCAGCGCGAGCCGAGGGCCGGCTTGGCAGCGCGGACTACACTGTGCGCGCGAAAAACGGACGGACAGCGGACCCGGGCGCGCGGACAAAAGCGCGCCAAGCGAGAGCACGTACCGAGCCTGTAGGCCATTTTAATGGCAGCCGATTAAAGCGTAGGCCGGGGCGGACGAGCACGCACGGGTGGAGGGAGGATGGCGGTACGCACGCCAAGGCGCCGCGCGGGTAAATGCTGCTGGCCGGGGCGAGAGGGGACAGGGAGGAGACGGGGCTGGCTTAGCAGCGCGCGGGCAAAAACAAAAAGACGGGGGGAGGAGGAGGAGGCCGCGCGACGGGCCACGTCGAAGTGGCGACGAAGAGGACGAGGGGGGGCACGCCGCGAGCCGGCGGCTGTAAAAGCGGCGGGGGCTTGTGAAAACGCTACAAGCACCCCCCCACTCCCCCTACCGACACCACCACCGCGGCGGCGGCGGCTGATGCAAAAGGAGCGAGCGAGTTTCGAAATGGAAGCGGTGTTGGTGCCGGCCGAGGGAGAAGAAATGAAACGGGAGAGGAGGCGCCGCTTCGTCGTAACGCGCAGCCGGGGGAGAGGGTAACAAAAATCGATCAATAAGGCGCAGCAGCTCCCGAGGGAGAAGGCAGAATGAGTAGTGGAGGGGGGAGGCGCCGTGGGAACATGGAGCCCGAAGATACTACGGCCCCGACCCCGGACCGTTTCCCCGCACGTAAGGCTTTGTGGGAGACGGGGGAGCGGGCACACACGGCAGCGGCTTGCCTCGGTGCTGGCGAAACTGAAAATTGCGGAATCGCGAAAGGGGGGTGGAGGGAGGGGGACACCGCCGAATGAAGAAAGCGGCTCACGCGTAAGAAGTGCCACCAGCGAGCCACGTAAAAGAACACGCGTAACAGCGCGAGGAAACGGGCAGTTCCGGGAGCTTCGCATCTAAGCTCTGGTTCGTTGCGCAAGAACGCCAATTCAACGCTCGGAGCCACGACCTCAAGCCACAGGAGGCAGAAAGCACTCGTACGCTGGGGTGGCCAGATCACTCGTAAGAAAACGGTGTCCACGCGAAACGGGTCCTAGAGAGACGCGATGCCAATAATGACGGTATGAAACGAACGCTGCCAAATTGAAGCCCGTCTCTGTCGCTCTTTCACATGATTTGGGATCAGCAGTTTCCGAACAATTTAATTCCACCCAGCGTCCGGAAGTCTTCGCTCCATCAACGCTTGTTATCGCACAACTTCTCGAGTGGCGTCACCGCCGTGTCCTCCGCAATGCTGCGTTAATTTTACCCGTGAGTCATAGCTCATTACGCGCTTAAGAGCACCAATTTCATTCCGCGCATTGACTGGGCCACTTCATTCCCGAATTTCACATTCTGATCACAAATCGTGGGCGCGTACAAATGTCATTTCTTTACAGAGAGGGTTAAGTTATACGCATCGTTGGGCCACGGCGGCCACCAGGGAACCAAATTTTCAGCATCGGATAAAGAACTAAAAAAAAAGAATTAAACTTAAATGAACCCCCCTCGTGTGCTTACTTTGCCAGAAATCGAAACTATCGCAAAAATTGGCACATTTTCCGCATCTCTACCAAAAGAAAAAGGAAGTTGTTCATTTGATTTGTCATTTTGTACTGCTGCTCAGAACGGCTCCATTGCGAATATAAATTCACTGCGAGAACATTGTGGAGCGTCCAATAACTGCTCAGAACTGCTCTTGACAGGCAAATAAGAGAGACCGAATATTCCCGCACTGCTTTCCGCTGCGCCGTATTCGCACGTGACGCGCTGCTATCACAGCCGTCGTACGTGATCTCCCTTTTTGCTCGTCCCAATGGCTGGAGCAGTTCGCGGTCATACTAGGAATGCCCTTGCAAATGAAATTCTGCGCAATACGAATTCCTTTCTGATGCACAAGACGACAAAACAGCGACTGGCCAACGCGTTCATCGGCGAACCCAATCGCGGACGCTCAAAATTTTCGGTCCAAATAAAGGCCTCTCTCTTGCAAGAAGCTGCTGGACACAACAAAACTGCCGGACCTTCGAAGCCCGATATCGCGCATGGTAAGCAGCGACTTCTAGTCGAAGCTAGTCCAGTAAGCGCTCAAATGAACGGCAGCAACTAGTTATCCGGCCGTTCCGTAGAACGTATAACGAGTCTGACCACGACGTCTTTCATTGCCACGGCGTCTCTCAACCCGTGGAAGTTTCTGAACCTCGGCGTGATGCCATCCACGTGGCGCTGCTGGCACGCAACGTGCTGGCGAAAACATGCACCGACGTAACGTTTACGCAGTCGTCCGAGGAGAGTGGTTCTTGCGCAACGCGTTAGTAACAGGAAGCCCACGGGAGGTTCGCGGTAGGGAAGGAGCTATTAGGCTAGTTCAAATAATGCAGGGGCACGGAAAAAGCGTGGCGGGCGTCACCGCCTGGCCGTTAGCGTGCGCGTTCCGAACGAGCACCGAATGCTAACGCTGCTCGCGTTTTATAAGCGCAACGGCCGCTGCACCCGCTTCAAAGGATATGAGAAAGGACGAAGACCGCGTTGCCACTTAGAATACCGCGCATCTTGTGGTGCTCAAGTCAATGAGTTTCTTCCAAGAGACAAACTTCAGATGGACCTTTTTTTTAGCCTCCAGAAGGCTTTAAGTGAAATTCGCACAATTAGTGAAAAATTTCAGTTAGTGCAGGCAGCCCTTGCCCTCGAATTACGCCTAACAGCGCAGTTGTGAACATAAAGATTGAGCGGCATCATATGGTGCCTTTTATTCGTCCGCTCAACACAGTTTTGAGCAGTCCAAAATGGCAAATGAAAGAAGCCTGTGGCAATGTTTTCACTGCTGTCAACTGAGTAAATAGTGCACAACGCCTACTTCCGATTTCTTTTTTGTTACAAAAGCAGAATATGCCGCTATCCCGCGGAGTTGTACCAAGAATTTTATCTCGGTGCCGACGACGGGAGCTACAGTTGAACCTTGTCATAACGAACATTGTTACAGCTAATCATCGGCTATAGCGAAGTAAATACGAACTTTGGTCACGCTTCACTTATAAGTGAAAATAAGAGCCGTGGGTAGTATCGGATATAACGAAGAAATATTTGACCAGCAGGCTGGGAAGCAACTTGAAAAAACTCCCGGCGTTCGAAACTGCAGAAGTGGAAAAGGCCCTTTTGTCCGCGGACACTGTGGAAGACTTCACCCTGGTCAGTGCTGTGAATAGTCAGCACAAAAATCACATCCTTCCTCGAAAAAATAGGAACGCCGGCCCGTTTTGCCAAATGATCTTTGTTCTGTTGTAATTTTCCGTTTCATGTTCCCGTTCATTGAGCTTGAAATGCCACAAGGAGAAAGATAGGGTTACCTCGTTTAGAGGAGGTTCGAAGATTAAAATAATGCGTTTTTGCATCAAGGATTACTGCGGAAGCCAGATTACCGATTGGTCTGAACCGATTTTTAGCCCTACTTTACAACGAATGTCGGATATAACGAACTAAATATTACTGTCCAATAATACTTCGTTATAAAGAGGTTCCACTGTACTAATCTAAGAGGTGCCTACAAACGACGGCGTCGAGCACTAAAATTGTTTTTAATCCACTTACAAATAACCAAATTAGGGCAATGGCAGATTTTGATCAGAAATTGAGCGTAAAATGCAAGATTCGCGCCGCAAACATCGACACGCGAAAACTACTAGACGAGGAGGGCTGCGCGGGAAATTTTCATGCACTACAAAACCCGCCAAACATTATCGCAGTTTCGCATAGACGTTGATACAGGAGGAAGAACAGATTTCATTTGTTTTTAATTTTCTAAACAAAGAAATTGATACCGCAAGCCGTTCTTTTCTGTTCTATCAACTCACGGCGTTAAAGGCACACAAGCGAATTTGTCAAACTTGTGTTCTTGTTTGCACTGCATAGAGTGGTTCAAATAAACGCTCTTTTATCGTTTATCGGCGATAAGGCAGTATTTAATTTTTTAAGCCTGAAAGAAGAAAAAACAACACGTGACATTTGCGGCGGCCGCAACAACTAACAGCAGTGACGTGTAATCGAGATGCGATGTGATTGGACGATGCCCGCGATTGAAAATTCAAACCAGTTTCGGTTCTGTGCAACAACTTGCTTGGCATCCGACGTTATCGTCAGATGGACATTCCCGGTGTCTCAGGAATCGGCATACAGCGCTTCTGCCGTGTTCTCTGTAGAATGCTCCAAGTGAGCCTGCCAGCGCAGCTCAGAAACGTAACGTTCACTGGCCGAGGCGGAAGCAATGGTTGAAAGCCCTCCGCGTCACCGGAGACTCCCAAAGACGATGCGAGATTGGTTGAAACATGGCCTAGGGACTCCGGACTTCAATTAGCGCAAGTAATCGCACAATTTTTACAAATCACTCAAGTGTCCCTTTCAGCATAGAGCATACTGCACAGATATGGATAGAAAATTATTTGCTACGGCGTCGCCGATGTGCTGTTTCCCACAGTACAAGATCGGACAATGTCCTTGTAATGTGAGCGGCTTCGCCTTGCCAGCTAAATTCATCTCTTTTGGCATTTTGTCATTAATAAGGTTATTTCCCGAAGACTGCAGCGTGTATAGATGAATCGGAATAAGAGTTTTCAACTTCCAAGCAGATCTAGGACGAATTCAGAATGAATGAATGGTGCACAAAGTGTAGCATTGACTATTACAAAAAGCTACAGCAATGTGAGGATCGTCTACCAATGCGTAAGCATTCTTACACTGCTCAGTTTCACCAATCTCATGATTCTAAGTGGCCGTGAAAAAAAAAAACTGAAACAGCCTTTCAATAAAGTTTTTTTCTACAAGAGTATCACAAGGTACGAACTGCACTACCTTTTTGCAAACCATTTTTTAATTTTTAGGAATTATGCATAGATAGCGTGGAGTGCCGTTGAAAATATTGACTTGAAAAACTAAGCAATCGTAAGGCATTTTAATATCATGTGAATGCCGAAATAATTATTTTTGTAACCCCAGACTCGACTTTACGCACAAGTGTAGAGCCACGGCAAAAGTTGCGCAAAACGAGTGACAGTCGCTGCACCCTACCAGCCCTCCCATTTCAATCCCCAAGGTATACGTTCGCCATGATCATAATTTGAGTAACGTTGGTATGTTTAGCCACCTCCCTTTTGGCATTAAATTTCACTTGACATTGATGAACCATTATTACTAGCGTGCAATAATAGCCCGTCCCGCTATCGGACACTGCTTGAACATTTTGCGGCGATGTAGCCTGCACCGCCACTTCTGCAGTGTCGATCGGCCCATTCCCGCCGCTAACAAGCTTGCTGTCAAAGGCAGCAATAACTCAGCGTTTTATAACCCCGCAATGGGTCTGCTATTTTCACTTCAAGCACGCACCGCGCCTCCCAGTCAAGGCCGAAACACGGCGAATTCGCGGGCACCAGGTCGTTTTTGATGAATTCCCGTCTTCCAAGTCACGCAACTTCCCGCACGAGATCAAACGACTATATGTAAATCCAGCCACCCCTATAACCAAAACCACGGTAGGAATCGGCGAAGAGCACTCTGCCTGAATTACGAGCAACTGCTTCGCCCGGCGGCCATGTTTTCTCATCTTAACCGCACCAAGATGGCGGCGCCCACTCATGTCGTTCCGGAGATACGGCGCTCCGAAAATTGCCGTTGTTTCACCAACTTGCGCAAGTAGTTTGTCACCTCAGTACACATAAGTATTGTTTCTACAGGGCTTTGCAATGGTTTTTGATGGTAAAACTTTAAAAACGCCCAGAATATAACATGTCCAACCCGACATTGTGACTTTCGAAAAAACTATCTCGGGGACATCACCTTGGAGATGCTGGAAAATTATGCAGTCAGTAAGCATTTTTTCCCACTGCAACTGACGGGAGCGTTACAATCCTTGGCTCACAGACTGTTTCGGAGCAGGTTGGCGCAATTTTTGCAATTTTCAAGCTTTTGGAGCAGCCTGGCGCAGGACAACAAATTCGTATCAAAACTGCGCAATATGCGCAGCTGTCTCACCCCTGGGTTAACCAAGAGAAACCAAGACTCAACCAGACTAAACAAAGCTTTTGCTTTGCATATCCAAGGTTAGCTGAGCTTTTTTTTTTTTCTATCACACTTCTATGACATTAAATGTCATAACTTCACGAATTATCAATTTCTTTTTACATATACAGCATTGTTTACATTGGGAGATAGAATAAATATTTAGGAGTATCATTTTCATTTGATTGTCGTGGACCGACCATGTGAATAAATTGGTTTGAGAAGGCTGGCAAGGCTGTTAATTTTATCCAATGAACATTAATAGCTTAGGAATGAAGTGAAAAAGAACAGCAACTCTAACATGTCTGACTATTATTAGTGTGTCATACGATATCCACGACCACCCTCATTAATTACAGCAGAAGAAAAAAAAACTTAGAAGATTAATCTTGGGTTAATCTCTACAGTTGCATTTTTATGAAAGGCAAACTTATTTAAGAACAGCTTTCCAGAGAATGCTGAAAGCAGGGGCTGAAACAATTCTTCAAAATATTAAATTACAGAAGTAGAATTAATAAAAGAAACCTGTTTCAAACCCAAGTATAAATTCAATTGAAATGAGCTCATTTTTTAAATTTATGAACACGAATTGTAGGACAAGCTTACCACTGAACCGTTTTTTTTTTAATTCAAACCATATAGTATGTGTAACCGGTTGGCTGGAAGCAAGGTTTCCATGCCTGGTTGTCCTTGGGCAATGAGGTCCAGATAAAAAACAAAAACATTGATTTGGCCAGGACATGTTTGGTTGTCCTTGGGTAATGGGGTACAGATAAAAAAACAAAAACATTGATTTGGCCAGGACAAATGTTAAAGTTCACAACAGCATTGCGATAACCAATACATTAAGCGTGGTTTCACCACACAGCAATGCATATTGCACGTAAACATGCCCTGGCATACTGTTGTGAGCCTGGACACCGTATGTGTATGTTTACTGTTGTAACGGTGTAGGTTGAAGTGCTTCAAAATAGTCATAGTAAACATTGTAAGCAGTTGGGCTATAAGCATCCCCTTTCCTTGTCCTAGTGACAACTTTGCACACCACACTTATCTCCAAAAAACACCAACTAGTCCAATATGCTGTTTTACTAGCTTTAATTTTGTAGGGGGAACAAAGGTTTACTGTAAATGTGACATTGTGTCTGGCAGGCAGCTACGAAGAGGCACTTGGTCTTTTTAATTCATTGCCCCACCACTGTCTCGCCTTACAGCTCCGTCAAGCACATAAATACAAGTGCCTTTGGACAGTCGCATACATGAAATATCGATCTATCTATCTAAAGACGCTTTGGACAGTGTGTCCTACTCAGTAGCCTCACCAGCAATGGTAAAAAATCCTCAAAAATCATAACATACTGAAACATGGGGAATGTGTAACTAATTTCAAAATGTTACTTAGAAATTTGTCAATTTGTTTTTTTTTTTCCTTCTTTCGAGAAGTGTACTAAAATGTGTGCTCTATTTTTTTGTTGTTGTACACTGCATTCTTGAACATTTGAACCGTTTGTTTTCATATTCTTACGTATTTTTCACTGTTATTATGAACTGCATTTTGCATTGTAATATTTCTCATGCTTTGACTGCATACTTGCAATTTTCAACTTGAACCTTCGTTGTTTTTTCTTTTTGGCTTTTTATTACATTAATACAATATTCTGTGCTTTGACTTTGTAGTATGTAACCCCCCCACCCCAAGGGCCTTCAGGAACACGGTGAACAAATAAATTTTAGCGCAAGCGAAGTAGCTACAAAAAACAAGAAAATCTCGCGTCCAACAACCCTATGAATCCCTATGGGGTGCTCCTCTACAGGGGCTTTCCCCAAGACATTACGTTAACAGTACTAGCTGGCCTTGGCTCTGGCCTTGCTGGGGGATTCGCAGAAGTGGCGCAGTGGGGACTACACAGCATTTAGGGGGATGGGAAAAGGCATTTGTCTGGAGTGCACGGAGCTGCCGTTCCTCCCCTTTCGTTAGGTGTTTATGCGGTGCTGGGTAGGTGATATGTCCAACTTGTAGTGCTGTGTTATCTCGTGATATGGGATTGGCCAATCTGCTCACTTCCCGGGGCCCCGTGGGATTACTCTTGGACCAACCAACTGGCCCTGGACAGCAGAGTGGGCTGGTGCCTATATGATCATGATGAATCTGTTGGCGTACGTTGACAGATAATTTGGTGTGTTGTCCAGCGGTAAATTCACCTGCACGAGAAGTTACAGCATGCTTTCTGCAAATATGTGATGATGACTTTGGCCGTAGTTTGCGTTATGGCAAGAGCGGTGACCATTTTTTCCGCTTGTAAGTGGCTGTATCCGGATGGTGTTGGGTTGGCGATGTGTTTATTGTGCTGGACAACCACGGCTCTCGCTGCTCTTATGCTGGGATAGGAAGACACGTCCGGCTGTGCTGTGGTTGGTTCCTTTCCATAGCATGTGTAGATGGCCTTGGCTCTCGCTTCCCTGCACTCAGTGTGACGCGCGGCTTGCATGCTTTGTGGGAGCAGTGCAGTGAAGAGTTTTAAATGCAGAGCATTTCAGTAACTCACGATGTCACCCGCGTTGACGTTTGTAGTCGTAGTCCGCACCCCTCCCCCTACACTATATAAAAAAAATACTATCCGGCGCCTGGTTTCGATCCCTCGACCCTGCGGGCGGAACGCTATGTACATGGTGCTCTACCCGCTGCGCCACAAAGCCGACACAGAATGGGAGGCTACGAACGCGCCTTATATCCTTGACTCATTCAAACTACGTCAAGAAGCTGCTGATACAACGCATTCACTACCACCAACTCCCCAAACACTAAACGTTAACGCAATACACCCACCCCCTATGCGACACATTTACTCGAGTCCCCCTCGCGGGGAGATGGGCCCAATTTTTTCCTTGATATCGTGAAGAAGACTTTTGTTTTGTGATGTCTGACGCCGACGAGGGGATGCGAGCCCCAGACGAGAGAAAGGAATCCTCCCTGTGCTCGTAACTCACAGCCTCAATCTTTGGCTCCAAAGATGAGCTTCTATGAGAGATCGTCAGCCGTATTGAGCAGGCTGAGCTTGTCAGTGCCCGTGCTGACGTGAAGTCCAAGGGACTGTTTGTGGGCCTTCCTAATAATAGCATCCAGCTTTTCAGATTAGTGAGAACGTAGGGTACAACGCATGTAATTCTTGAGGTAAATGAATGCTCGAACATGGCTAAGGTTGGCCTCACACATTCCAGATTTTGGTGGTTACATGCCGGATCGTGTGTGTGACTCGGTCGGAGGTATGTTTCAGCCTATTTATTAGGAGAGAATTTGCACGATTGGACTGAAGGGTCACACCAAGAATCTTGATATGCGTGGAAGGAACAACGGTGTGGCCCTCCATGTGGATGATGACAGTGGGTGACCTCTCTAGGAGTTCCTTGTCGAAAGAAGGGGGAGATATGATTTTGACAGTGGGTGACCTCTGTAGGAGTTCCTTGTCGAAACATGGGGGAGATAGGATTTTTGTGGAGCCCATTCGAGGCCACAGGACTCAGGGCAATCATTTACCATATTGGATGTAGTCTATTTCGCCTAGGGATCCTTTGTTCGACCAGGTGGTAATATCGTCTGATGTATGCCAGGAATGGGGTACAGTAAGGGAGGCAGACAGATGGCACAATATTGAACAACAAGGGGGAGAGCACTGCCCCTTTGGGGGTGCCGCGGCTTCCCAGTAGGATCGGATCCGTGGCCAGGTCTCCCACTTTCAGTGTTGCCCTACGACCTGTGAGGAAATCCCTGATGTACTAAGCCCACATGGATCGATTGGTGGATTAGTGGGTAAGGCATTGGGGGTGGCAATTGTGCAAGCTAGAAAGAACGTCTAAGTGACACATAGCTAGCAAGTGGTTCAAGTGTCTTGCGTAGCTCTGCTTGCTGCAGGAATGTAGATAAGCATACAGTGATTTAACGGAAGTGACTTGTATGCATTTGTCAGCTACCCTAACCTAAACTTGATCCCACTTGGCGACACAAGCGGCACAACAGAGCAAAGCGACGAGCGGCCACCACTGAAATATTCGCACTTGCACACGCCATGAAGGTGGCATTTCTTTTTGTTGTTGTCGTCGCAATGAGAATTCATGACAACTTCAGTTTCAACATAACGGAGCACTTCTTTTAAAGTGAAGCTTTCTATGCTGCACTGGTGCCGTCCATCGCGACGCCAAACCACACTGCAGGAAAGCCAACTTGCACAACGAAAGCCACAATAAAAAAAAATGTCTCCTGTGGTCGGAATCGAACCCAGGTCCCTCGCATTATGAAGCCGCATATATCCCAATTGTGCCATTTCGATAAAGTCAAAGCAGTTTGGATTTGGACTCTGACTTCACTTGGGCTGCGTCGGAGAAAGCTTTGGGTTGAGAGCACAAGACACTGTTGGCTTGCATGCTGTCGGCGCGACGAAATGCCCTTTTCCGCGCCTTGCTCGGTTCCTGTCCCTTGCTACTCGCGCATGTCTACAATTGCTCAAAAAAAAAAAAAGAGCTTTGAAACGAGGCTTTCCAAAAACGTGACAGGTGCGTACGCACTGCTCAAAACTCCAAGTCCGCATCAATTCTCAATTTTTTCACCGTGCCTGACCTCAAAAGGAAACGGTACAGCAGTAACATGTGGCAACACTCCAATGCTGGAGGCAACTGAACTTCTTGAGTGCAACCTTCTCAATGAATAGTATCTGGGTTCTTTGGCAGGATATGCCTGGAAATCATGCAGCGTCAGCCTCCCTGTTGAGACTGAACCAGAAGGCGACCAATCACCATAGTCCCTTTGTTGCCTGTATCGCAAGTGTGACCGGGCCTTTACGTTCACTCTTATATCTTCTTTATGTGACTGCAGAGAGAAAATGGGTACTACAGAATACCATGAACGAGTTTTCCACTCCACTGCATGTGTAGCCTAATACTGGACTGGCTGTAGCTAGTGGTTTATCCAAGACCTGGAGGTGCCTTGCCAAGTACACAAAAGCTGAACAGCGCTGTGCTGTTGTTATTCACTGGAATGGATAGTAACAGTTGAAGTGGCAACAATGCAACGGCTGACAAAGCATGTCCCACTGTCCTCTGCAGCACCACCCCCATCTCCGCAAGTCAAAAGAAGGTCCACGTCCCGCAAAAACAAAACGAAACCATTACGCCAGCCTGTGAATCTTCCGAGCAATACGACCACGCAATGGCAGAAAAATTATAAAAAGGTTTTCCCTAGCACGGAAGGCAGCGGTGTCCCATCCCCCTGCTGTGTACTAGAGAAAGAAGAAACAGAGCTGTAGGTATTTCAGTGTTTGTACTAGCAAACCTGAGTGTTCCTCAATTGTGTGCTGCAAGCTTCCTTAGGGCCCACAAGGTCAGCTGCTGATCAACAGCAGAACTTAATAAAATAGGTCTTGTTTTTTTTTTTTTACCCTTAAAGAGGCTACCAGTTAAATGACAGCTTTCACCAGAAATGATTAAAAATTCAGAACACTATTTTTATTGCGACCCAAAACAACTACCTGAGCAAGTGCCCCGATTGTCTTAAAATTTTTTCTCCTTAAAAAGAGACTCAGAATCGTGCAGCATAATGTGAATCTTCATAACACCTACTCAACGTTCTCCTGTTTGAATGTTTTACAAATCACTACCTGTCCTTTGGGGCCACTTACACAAGTGATACTGTTCAGAATTCTACCATTCCCATTGCATCTGCAATTAAAACAATTAAAAATACTTTTTTTGATACAGAAACATCATAAAACGCATCCGCTAAATGTGTCCAGACTCTTACTGCACGTTCCAACCCCAGTGAGGATTAGACAGCCAACAAACTACGCAAGAAATCACAGTGTCCTCTAGATTTCGCATCAGAAAAGATAAGAGCAGGGCATATACTTTCCATGCTCCTCGAATTTCGCTTCCTTCCCTGCTTATGATATGATGACAAAAAGGGGTGCTCGTCACTGGAGATGCAACGTACTAAGAATCCTGCATCCGGTATTTTAGTCTGCAAGTACTTATCTTGAACGCATGGACGACATAGTCTCAATCTTGAAGGGGCTGAAAAAAATTTTGGCACTCAACGCTCAAATAAAAATTAAAAGCTCGTAGCCTTCTCTAGCCTAGCCTAACGCAAGTCAAATAAATTACTTTTCTGGCACAGACCGGCATCATCAGAAATTCCCTTCGTCCCGAGTGAAACACAGTGCGGAGCATATACCGCGAAATAAAATCCCCCTCAATCTTTCCTATAGGAGTTTACAGGAGTCCATTGTTAACCCCCATTTTGCACTTTCACGCATTGTTCCCAGTTCGTTGCCCCGCTTTATGGTAGTTCTGCACCTATGCCACAATTTCTGTTCAAAAACTGGGTGACTGCACTTATAATCACATTGTCAAAGCAAATGTAGCATACTTTACTTTTTTTTTTCCTCTCTGATTGTATTTTGTTGTCGGTTCGTTGAACTGCTTTTGTTTACACGGTCATTCAACTGATGCTACTCGTCCATTGTATCCCGCACTCCTCTGCCAAGGGTCGGAAGGTTCTGAAGGTCTGCCGTATCTTGGAAATAAATAAAAGTATCCTTGTAGACGCAGCACCAGCAATATTCGTCAAGGGCACAGGGTAAGCCCTATACTTCCCATGCATTTTTGGCCATTTTGAGGCACATTTTTCTCGGCATCTAATAAAGGTATCTACATAACGTGCATATCATTTTCTTTTAAATGCACTCTTTTAACTGTAGTGGAATTAGGAACATCCATCAAGAATTCATTTTTTTATGATTTTTTTGCCCGTTAGTACCTAAATTTTGGCATTATCTTCGTATTAAAAGTTTTGTAACAAAAAAACAGCTGCACGCATATTTTCAATTCTAGTACAGTAGGTGTGACAAGTTACGTAGATGACAGGGAAAAAAATCAGCTTGTTGTCAAGGAAGATATAGGAAATAATAGTACCTATGTAATAAACAACATTGTTTTGAGATAACCGAGTTTAAAGTAAAAAAGAGGTGAAAAACAATGCTTTTTTGCCAAAAACAACACTGGAGCCATTTATTTTAAAAGCACCAGCTTCGTAATCACCGTCGAAGTCGTCTTTTTTCGCTTCTCAGCCTGTCGTCTCTCTTTCCTTGCCTATTTTGTGCACCATCGTACAGTTTTGTACGTGAAGTATTTTCGCTTGTGGTCAACCTCTTTCAGCCACTTGATGGCGGTGTTGCGGCCAGGTTATGATCCGAATGATTTCAAAATGCTATCATCACTGAATGAAAGAACACATTCCAATGTTGCAATCTTGACAGCATGAAGCCCCAAACCCCCCAAATGGTTGCTAAGCAATTTCTTAACACAGCTGGTTCCAGAAAAGCGTTTCTTGATGAAAAAAATTACAATAAACACGGATTCTTACAGAGGATGTGGTTACTTGCTACCTGGTTCTGGAAAAAGTGTTTTTGAGCGAGAAATACGACTCTCTAAGAAAAGTGTGAATATGGAAATTCTCTAATGCAAAAAAAAGTCCCTTTTTTTAATTTCGCCTTACTCTGTGCCCTTAACATAAATCAGCCAGCTCTACGCACGCTTTGACCAATTAAATCAACATTATATATAAAGAACACCGGTGACCTGCCAGCCGCCTTGTTGCGCTGCCCCTACGACGCCAGAGTAGTTCGTGAAACCAGCAGGTACCAACAAAAGCTACACTGCCCATAAACGCCACTGTGCAATGGCGGGCCTCATTTGATCATGCCACCTGACTGCTAGCTGTTTCCAGTACCTCCCAAACAAAATCGCTCCTGAGGTGCGGTGGAAATTTTGAGAGTGTCCACACTTGTGGTCATTTCCGTGTGTGAAACCATACTTCAGCACCAGAACGAGGTTGGCCTCACGTTTGGTCCTAGCTGTCCAATGTTCATTCAGACAAGGTGTCCCCAAGCCTTCCCCCCAGTGCATTGATGGACGCCGTTTTTCTGTACAAAACAAAACCTAGGGTAACGAGCTCTCGAAGCAACTCCAACAATGAAAACAAAAAAAAAGTTATAAATGTTGTGGAGCTACTAGGGGCATTTTTTTTGCCTGAACTGGTGCAGATTCGTGCAGTGTCATGCAGACCAGTGCAATGTGCTACTGGGGATATCAATTAATAAAAAAAAAATGAACATATGCTGCACTGCCTGCACCAGTGCAGCCAGTTCAGGTAAAAAAAAATGCCTACTAAGATGGCTGATGCACCTCTCACTAAGAAACCCGCACGGAGACAAGCGCACATTCCTTTCCGTTTAGCAGCAAGAAAAGCTACGGCCACATGTAGACCCGGTCGAGAAATCTCAAAAGCTGTCAAGAGCCGTGTGGCACAGCTGCTGCGTCCCCTGGAAGCAAAAGCCTGCTTCGACGACAGCCGGGGAAACATATGCCGGGTCCCGCACGATGCCTATCCCATCCCAAGGCAAATCTTTCGAACGTTTCCTCACGCAACGACCATCAGTTTAAAGTGGGCATTCCCAGCTCCCACACCAATTTGTAATTTGAATCATTCATCCCAAAAACTGCAAATGAGTGGAACCACCTTCCAGCCCCTATCGCTGCCATCACAGACGTCACATTTTTTAAAAACTCCCTCTGTAACCATTTTGTGTAAATTCGCAATTTCAGTTACACTGTGTTTTCTCTTGCCAGTTTATTTTTTTTGTGCATATGCGTCATTCAAAGACGCAATCATGCTGAACATTGTTGTTACAACTACCCTGCCTCTGTTTCATACAACGCAGTCTTTATTTTTATGGTTTTCAGAGTGCCACTGTGTGCATATAATTCATATCTCCTTCATTTCTTGTTTTCTGTACGACGTATACCCGTTCCTCTCTCTAATGCTTCGGCCTTGAGAGTAAAGAAATAAATAAATCCAAACGGAGAAATGTGGCCAGTTCTACACACAACACTTTTTCTTTTGCAGCCAACCACATCTCGTAAAGTGGGGGAAGGCAAGTGGCCAGTACCGTGTACGGCGCCCAGTTATCCCCAACAGGCCTGTAGTTTGTGCATCAGGCAGAGAGGGAGAACAGCAAATGCAATCTTGCATCATCCACTCGTTGCAAATGGCACTTTACAGCGGTGAATTTCGGGAGAAAGAAAGGGTTTCAAAAATGACGAAAAAGGCCAGTGACTTCAAGTCCAGAGAAACTACTACTGCCACTTGCTAGGGGAGAAGAGCTGCTGCTATCATTGAGTGATTGTGGAGGCGATGAGGTGCACCTTAGTGGAGGGCTCCGGATTAATTTTGACCACCTGGGGATCGGGAGGGAGGAAACTATGAGAAAGCACACCACAGGGATTTTAAATAACTTGTCTTGATAAGGTTTCCAAAGTAGCAGGCAGCCAGCCATTACCATGAAGCCCTTGCTCAATAGAACCATTTTCGTGCTGACGCAGAGGGTAACGTAGCGCAAAGAAATTGAATTGCACGTCACAAGCACATCACAAGTCAGATTTTCTGAACAGTTTCAAGCACGCAATTACGGAGGGAAAGGGTGACCAAAAAAGGCTCTGCACGTGCCAATTCACAAATGCCACTATGCTTTCAACGTTTGCACTCTTCAACAAGCTGCTCAACAGGTCAGTGACCACTACAGCCACAGGTGTTCAAAAGCTGATGGTCAAGAGACGTCAAGAACAGGCAGACCTGCTACACAGTTCGATCCAGTGCTGAGGAACTGGAGATATCATACACATACAAGCTGATCCCGTTTTCGCAGGTGTATTCTTCAAGGGAAAGAATTTCTCAAAGTGGCCACCTATTTCAAGATAGTCTGGTTGAACCCGACCGCAAGAACTTATGAATTTGTGCTTTTGGACAATGTTTATCAGGTTGCCTTTAAGGCTCCCTTCGTTCCAATAAAATTCTGCCTAAGTTGTTCAAGGGGCAATGTTTTTTTATAAAAATTGCACGCGTTTCATGAAAAGCACAGCAATTAAGTCATCTAGAATAACGAAAAAAAAAAAAGAACATGTCGCCACAAAGCTGAAAGGAGACAAAATCACGCCAGCCTAAGCGCAATGAATCCCTCGAATATTGAAGACTATGAAAAGGTTCATTCCAGAGGAAAGTGACAACGACGAACAGCAAAACAGAGCACAATCAGAATGTCAACTGCTGTGGAGGGCAATGACCCAGTCTTCACTCTCAATGCCGAATTCCTCTCGCACGATTTTCTAAAAAGCCATGTCAAAGGTTGCGCTGTCAGATGAGACAAGAGGCTCGCACACAAATACCCTTTACGGAACTCGTGACGACACACGAGGCGCCACAAACACGCCAGTTTGACGTATCCAAGATTGAAACAACGGTGGAAAAGCCTGCCAGTACCACCATACTTCAATGAATCGGCCTACAGAGCCTTTCTTGTCATCAGTTTCAGCCGCCCCGAAGTAGGTTAGAAAAAAAGTGGTGCTATGGCCTAGTGTGTGTCATTTTTCTTTCCTTCCTTGTCCTTTGATGACGGCACAAGCAAGTACCCTGCGGACCCCAAAACATTACACCGGACAAGAAAAGGATGGTTGTCGCAATTGGTTGCTACACAGTAACCCACTGCCCACACTCAGCATCACGAAAAAGGATGAAACTGCTTTCACGAAAGCAAGCAGTTACTTTGTTATTCCTCACACTACCTCTGTAGCTAATACTGGAGTGCTCTTGTGACGTAAATAGAAGCAAGCCGCCGAATTCCGACCTTATTAAACCATGCTTAAGGAACACATGCAGTCGCAGAAGTAACAAGCACACCATACAGGTGTTGGCAAAGTTCTTCCCACTTAAGTTGATTGATTATGAGGTCTAACGTGCCGACGCTACACAGGCGACGAGGTGCGCCATAGTGGAGGGCTCGGGATTAATTTTGACCACCTGGGGACCTCTAACGAGCACAGAAATGTCGAACCAACGGGCGCTTTTGCTTTTCGCCTTCATCAGAAAAGCGGCAGCCGTGGCCGGGAATCGAACCAGCATCCTTGTGCTCAATAGCACAGCAACACCGCGGCGGGTCTTCCCACTCAACTAATTTACATATATTTTTTTATGCAATTTGTGATCCCTGCCGTTTTACTTACTCCTGATGCTAGTAACACCTAAAGTTCTTTAACTTTTTAGCATACAATGCATCAACAATAAGTTTTTATCAGTCCTGGCCAGGTTTTGACACAACAAAACATGGTTTGCAGTGCTTCCGTCATGTGAGACAAGATTGCTGGCATGGGCTTCACTTGTTTCTTTACACACATCTGGCATTCACTCATAACCTAAACATCCGGTGACATTTGAGTGAATACATTGAGCTTGCAAATCTGCGTGGCCAGACATTCGATTGTCCCATTTCATAGTGCATACAAATACAAGCAAGCGTTTATAGGAGGTAGAGCATCGTGAATTATAATAATTACAAAGCAGTTATAAAACGTAGTATGCCATTTATAGCTCAAAATTGCCATTTTTCCAATTTTATACCCCTGCTTATTCTACCACCAGTCCTACCCTGCCATGCTCTAAACTCTGACTCCCCAAAAACACATCAAGAATTATAGAGTTTAGGTAAATGTAGAAAAAACAATGGAGTTGGCAATCGATTTCCAAAAAGGGCAACGAAAGAACATTTATTTGATCGTCGAGCGTCCCCGAAATAAGAGATGTAAAATATCAAAAATTGTGTCACTTCACAGGTTCTTACAGAGTTCAAGCTGACAGCATAAATATAACGTACTTCTCGTGAAATTAACAACTTCACAAACT
The DNA here is from genome assembly GCA_013339765.2 of Haemaphysalis longicornis. Taxonomy (NCBI): domain Eukaryota; kingdom Metazoa; phylum Arthropoda; class Arachnida; order Ixodida; family Ixodidae; genus Haemaphysalis; species Haemaphysalis longicornis. Next base: position 115,969,994 of record CM023456.1, on the reverse strand, counting down.
GAACATCCGTGTTTAGATACCGAACCAAATGAGTCGACCTTTCTTCGCGTAAGCCACCCAGTGGACGAAATGCGAACATGATGCACCTAGTGGGAAAACTGGCATGTTTACATTGCCACCTTTACCGATAACTAGCCAATTACAGACAAGAATAACATGGGCATTCAGTACTTCTATCGCGACATCCCCAATATTCTGTTAGGCAATACCAGACATTGTGGGCACGCGAGGTTACCCACTGACACTTATCACGCAACGATCCGTATTCTCGCAATTTGGGTATCCGGCAAACTGCACAATTCATTGTTCCTTCTCCTGGACTTTACGAAGACCTAACACCCATACAGTGAGTTTGGAGCCGGGCTTACGACTCTTACTCAATACCTGTGGGTTCAATCGCCCCTACTGACAACTGCATTTTACATTCGAAACCAATGATAAAGAGTCCACACTGCTAAGAGCGTGTTAAGAACAACAGTCGTGTCAGCGGTTCAAAAATCCGACCAATGTGATGTGCCTGTTTTTTTTCTGCACACTCTGTTCCAATTCACATTTTTAAACACCGCTGTTTAGAAATGTGTACCGCACCCCAAAATTGTCGGCTAGCACTCCTGCTAACCAAACTTCCAGAGTACCCTGAGCAGTTACACCTCAAAATTTACCTTCCTAGCAAGAAACATGGTATTCTTCCACGCTTACTTTGAACCCTTACTTTTAGTCAAGCACCAACATCCTGCAAGTTCATTCCTACCCCCACGCCGTAGTTCCATATGCTTTTCCGCGTAGGCTCTTCAACGGAGGGGCACGTCCGGGATGATGCCATCGCCTTTTTTCTCCTCTTTTTCTACTTTCCAAACACGCGGACCATTTCTCCCTGCTAACGATGCCAAGGACGCCCCTATTGTTGCTCAATGGCGCTAGCGCGACGCCACGTGAAAAACCGCGTCGCGTCTCCACGCCGCCGATGCCGGAATAAACGCATTCCCGACACATTTCACGGCTTAACGTATTCTACGAAGCGACCTCGATGACACTTCATTCCAACACCGTTACTCAAACAAACGTCGTAGCGTGTCCACAAAACAGCGGAATGACTTACGATCACCAAGAACAGAAGCAAAAAGGCCAACGTAATCGCGTCTCGAGAAGCGGCGAAATATCTCCGCTCCGTCACTTGACATTGCGGACGACCGCAAGAATCACGAGGCGAGATAACCGAGCGTTGCAACGATTGTATCCGTAACCGCCTCCGCTTTTATTTCAGCTGGTCCAGCACGGAGCGACCGATCCGAAAACCAAAAACAAAGAGTTCGGAAACCCAACAGACACTCTGCCGAAAAGTATCGAAAGCGCGGTATGTGCACGGCAAAAAACCGCGTCGAAACGGAACCACGAGCACTCGAAATTTCAGCGCCCGTGAGCGTGAGCACCAGACCTAGGCACCAGCTGACGTGCAGTGTCAATGAATGGAAATACCGATTAGAATTATTTCGGAGCACGCAAACTAGCGCAGCTTGCACGAAAAACACGCCTGAAGGCAGCGTTGGAATGGAACAGCGACCGCACGCCGAAGCCGCACGGTCTGGCGGACCAAAACAATAACAGAACCGAGCTCCAAATGCCACGGCGTCCTATCGTAGCCGCACGTGCCCCTCGTAGCGTTCCCGTCCGCGGCGTCCGACGATGCTCGATCTCCATTGTGCGGGCGCGCAGCGTTTCACGTGCTAGGCCTAATGTCGCGCGAAAACACACACATCGGGACCTGAATCGGTCAGCGCGCGACTCAAAACAAGGCCCACGGTAGCGACTGCCGGCGCGACACCGGTGCCGCTGCGACTGCGATGTCACCGCCGCACGCCGGGCCAATTTGTGGCCGATACGAAACAATCACGCTCGTCCGTGACCTAATGAAAAAAAAAACCCTAGCAGCTAGCACGCGGTTAAGCCTAACAAAAGCCTGCACGCCGCACGATTGGCCGACGAGCTTGCGAGCAGTTTGTGTCGCCGATCGCGATTTGCCGCGCCGCCGGGGCCCCTCCGTAAAGTGCGCGCCCATTGGCTGCGTACTTGTGCGCCTGCTGCTAGGCCTACTTCGTCCTTTTGTTTGGGGCTGGCAAACCCCCTTCGCGTGGAAAACGCGGTCGCGACGATGCTTTTCAACCGGCGATGACACGTTCCGACGGCGCGATCGGTCGCGCGCTACATTGGCAGGCGCTCCGGAGTGCGCGCAACACTCGGACACGACCGGCATTTATCAAATTGCACCAAAAGTGATAGCAGAGACTCATAAAGAATGGCGGGAAAGGTTGGCAGCTTTTGAATTGCAGCCGTTGCGGAGCGCAGAAAAATAATTTCAGCCCCAAAAAACCGACATCGGAGCGATCGGGCGGCGAAAAGCTGGCGCAAAACATCGCGGAGTGGATAAGGGAAACTTCTACTCACCCATTTATCTCCTGGCTTGGGATTTTTACACGATAAATTTCTCTTGTATTTCGATCAAAGCGTCGCCGCACTACATCTAATCTATTGTGTACACTCTCCCAACCAGACGTTTGCGTCACTACTGTAGCAGCGCCGCCGCTGGCGCTACCTAGCGGTACGTCTCTCCCGCGGGGCCGAGTGGCGTCGTTTTCGATGGGGCTTCTGCGAGTTCTGTCACCGCGATTCACCGGCTACCAATGCAGAAGTGCGGACTTCGTAGTGTGTCTCTAAATTAGATACCGTAAGTACGATGTCACGAAAAGCGTAACGCTGCTGTACTGGAATGCGCCTCGCGCAGCGTATCTTGTATTCTAGAACGCGTTTCGTTTCACTTGCGAGGCGCGCGGACAGTCTATGAGAAGCGTTCGAATTGTTGTCAGGCATGCGTTCAGAATAGAGAATGTTCTTAATTTTAACAACAAACTACAACATGATCTGCTTAGCTGTCGAAATCAGCTTTCATGCATAACGGGCATTTCTCCGTTCCGTTTATATGTCAGCGGTTTGCTGTGAACTTTTGAGGCAATTCGACGGGCGACGCGTTGAGGTGTGTTTTCGAGCTGAACGAAGTTATTTTAGAACTGTGTGACAGTCGCCGATTGCTGGACCAAATGTTGAACCCCTTCCGTCGCCCTGCGGGGTTAGCATTTCTGTCGTCCATCGTTCTCCGTCGGGATCAATGCGTCCCGTCTTAAAAGAAAGCGTCTAGGCGCCTGTAACATAGTTTGCTCGTCACAAAAAGGCGTGTTGGAACATTTTGACATTTATGAAACCGGAAGCCCGGAAATGTAGTGGTCGGTGACTCTTGTGAACGGTTTTGTTAAGTTAGAGTTGTTTGACAGTGTGTACGCGCATCGGGTGCGCTTGACCAAAATCAGACCAGATTCTTATTTACGACGCAATACCCCCACGACCCCGTACTAGCAGACGATACGTTGCGTCTAGGAGAAGTTCCACAGGCACCACTCGACCACATGGTATCTGTTCTTCGTGTGTTGAATGCACACATAAATGAAGCTGTCCTGAACTGGTCATGGTGAAGCAGTGATCTAGAAAACGTAATGTTGTTTCGGTTTGCTAAATTGGGAAGCAAACTTCGTCTGGGGCTATAGATTCTTCTAGTGCTTTGTTTTGTTAAAGCAATTGGCTGTGTTGAAAGTGCTTAGTGCAGCCATCACTTCAAAGCTTGCATAGGGGCCATTCTTGATGCCAAAGATAAAACTGGTGATGGAACACAGCTTGAAACCACATGTGATGCAACAAAAAACTATGGGGATTACTCGAAGGACACTGGAAATATAATGTGGATGTTGTCGTTCATGTTAACAGCCGTTCAGTGTTTTGCATTGTTTTATTTTGCATGTCTCGCCTGTTTCGCCCATAACTTGTTCTTTCAAGGTAACCAAGCTGCATGGAAGGATTGTCGCAGAGCGATTTATTGCTCGAGTATTTCTCTTTTGTTCATGCTGCTCTCGAGGACACTGCTTTGAGTTACTTATGTACAGCTTTGCTCAGTTTGTAAAAACTGGCCTTTGACGTCTCACTCAAGACCAGTCCGCGTAAGGTGTTTTTTAAGTGAGAAAACGGCAAGAAATATTGAAAAACCTTCGAATTTAGCGCCGCAGTGATGTACAGTAGCCGACCGTTTTTTCTTACTCCGAAAATTTGGGCTTGCTGGTTATTTCGGACTTTCCCGGGTAGCCGCCAGTTCTCCCACAAGAGTAATGACTCGTGGACTTTTCGGACTGCTCTTTTATTCAGGCTTTTTTCGTTCCTCTCCCGGTCCGAAAAATCGGTCGGCTGCTGTATTATGGGCAGGAGTTCGTAACACGGGCTAGCACAAATAACTTGATTATCAGCGTGTCACCTGCACATTACCATTCGAATAATGCGATAAAACAAGTAGAGGCTCTACTGCACTTGCGCAGTCATGTTTCTAGCTGGTGGCTTAAGCCGGCGGCCGTCAATCGCACAAACGAGATCCTGCATGGTCATAGAGGAGTTGCCGGAAAGTGTCTACGAGTTGCGAATGCTTCATCTGTTTTTCTGATTACCGTAAAACCTTGTTAATTTAGCCACTGTTAATTCTGCATTTCGGTTGATTTGGACGCGGTATCTGGTCCCTTCGAAATTCTCCATTGTTCTATGGCTGAAAACTCATTAATTATGGACAGATTAGGCCACAATTTGGTTGATTTGGACTCCCCACTGAGTTCAGCTGGGTTAACAGCAGTGAATTCCACTGCGGCCGCACTTCAGCTAATTAAGATTCACAGCAGAAAGCGAAGGTGTGCCTAAAAAACTTCTGAAGTCAGAACAGTGATACGAACGAGCTTGTGTACATCTTGGAGGCACCAAAAAAAATAAGGAATGCGTGACACTGGTTCACAACCAAGTGAAAGGTAGAATGCCGATCGCTATGGCCATCAGTCTAGCTGACAACCACGGCAACCACAGATTTGTCTGCATTGTTTTGCTGGACAGTGTGCGTGGACTGAACCACGTGCAGGAAGTTCGCGAAATTGTGGTTTCCTCGCATATCACCTCCGAGAAGCAAACAACAATCACCGACTTTTAAAAAAAACAAGAGTTCTGTGACGTTGAAAGCATTTTTCAGTATTTATGACCGTTCTTGCGATGATTTGGACTCGATTAATTTTGGCATTCTCTCCGGTCTCATGAAATCCGACTTAACGGGGTTTTACTGTACCTCCATTATTTGTTTGAAGTTTGCAATAGAATTGACATCGGGACAAAGCAGTATTTCTAATGAACAAAGCTTGTATTGTGTCTTCATGGCCCCTTTAATGAACCCAGAGCGGTTGGGGCTTAAAGATGGTTGGATAAGTGCTGTGTATTCATTAGTTGAAGGAAGCTTTGAATGGGGGAAAGGAACAAAAAAAAGAAAAGTTTATTCCCTCGGCAATAATGGCTAATGCCTGTGCTACACGAGCGTTTCGAAGGCCTTCGAGTCGAATGTCATTTGACTCAAATGACACCTTTGAGCTGCTACACGACTTTTTTCAAAGGCCTTTGGTTGAAATGCCATTTGAGTCAAAGGAGCACCACCAACGACCTTTGAGGATCTCAAACGCCTTTGAAATGCTAACGGCCGTAAGCTCAGGAGCAATTTCTGCATGCCGTAATGACGAAAACAATTATTTACGAGTAAAGATCGGGGTTTAAAGTGCACAACCTTCATAATTTCTCACTTGTTTTTGTTTCCTATCACTCGCTGTACGATCACAAAGTAACTTGGCACTCTCAACACCGGCGCTGCGAGAAAAAAAAGAGAAACTGGATGTCATCGCATGTTTTGTACGCGACTGTAGATTGTTATCAATTAGATCACAAATAACTGTTGTTTCTTTTTTTGGTCATTTTAACTCTAAAATTAAATTTTTGTTAGTAACGAATCGAGGCACCAAAACCTGGCGGGCGAACGCGGAAACGTTCAACTGCCTTTGGGAATGGTTCTGTAGATTGGTGAAACTTCTTACAGTTCGCAGGGCATTCTACTCAAATGTCCTTTCAAAAGCTCGTGTAGCACAGGTATGAGTTAGGCTTCATGCAGAGGCAGAGCAGGAGCACTTTTTTTTGTTAAATTTAGAATCTTGGCTATGCAAGACGCTTTAGCGAAACTTGCATGAATTAAATTTTTCTTTTCTGTCCGTGCGTGCTCAGCTGATCCAGGCCACAAATAGCACCCCATGTTAGCATTTACTGCATCAAAGGGGAAGAAGTTATGTAAAACGGTTATCATTGAGGGAAAACCACTTTTCAGCCCTCTGCAGTGGCTAAGGCATTGCTGCTAAGAACTGTGTTGCAGTTTCAATTCCAATTCGTGTCACCACTTTTTGCGATGAAGGCAAAAAACAATAGCAGTTTTTACGGGATTTCAGCACATGTCAGACATCTTCAGGTGGTGTAAATTAATCTTTAGCTCTTCATTACACTCCTGTTTGCCTTACTGCCCGGCTGTAGCCTTGCCTTGTCAAAACGCAGTTCAGATTGAACGCCACTTTCCAAAACCAGTTCGAAGAATGGAAACACCAGTGCAGTGGGTTTTTCAAATCTTATTTGCTCACCTTGCTCTGTTTAGAATCCACGTTACGTTTAATAGCGCGTACACATTCTCTGAGTTCTGTTCTACAGAGGTGTGACACATGCCCTACTTTTTTGTTTGTTTGTTTCAGAACATGTTTCGAAAGCCCGACGACCGCCCCAAGGCCCCAGAGGGCGCCTACCACCAATCGCAGGGCTTTGTCGCCCCGGGAAATCCGTTCGCCATAAGTGCTCCCACATCCACGGCACCCGCTTTCTCCTTCAGCGCACCGGCAACAGTTACCGGCACAGCGCCGAGTCTTTTTGGGAACGCCGCCAAGCCATCGGATGGGGTTTACCATTCCCTCCAGGGCTCGGGCGCTTCCGGGAACCCGTTTGCCATATCGGCACCCACGTCTACGGCGCCGACCTTCTCCTTTGCCGCTCCGGCGACAGTGGCCGCTGGCTTGGGCTCTGCACCCGCTTCGCTTCCCCAGGGAACGTTTGGCAACGCCAGCAAGCTCAGCTTTGGGGCAAAGTGGCCGTGCCCTGCGACCGCAACGTCAACAGCAGCCCCCTTCACCTTTGGAGCTGGAGGATCCGCGGCCTTTGGGGGCGTGACAGCCTCGTCTGACGCAACGCAGCCTGCTGGCTTCGGCCTGCAGGCTTCACTCACCGCAAAGCCGGAGCTGGGAGTGCCGTTCGGAGCCAAGACAGAGCCACAAGTGGCCATCTTTGGAGCGAGGCAAGAACAGCAGCCCAGCCTGTTTGGAAACAGAAGTGAGCCCTTTGGAGCCAAGGGAGGGTCGAACCCGTTTCTAGGTGAACAGAAGGCGGTCCCGGGGTTTAAGTCAGAGCCAACGCTGTTTGGGGCGCAGACAGCGACAACACAGCCACATGGGTTGGCTTTCGGCAGTAGGATGGAGTCTTCTGCGGTCTTTCAGCAGCAGTCGCAGCAGTTTAAGCTGTTCGCATCTTCTGCCACAGCCTCGCAGCCTCTGTTTGGAAACGTTGCGCAACCCGTGACGACATCTTCGCCGTTTGGCGTGCCACTCCAACAGGCCTCAGTGCAAGCCACTCAGGCAGTTGCGTTCGGTAGTAGCACATCTCCGCAGAGCGTAGCCATGGCAGAGCCCTCAACTGTTTTTGGAAGAAAGACGGCCTTCGGAAGTACTGCGGCCACTGAGCAACAAAGCGCGTTCGGCCAGCCGCCAGGACATGGCACCCACAGCTCGGGTGGTGCACAGAGCGAGAAGACATCTCTGTTTGGTGCTGGACAGAGGACGGAAGCCAAAGCTGGAAACCCAGCAGTGTTTGGCTCTTCCGAGACGCCCAGCACGCTCGCCAGCGTACAGAAATCTGCGGGGACGCAGCCGAAAGGTTCGTCAGTACCCACTCGAGCCGGTATCCTTGTCAAGAGCAGCGTACCAAGCGCCGCGGCCGAGCCTGCTCAACAGGAGCACCAGGTCGGCCTCTTCGGGAATCTTCAGCAGCCAAGCCAAGCCCAGCCGACTCAGGGTCAAGGGGACGCAGCCAAGGGCAAGGCTGGTTCTTCCAAGCGAGTGAGCTTCAACTTGGACCCTGCCAAGGGCAAGGAGCCTGCAGTGGCCAAGAGCACCGGCTTCCTGCCGTCCTTTGTTGGGCGGCCGCCAGACGGGGAGGAGCGAACGGCCGCGTTGGACAGTTCTGGTCAAGTTCGGATATCGGTAGCCCGGGACAGTGCACCTGGAGGTGACGGGAAGAAAACGATCCCACGCTCCCCAGAAGTCACAGACTCTAAAGAGGAGAAGAAAAAGGATGGAGGCACCAAGGTGCGTGTTTGTGGGGCACTAGCCATTTGCACTTTTTTTTTTTTTTTAATGGTTGATTGTTGTGAGAATGTGTGCTTTGGGGAACTGTAAGCCACGCTTAACTCCTTGTGCACATTTATCACCAAATTGTTGTAGGAATATCGTGCCTTAGTGAAAAGCCGGCTGCTAACTTTCTATTAGGACATGACGAGTTGAGGCTGCTGTAATTTCGTTGTTATAGAGTGCTGCTTTGAGCACGAGGTGCTGCTTTGAGCACGAGCACGCGCTGCATTGTCAGTCAGTTTTATCTATTCTTCTGGGTGTACTTTGTTTTTCTGTTTTTTGCCGGGTCTTACCAGTTGCCGTTTCGCAGTTGCCTAGATAGGATTAAAATGTGGCTGATAACAATTTGGTTTTCGGGCAAAAGGCATTTGAAATGTTTATTTGCACATTTTTATGCGTTCTGAGGGAAAAGTCAACTGCCGACTTTTTTACTAGCTATTTGCACAAGTTGATGTTCGCCCAACCCAGCCAAACGTGAGAACTGAATGTCTCGTAGACCTGGAAAAGGTCAACGTCTGTTGTACGCAATCGAGGTTTTTTTAGGCATGGAGCATTGCGTCCCGACCAACCGTATCGCACGTTTTGTTGGCGTCTACTGGTCATAAGGAAGATCCTCTAAAGAATTTCTTCTTTTTTTGTAGCTCATAGACGTTCTCTGGAATCGTATGGTGGCCCTTTAAGGCCACCGCTGAAAACTGTGCTGCCTGTAAATGGACCTGGCCCACAGTTGTGCAGTCAATAAAGATTGACCCTATCACGAAAAAGAGAACCTACCCGTCGTGCTGGCTCAGTGGCTAAGGCGTTGCGCTGCAGAGCACGAGGTCACGGGTTCGATTCCATGCCACGGCGGCCGCTTTTCTGATGGAGGCGGAAAGCAAAAACGCCCGTGTGTACGAGATTTCGACGCACGTTAAAGATCCCCAGGTGGTCAAAATTAATTTGGAGCTCTCCACTACGGCGCGCCTCATCGCCTGCATTGCGTTGGCGCATTAAACCCTACATTCAATCAATCAAGAAACAGCACCTCTCTGTCCTGCTTGCAGGTGACGGCCACGCCCGAGGAGATCAGCATGCTGACCACGCTGCTGTGCAACCGGGTGCCTGCGGAGCTGAATGACCGGGGCTCGCTGCTCGAGCACTTTGGACAGTTTGGACGCATCGAGCGCATCAGCTGCAACCCCAAGCGCAAGTGCGCCACCATCCGATTCAGCGACCACGTGAGTGCCTCCTCTCATCTTTTTTTTTAATTCAAATACCCTAAAGGCCCTTGCAGGCATTACATAGGGGGTGTTACAAAACAGCTTAAAGATCTCAACACAGTTGCTCAAAATAAACAGCAAGCGTAATTTTGTACATCGAGTAGGGGTTAGACAACACTAACAAAAGGAATACAAGAATGAAAAATCACCCAATACAAAGCACATAGTGAATCTTGTTAAAAGCACAACACTACTTTCCTAAACAAGCATGTTTAAACTGCCTTTCAAATGGTTCACAAACGAGTCGTGATCTTTAATACATGCAATTTGTTGCGGCAGCTTATTCCAATGATAAATGGCAAGAAATAGCGGCGACTGTCGAAGAAGATTTGTGCGTGCAAACATGGGGCGGACTTTGAACGGATGATCGAGTCGAGGAAGAATGAGATTCGCGGGCTTGATATGGGATGCTGTAAAGGATTATTGGGTGTGATACAGTCTGTGAAGTGAGGGAGCAGTGCTATCAGTCGTCGTTTTTCTAGAGAGGGTAATTGGAGGGATGCTTTGATAGCTGTGATGCTGGATGTCGTGGAGTAATTTTTAGTGACAAAGCGTGCTGCTTTGTTCTGTAAGCATTCCAGTTTGTTTATTAGGTATGTCTGATTTGAATTCCAAATTAAAGAGGCATATTCCATCTTCGAACGAACTAAGGCTGTGTAAGCTAAAAGTTTGGTCGATTGATTTGCTAAATACAAATGTCGTCTAATGAAGCCAAGAGTTCTACTTGCTTTTGAAATTACATCGTCAATATGATCATTCCATGTAAGGTTAGAGGATAGGTGAACGCCCAAATACTTTAATGTAGACACATTTTCTATGCACATGTTGTCCATATAATATGAGCTGAGTTGAACGTTGCTAGCCCTAGTAAATGGCATAGTTTTAGTTTTCGAAAGGTTTATTTCCATCTGTCATTGCTCGCACCAAAGGAAAATTTTGTTTAGATCTGCCTGCAAAATGTTAGTATCTTGAGGGGTAATAATTTGTCTGTAGAGAACGCAATCGTCCGCAAATAATCTAACTGTTGAATGTAGGTTGGTACTGATATCATTAATGTAAATAAGGAATAAAATTGGTCCGAGTACGGAACCCTGCGGAACACCAGATTTAAGTTGTGCTAAGGCGGAATACTGGTCATTTACGGAAACGAACTGATAGCGATTGGTTAAAAAACTTGAAACCCAGTTAATAATTTTGCTATGTAAGTTGAGCCGACTTAGTTTCATCAGTAGGCGAGTGTGAGGAACTTTATCGAACGCTTTTTTGAAGTCAATAAATATGGCATCAATTTTTACCGAGTCATGAACAGCTTGGTGAAGGTCTGTAACGAGTTCAAATAATTGTGTTTCACAAGAACGTCCCCGTTGAAATCCATGTTGATTAATAAAGAAAAAATCATGCTGATCTAAATATTTCATAACTGAAGAACATATTATATGTTCAAGTAATTTACCAGGAATGCTAGTCAAGGAAATTGGTCTGTAATTTGAGGGCAGTGATCGGTCACCTGATTTGTATATAGGAGTGATGCGACCAATCTTCCAGTCGTCCGGTACGATTCCCGTATCGAGTGACTGCTGAAAGAGTGCGGCTAGTATGATAGATATTACAGGCTTTGTCATTTTAAGTATTTTTGGACAGATGCCATCTGGACCGGGTGCTGAGTTGTTTCAAAGACGATCAATGGCACGTTCTATACCCTCCGGTGTGATTATGACGTCATCCATAGATGAGTTAATCGATGGAAACACAAGATCATGCGGTAATGGGTTTTCTTTTGTGAATACAGAGATGAAAAATGAGTTTAATTCCGTCGCAGCTTCAGATGGTGAGAGCAGCACACCGTTATTGACTATTGGAATTGTGGATTGCGAAGCGTGTTTGGGATTTACTACTTTCCAAAACTTTTTTGAATTGCTAATTAACATGGTGGCAATGTCACCATTAAAAAACTTGTCTTTAGACGCTTCAATCTCTGCTTTGCATTTGTGCGATTGTTTACGATAGCGTTGCCAATCATCATCCGAGTTCGACAACTTTACTTTAGAGTAGAGACATTTCTTTTTTTTTATTGCTCTTTTCACTTGGGACGTGAACCATGTGCTGTGTGTTGATGAGGCGATTTCAATTTTGGGGACGTGCTTTTCTTTAAGTTCTGTAAGCTTTGTTCGGACAGCTAGCCAGTTGTCGTTTGCATTAAGATAAACCACGGATTTCGAGAAACACTCCGAAAAAGATGACAACTCTTCAAGAATTGCGTCTACATTTGCACGAGAGTAATCACATATAATTTTCACGGCTTTGTCTGGTTTACTGCTTTTTATAAGGTATTCACATTGCACCACATTGTGGTCACTAATACAGTCTAAGACGTGAACAAGCATATTATCCGGTTCGGTTGTCAAGACAAGATCAAGAATCGCGTTTCCACGAGTTGGCTTTTGCACCATTTGATGAAGATCAAACAATGAAAGGACGTCAAGAAATTCCCTGCATTCGTTTTTTCTTGCACAGCCTTCGGGCGTACGCGTCTGCCAATTTATTGTGGGGTAGTTGAAATCGCCGGCAAGAATTATTGGTGATGTTGGGTACATGTTTTGAATTGAACTTAAAGAATCATTGAGGCTATCGATAAATTCAGCTGTAGAATCAGGCGGACGGTAACACACTCCGACTGCGCAAGTCACAGACAGAGACAACTGAAGTAAAATCCACAACATTTCAATATTTGATTCAATGTCAAGAACACAAGCGCATAGATTAGATTTCACTGCAACTACAACTCCGCCTCCTCGTGCGCCAACCCTGTCTTTTCTAAATATTATAAAGTTTTTAGAGAGGGAAAGCTCGTTATTATCAATTTCTGGTGTAAGCCACGTCTCTGTCCCAAGAACAATATCTACACAACATGCTTCAATGAATGCGCATAACTGATCTTGCTTGTGGAACAGACTTCTAAAGTTGCACACCAAGAGTGATAATGAATTATTTTGATTGGGTTGTCTGTGTCAATCATCCTGGCTGGTTTCTTTCCGTTCTGCACTAATAGCACCTTGATCCCCAGCCGCAGAAACTTCGTCCTCATCGCGTCTTGAAAGACAAGTTACTTCGTTTATTGACGAATCAAATGTGTAGCACTTGTTCCCTAGGAGAAGTTTATCGTAAATCACAGCGTATTTTTCATTAGGATTACGTTCCTTTCGTGCGAAATCTCTCAGCTTTTTTCTTATCAGCTGCATTCGAGCCGAGCATTGTTCTTCAATCCACACACGTGGTTTCTGCAGATCCTTTAGTTTCGAAGCATTCCTTAAAATAACGGTCTTGTCTTTGAAATTCAAGAATTTCACAATAATTGGGCGAATCGGATCTGCTTTAGGTCGGCCTATTCGGTGGGCGCGCTCTACTTCCGCTGCGTTGAAACCCAGGTTAGTCCGCACAAAGTCCTTAATGATGCGCTCAGTATCAACCCATTTTTCGTCCGGTTCTTCCGGAACGCCTTTAAAAATGAGACTCCCGCCGCGGTGGCTCAGTGGCTAAGGCGTTGCGCTGCTGAGCACAAGGTCGCGGATTCGATTCCCGGCCGCGGCGGCCGCTTTTCTGATGGAGGCGAAAAGCAAAAACGCCCGTGTGTACGAGATTTCGGAGCACGATAAAGATCCCCAGGTGGTCAAAATTAATCCGGAGCCCTCCACTACGGCGCGCCTCATCGCCTGCGTTGCGTCGGCGCGTTAAACCCCACAATCAATCAATCAAAATGAGGTTATTTCTGCGCATGCGATTATTTAAGTCATCAACGACCAGATTGGCCTGTTCCAATTGCTTCGTTTCTATAGTCTTCAGCTGCTCGTGCGATTCTTGAACGACTGAGTTCACAGTGGTGACATCGTGAGCCAATTTTTCAACTCCGTTTAGTCTCTCTTCGACAGTGCTCAGTCGCCTTTTGATGTCAGTGACGCTGATTTGAATATCCTTCAGTTTGTTTGATGTGTCCTTCTGACATTTTTTGTTTGACAGCGTGAAATCTTTCACAAGCGCGAGAATTTGTTCGACTTTGTCAGGGCCTGGGTTGGTCTCCACGTCACCAGCGCAAATGATCAAATGAGCAATACAAAACAAAACAACAGAACACCGTCCCCCTGTGCGCAAGCAACTAGTAACCAATGCAGGCCTGAGCCATACTGGCGAACAATCGCTGGTCCTCTGGCCATGGGCCACAAAACACCCTATTCGTGCGCGGTAGGTACACAGATCAATGCCCATGCTCAATCAAGTGACACTTGGGATTTGCAGCGTAAAGAGAACCAAGGTTGAAAGAGCTCTGGGCTCTACCCACTCACCTACGACACATGAAAAAAATTGCGTGAGCTGCGGGCACTTCGCTGCAAATCCCGTTCAGCGCTTGTGGTCGATCCCTTTTGTAGACGATCCAGTGGAGGGCGCTACCGGTGATGTCGGTAGCTTCTGCGTGAGCTCGTGCGCAGATCGCCTGCGCGGTGGGAGGCGATCAGGCTGAAGCCACGAGGCAGTTGTTCCGGTGGTCCGATGAGCAGCTATCGGCTTGGAGCGATGCAGTCTTCGTGTTGACACTTGCTTTTCAACGACGCCAGTGCCTACGACACATGAAAAAAATTGCATGAGCTGCGGGCACTTCGCTGCAAATCCCTGCGGGCACTTCGCTGCGGGCACTTCGCTGCAAATCTTGGGTCATAACCACCACCACCACCACCACCAGCCTATCTACGCCCACTGCAGGGCAAAGGCCTCCCCCGTTAATCTCGAATTATCCTGGTCCTGGGCTAACTGCAACAAATTTATCCCTGCAAACTTCTTAATCTCATCTGCCCATTTAACTTTCTGCCGCCCCTTGCTGCACTTGCCTTCTATAGGGACCACTCCATTACCCTTTATGACCAACGGTTACCTTGCCTTCGCATTACATGCCCTGCCCACGTCCATTTCTTCTTCTTAATTTCTGCTAGTATGTCCTTAACACACGTTTGTTCCCTGACCCACTCCACTCTCCTTGTCCTGTAATGTTACACCTATCATCTTCCTCTCCATTGCCCGCTGAGTCGTCCTCAATTTAAGTCTTGGGAGAGATGGCTTCACTTCACTGAGCCCAATTTAATGACCCAAAGGCTGGGAAAGTTGTCAGCCCAGAGTTATTGGGGACAGTACCGAAGTCTTTGCAGACCTTTATACAAAGGTTAAGGGTCATCCCTTTGTTTGGGAAAAAAAGAAGGCAGAGTTTGTGGTCTCTCTCTCGGTGGTCCGTGATCTGTGTGGTCTGTGATCTCTTGGTGCACTGCACCTACTGCACGTTATTAGCTCAGTTGCTCCCTTTTAATTACTACCATCCGGTTTTAAGCAAAAAGGGCAGGCTATTTGTCTGCAGGGGCGAATGGGTAAAAAAAATAATAGCAGGCCCGTGTAGTGTGTCGTCTCTGTAGGAATTCCAGTTGACAAAACTTTTGCAGACAACAAGGGCTCCTGCTTTGCCTCTGTTCAGGGGAAAGAGGGGCTGTGCAGTGTGCCTTCTTTCTATTTCAATCGTAGGCTTTGGCTACACTCATGGTTTAAGTTTCCCAGCCAGAGCTATGGGATGTAATTCATACAAGAGTGTCTACAATACGTCACGTAAAGGGCAGACAGTGTGTTTCCTGTAGAAGTCGGACAAGGGATGTAGAATTGCGCATTAGTCAAGAAGGTCAAGGAGGGGTGGTCTCTGCCCCTGGTTGGTGTGCTGCTGCTGCTGCTGCTGCTCAACTAAAATCTTGGCCCTCCTCCCTGCAGCATTCAGCCGAGATGGCCAAGAAGAGGGGAGCGCGCATCTCCAACCATTTTCCTCCACTGGAGATGTTCTGGTGCTCCAAGCGACGACCGTCCACAGAAGGTAAGGGGTTGGACGGGGGAAGGCTGAAATAGGCATAGCACTTGGCTTTTGTGTTAGGAAGGTGGTGCATGCGCTGTTGCAAATCCACAAATTTGGGTGAAGGGTGCAGGGATTTGTGGCCAACACAGCGGTTGCAAAAATGTCTGCACTCACCACCAGGAAGTAGTGGAAAGAGATGACAGTCTGTTCCGCCTTCTTTTTCCTTTATCGTTGCTGCCAAATGTCTGAGGCTTGGGCCCAAGCCAGCCTATATCCGCAACATCGCTTAGCCTGGCTGCAGCCTTGCTCAACCATACAAATCTGGCAGCACTACCACCACATTCACCAGTGGAACGGCTCTCAATTTCTCTCTTTCCTTTTTTGTAGTTAGGACGACGCTTTGTCACAGAGCTCTGTAACAATGTCTTTTATGAAAAGTGCTAGGGCAAGCCACAATAATGTGTGCTCACAACATAAATTGATGGTATCGGTAGGTTCCAGTTGTCCAAACTTTCATCAGGTTACTTCCAAACTAGCTTGGTTGTCTTACACCATGCCAGCTGTCAGTCTGTCACTGCTGCATCCATCCTGTTGTGGGAAGTTGATTGGTTGATTGTAGGGTTTAACGCGCCGGCGCAATGCAGGCGATGAGGCACACCGTAGTGGAGGGCTCTGGATTAATTTTGACCACCTGGGGATCTTTAACATGCGCCGCAATCTCGTACACACGGGCGTTTGTGCTTTTCGCCTACACCAGAAAAGCGGCAGCCGCGGCCAAGAATTGAACTTGCGTCCTCGTTATTGTTGTGGGATTTGGGAGTGCTCCTATTTAAGGGCTGTCCCAATAAGAAGGGGCACGCTTCCCCCTGGTGCTCGTGCAGGCCTGTCGGACGTCCACGCCAAGCCCCGGCGGACACGCCCGGATGCAGCAGCTGAGGAGGACTCGAGTGGGAACATCGACCTGACCGAGCCCCGCATTCTCGAGAGGGAGTCGCAACCGGCCGCCGCTGCGACGGTCTCCTTGCCGGCGGTCCTGGCCTCCAAGACTGTGGAGAAGCGGCCGGCAAGTCGACGCAGCCGTTCTCAGCCGAGCCTGGCCAAACGGACGGGCGCCCACGCCAAGGGTAGTGAGAGTGCCGAGGAGATGGCAGCCAAGGCACAAGCGAGTGAGTTCTGTGTCCGCTTACCGTCACGATTATAAGGGAAGGGTGCAGTTTGGAGAGCAAAAAAATCGCCACAGCTATGTATATATATATAATCACTTTGCGACAGGATTTTGGAGAAAATCCCCCGCCTTATATTCGATTAAATACGGTACCTTGTTTTTTTTTTTCTATAGTGTGTAATTTGTACATTTGTATCGGTCTGTGATCTAAGCGCTATTTTATGCAGCAGTGCGACATTGATGCGGTTGGAAAGCCACATCTTTTCTAGTGTTACTATCGTGGTTGTGCAACAAATGAGTCTTGGCCAGTGGCATGGGGTGCAGTCCATACAAAATTCCAGCTTGGGGTCCAAGTGGCATGGGGTGCAATCCGAGATGCACTTGTAGCTTTCAGTGTTTGACCTATTGCTGTTGCTCGCTAGCTGTGGTGTGCGCCGCCAAGTGAGCACGTAGTCACTGGCTCGAGTGATCCATACAGCCTTCCGGGATGCTGTGGGGCCCTAAATGTGGAGCACACTTGAACAACCGGGGTGCTTCTGAAGCAAGTGGGGCTGTGGAGGGTGCATCGCTTGGCCTTGTAAGCGCCGTGTGGAAGGAATCCAATGCGTCGGAGGGTGCCCAATGGAGACTGGGCTAAGATGGGTTGCTTTTCCACGCTGGCTCACTCTGTGCCGTGCCCCCCTGATGACCCCAATTGATGACCCCTCCTTCACCCTTCCTACAGA
The DNA here is from genome assembly GCA_013339765.2 of Haemaphysalis longicornis. Taxonomy (NCBI): domain Eukaryota; kingdom Metazoa; phylum Arthropoda; class Arachnida; order Ixodida; family Ixodidae; genus Haemaphysalis; species Haemaphysalis longicornis. Next base: position 115,952,595 of record CM023456.1, on the reverse strand, counting down.
GGAGGGCCTGCTGTCTCTGCTGAAGCAGGCGGCGCACAGCGTGGGAGAGCGGTACCGGGTGCTCGACGCGCGAGACAAGGTCATCCGACTGCGTGAGTTGACTCTCTGTCCCGTGACACAGCCCAAATCTTCTTGATTAAGGGGGGACATTGGCTTTGAGGACCAAAAATTTGCCAAAAAGTCAATTTTCTGAATTAATTTTATTTGCAGTCTGCACGTCCCGAAGAATGTACCTGCAAAATATTATAGCTGTGCCATAAGTATTTACAAAGCTGTTGCCCTTAGGTCACATAAATGACCATTTTCACCTGTGTTTCCAAACTTCATGCCTTGTTTTCTCAGGACCGCTTTTTTTCCCCGAGAGGTCAACTGTCCGGTACAGTATCTTGGGATGTACTGGTCAGATTTGTATCATTTTTGCTGCATTCGAAAGCTTAGGAACTGAGCAGTGCAAATAAAACCACAAAAATGTAGAATTTAGTTTTGCTAGCACAATTTTTATGCAGTTTGTTTTACGAGAACATTGGAAATTGATGACCTGACTTTTCATAAGTTTACTGCAATTGCAGATACAACGTTAAAATTACTGCTGTGGTATTGTTGCACTCCCTGGTCCTTCTAGAGGACAAAGGCACAAAAAGTATTCGAGTATTTCATGGGTAGATAACAAAAAATTGCCCAAAACAGAGTGGCATAACATGTTGCACAACTCTGAACTTACACCACCTAGATGAAAACAGACTGCATGTTTGTGCTCAGGATGTTAAAATACACACACTGTGTAAGTCTCAAGCACATAGGCTAAAAAATAACAAAACTGTACTTAAGAATGAGGGTGTCCTTTGGGAAGGGGGTCCATGGATTTTTGTATCCGGGGGCACTGGTCTTAGAGCTTTTTTTTTTTATTTACCAACCAATTTTAATGAAACTGCGCTGCGTTATAGTTTTTTGTGCTGATTTCAAATATGCCATTAGATATTTTGTAAGTTGATTATATTTTGAGTTAATTAATGATTAATTGCCATTATTTTGGGTCACAGTTACAAAATAATCACTTCATACAGAATGGCAATTACCACGTGGCTAGGCAGACAAATGACTAAAGAATACAAAATAGGAAGAACTTTTTTGATTCAGCTATTTTTGGTCGTTTTACAACACAGTGAACTTCACTTCTCCCGCGCTCTGCCAGAAATGGCTCCCGGGTGGTGCCAATTGAACACAATAATAATTTTCCAAAGCCTCCATTTGAAAAATTTGTTTCCAACATTGTATTCTCCACACATTTCGGTATCACAAGCAAAAAGAATTACAGTTGTACCTGCTCTGGGTGCCGAGATATCTGAGGATGAAATGCTTGCTTTGCTTTGCAAGAAAAGTGCCGTTTCACCAACGAATTCTACGCTAACTGAGCTGTAGAGTGCACTTTAACTCTTTCGGGACCGCCGGAAAAAGTGATGAAAAAGGGAGGTCTCGGTACAAATTTTTTTTCTACATAAAGCAAAGGCACCATCCTGCCTTAGCATATACCAAAGTGCAGCTAATTATATGTTCTTTGACATACAATACCAAGTTTTACTTCAACACTGACGATAGAATCATGAAAAAATCTGAAACTAAGAACTTCGTAAGAAAACTACAGAAAAAGATAGAAAAAAGCGTAAATATAACAATATTAAAAAAGAATAAAATTATTTCAGGATATACAAAATCTAACACAATGCTTTGTTTCTTCATCGCAAAAGTTTGATGCGGCTAGGTGTAACTGGTTTTTTGTTTTCTGTGTGATCTCTTTGGCACTAGGGCCATGGCTACGTCGTCGCCCAGGTACACACCGGGCTCTCGTCTCGGCGAAAACTTGATCCGTTTCTGCGCTGGTGGCAGGAGATCACCACCATAGGTAGTTAACACCCTAGCGAATAAATGTAAACTAGCCAGAACATAGTTCGAGCGCACATACCTACTCCAGAGCCAATTGAAACCGAAACCAACACCCACCTTTGAGCGCGATTTGATGTTCCAGGCTGATCGACACCCGAATCCTCACTCGAGCTGAAATCCGATCTCTAAAGCCGCATTTCGACTCTTCAATGCCACTCTCATCGTTAAAATCCACAGTAGAAGGCGAAGATAAGCGAGCCGAGACGAGGCGGATTTCTTATCGCGCTCGCACGAGTATGACGCCATGTTTGTTTACATTCGAAACCACTGCCCGTCAGAATAAAATATCTGACGCGTTGCCGCCTGGCGATAAAAAAAGAAACTTCACAAAAGAGAAAACTCTAGTTTTCAAACTATCTCCTAGATGTCGCTAGGTGTTCCATCGAGCGAAAATTTGTATTCTGCAGGCTCGCGAAACCATCGATCATATGTGATCGATGGCCTATGGAGCGGTCCCGAAAGAGTTAAAATGGTATTATAATTATATAAATACAAAATATGGTTCCTTTTGATGAGGAAATTTACAGACTGATAGAAAAATAACCGTGAAGGCCAAAAATGCCATTTTTTCGAAAACGCTTTTTTTTTTTACCGTTTTTCGGCCCCAAAGACCCAACTGCCCCCTTAAAGGACTGTTGACAGGGTGGTATGCAGGCTTGGGGGATGAAAGCGGGGCCCTGCACCTCCATGTATTAAAGGGGCCATGCAGACTAAACACAAGTTTCCTTCATTCGAAAGATTTCACGTTTAGTGTCCCCGGAAGCAAGCGATGCATTATTAACTGTGAAATTAATCAGTGTAAGTTAAAATTTTGGTTCTCCCACCAAATCATGTGTTTTCGGGACATATTCAATGCCATGACAGGAACTGCTGTGCAGCCAATTGCAGAGCCTTGTTTACCGTTAGTCAACCTACCGTATAAACCACAAATAGGTCGAACCCCTACCTTGAGGTGGGAAAAGTTGACAAAAAAAAATAATTCGGCACAGAAGCGCACGCACAATGTCTATATTTATTTTCGATACCCGTCCGCCACTACCACTCACTATGCCTGCCAAAGTCACTCGTCCGAGCTGTCAGAGTCGTCCGAGGATGACTGCTTCTCACTGTCATCTTCAGTGCCGTCGAGCGCGTTGCTGATGGAGCACTTACTAAACGCTCGTGCAACCATGTCGTCGGGCAGCGACTGACAAGAGGAGGACACCCAGCTTGACACGGTCGCGACGAATGGTCTTCGCAGCCGGCCTGTAGATGTCTTTTCGTAGTCGCCGGCTATCCACTCATACATTGTACAGTTCGCGGAGCCGGTCCGCGGATCGCCTCCGCTGAAATCGGCAGCGATTGTGAGTGAAGTTCCCGAACGAAGTCCGCCACTTTGTTCTCCTACACGGGGTGCACCGCTTGACGTCCACGGAACGATCTGTTCCGGGGGTTGCACGCGCACAGCTTAGCTTTCTGGCTCCACCACCAGTACCGCACGCTTCTCTCCGAAACTCCAAACTGGCGTTGTGCCGCCATATTCCCACTCTGCTCGGCGACTCAATTGCCTTCAGCTTAAGCGCAGCGGTGAACTGGCGTCGACTTCTGCCACTCATCTCGGAGCAGACACATACAGAAATGCATGCACGCGCACACACAAGACAAGTAACAGACAAAAAATAAGAGAAAAGAGAAAAGCAAATAAAGGCTTGATAGTGAGAGAGAGCAGTCCAACACAAAGGGCGATGGCGACAGACTACGCTTGCACATTGTTGCCAGACAACGGATTACATTCTCCCAATGAGCGCTATAAGACAAGGGGTGACTTTCGAGCGGATTTTTTTGGGAAAAAACGCTACCTATATACCGGTTTATACTGTAGATGGCGCCACCGTACCATGAAGGCCGTTTCCTGCCTTTGCTCTTTTTTTTTTTTTTTTTTAACTGTATTTGTACCTGGCTTGCATTTGTTAAGGTAGAAAATAATCGTTTCGGGGAACGTGGTGCTCGCTCGACAGACATGGTCACAGGAGACACAGTCGCTTGCGCCAATCGGCCAGTGTCGTGTGAGACAACTCCCAAGCGCCGCAGTGCCGTGCACCAAAACAAGCATAGTGCGCGCAGCACCAACAGCAGTACGCATCGGTACTTCTATGTTTTCGTGCACTTTCGTAGCTGGCACTGTTTACCCACCATTCTTACTACTATAAAAAGAGTGTGCCCTAAATTTAAGCGCAAATAGCTTGTTCACCAAGCTTATAAGCTCTGCCTAATTTGCGTTTGGTTTGGCCGGCCTCCGCCAATTGCAGAGCTTCCACATATGACATCATAGGTTCTGTTGCGGGAAATGAGCTGGTGGGTTGCATGGCCATTCCCTTTTTTTCTAATTATATAGTAGCTTATTTGAGCAAAGTTTATGTTAAAAGTGGTGTCAGTATGATCCTAACGAGGCAATCTTTAAAATGAACCAAACGTGTTTTGGTCTTCATGGCCCCTTTAAGAAGGAGTGAGGTGGAATAATCGTAGGAGGGCGAGATTGTCGGGTTGCCACTTGTGCAGCAGTTGCACCAAAATAATTCACGTAATGGTCACGCTGGTTTAGTGCTGGGATGAGCCTTTTTCTTTGTCCCATGTTTGTCTGTTTTTGCCATGGCTGGTCGCCAGTCAGCATAGTGGAGCTGATCCGAATGCGGCCACCTTGGCAAGCAGTGTTGGTACCGAATTATGGCCCATTTGCCTAAAAGGCTAGGATGAGTGGGCAGGGAACCGGCTTCAGCTGTCGTAGACCTTGCAGCTAGGACCGAATTCATCGAAGGCTAAATCCACATTCACTGTAGTAGGGCTGCGCATGTGTGCGGCATAGCTAATGCTAGAGCTTTGTGAAAATCAGTTTTTTAGAATGCTGACGTGGCCCTCATCACTGAGTGGCGTTGCCGTTCAATGCTTGCTTGCTTTTATGCTACGGTGGCAAGAAAAATGGAACGCTTCGTATTTTCGTTGAACACAATGGGCCACCTAGAATGGGGACAGACAGTTCTTTCTTCTGCTGAAAGGGGACCTGCTGCCTGCCAACACTTCGGGTGGCACAAATATGGCACTTTTCCTAGCCCGGCCCGTGCACAGCTTGGATCCGATGAGCACATTGTAGGCAGCAAACTCTTGGGTGTCAAGAAGGCCTTCAAAAAATGGCCCCCCTCCAGAAGGCTTTGCCTTGGACAGCATTTTAGGTTCCCTGAAAAGCTAACGATAGTTTGACAAGCAGTTGGCCCTGTCCGACTAACAACCAACATGGAAGAAGGCCTAGGTCATGTCCTCGTGAGCTTCCGTGAAGTGGAAATGCGAACACTGTGGGGTGTTGCCCAAGCTTTGGTGGTGGCCTTGTGAGGGTGAAGTTGTTAGCGTAGAGACAGTGTCTTGAGTGTGCGCCCTTCACCGCCTCCCCCCCAGGGTTGGAGAAGCAGAGTGACCTGGCGACGGCACGTGCCACCAGGGGGACCTGCCCCGACATGTGCCCCGAGAAAGAGCGCTACTCGCGCACCGACAAGAAGTGCCTCTCCACCTTTGAGGTCCTGGTGAGTGACACGAGCCTCGCTACTACTGACTGCTCACACAGCACCACAAAATGCCTGCACATAGAGTGAAGGCTGTTAAGGGAGAGTGAGAGCGCATCATCACATGCAAAAGGCACTCCCTTACTCTGGATTGAGGTTGACTTGTCCTTGAAGCCGCTTCTCATTGTGAGCAATGAGGCCAGGCAAATGACAACTGCTGCTTCTGCATAGCTGTATTGTTGGCTATGCCACTTAGCCTTTCGCTGCGCCGCCTTCCCTCTTTACCATTTAGAAGGAACGAGACCAGCCGCAGTTCTGATAATTTGTTTGCGTTCCAGGGACCACTGAAGTTTCTGCATGCCAAAATGTAGTGTGTAGATGTCCTCTATAATTAATGGAGCAAATTGGAAAGTGTAGTGTAAACAGGTTTTTTGCATAATTCACCATCAAGAGTGAGGCAGCGTAATAAGGTCTCCAGTGAGGATGTTAGTGAAGTGTTGACATTAAACACGGACACGGAGGCTCAAGAGTATACAAATTGTGATTCCTGTCCCCAGCCATTGCTGCCATTGCAGTGCTAGGCCTTGCCCGTGAGACGAGCTAAGCATAGCAATAAAACTGCAGTTCATACTGTGTACAAACAGTGTGTCTAACAAAGGGCTATGCTAGTTTACTTTGTGTGTTGCAAGGTCGGAACCCCTTTGAGGTTCTGCTTCCACCATGCATTGGATTTCAACTTGATAATACTGTCGCATAGATACTGGGACAATCACATTCTTGGGGCATGTGCCTCACCAACGCCGCCTGTATTAACATTGCCTGACGCGTCGCGCGCTTTTCAATGGGAAGGGTAGGGACGCTTAGTTCAGGCACTGATCCGCTATGTGGCGCGTGCCAGCGGACATCTCACCTTACGTCACTGCTCGCGAGTCGCGAACGCTGCACCCACTTCTACGACGTGTGTCTGTCAGCTTGCCTGTTGGGCTTCAAGGGCCGTTTCGCTTATATCTTAGCCGTGACGGGGCGCTAGTTCTGTGGCGCACTGGGGATCTCGTTCAACGTGTCGCTTGCTTCATACTTGCTGCATTTTTCCAAAGATAAAGACGGAGGCGGACTGAAATAGTCTAAGAACATACTGATTGTCGGGTAGACATATAGCTTGATTGATTTTAGGGTTTAACGCGCCGACGCAACGCAGGCGATGAGGCGCGCCGTAGTGGAGGGCTCCGGATTAATTTTGACCACCTGGGTATCTTTAACGTGCGCCGAAATCTCGTGCACACGGCCGTTTTTGCTTTTCGCCTCCATCAGAAAAGCGGCCGTCGCGGCCGGGAATCGAACCCGCGACCTCGTGCTCAGCAGCGCAACGCCTTAGCCACTGAGCCACCGCGGCGGGTAGACATATAGGTAACAGAAAACGATGTTTTCGGATGGGGCGGCCATTATTTTACTGATATTTTTTTTTCTGGAGTATTTAGAGAAGAAAAAATTGCGTGCACGTTTTTGTTCAGGCGCTCACTTCTACGATTACTTTCCAATAATATCACGTGCTTTTAAACTTCAGAAGATTATAGGAAACAAAAGGATAAGCAGCTGCGATCCTGCCACGCTGTCCGGGCGCTTCTACAGTACAGTCCTCAATTTTAGAAGTGCGTACCGAATGCGGAGTGCGAACAGGGGGGTCAAAACAATACCTCAATGCGGAGGGGATAGAGGGGGGATGCCCCACTCAGAAAATTTCAGGGCCTGTGATCCGAGTAGATAAGCGCACAAAGCCGGCATCAGCCTGCGGCAGCGCAAGGGATTTTGCTTCGTGACAAAGGAAGTTTTATCAGTGACAGACCAAGACAGACAGGCATGGTGAAAAACAAGAAGGCGTAGGAGCGCCGCCTCGGAACGCTAAACAAACTTTCCACTATTTTGCATAGTTTCCGAGAAGCGGCGCTGGCTGGCGGACACGAAAGCACGCTGGAAGGCTACGGAGCGGGGAAGGGTAGGAGAGAGCAACGGGAGAGTGGCTGTTTGGCCATTTTTCGCTCACGCGTTAGGCACTGTTTATACAGGCGGCGTTGGCCTCACGCATTCCCCTTTTGAAGGTAATGTTAGACTGATGACGATGGCAGTGGTGCCCAAGCATCCTGTGCTGATATGCTTGGTTCTGCCCGCCATCTTTAAAAGCTGCCTTCCAAGCGCCCGCATTGCCTGGTCCCTTCAGTCAGGTGCTTTGCCCCATAAATCGGTTGCACCTGCCTCTTATCGGTCTATTAGCTTGCGCCCGTGAGGACATAGAAGTATTAATGAGACGTTTCCCCTCCTCCTCCTCTTCCCCCTCCCAGCCGGGCAGTGACGGGGTGATGGACCACACGCGCATGGTGAAGGAGTACAGCCGCTCGTCGGCCGACCAGGAAGAGCCACTGGCGCACGAGCTGCGGCCCCCGCCCGTGCTGCGCCACACCATGGACTACCTGCTGGTGCACCTCATGGACTGCTCCGTGGCCCAGGGGGGCTCTGTGGGCGAGTGGTACGACTTCATCTGGAACCGGACGCGGGCCATCCGCAAGGTGCGTCCTCTGGGAAGAGGGCGCGCAATCACCACACCGCCGTATGCACACAAGTTAAAAAGCACGCGCATTGTTACACGGTTGTCAGAAGTACCGTATTTTCGCACGTACAACCCGCACCAAAAATGCGAAAATTTCAGTGGCAAAGTAGGGGTGCGGACAATACGCGGGGTTTCTCCTTTAGTGCAGCTTCACAGCAGTACGCGTTGTGCCATGAAACTCCTACACAGTAACACTGACCAAGCCTTCCATGGCAGCGATTGCACAAGAAGAAACAAGTTGAGTGCACTTTAACAACTGAATTGTGTAAGCGAATTGTGACTTTTGCCTTGCAGTTGGTGTATTCTACTTCCTAATATATACACTTTTTCTGTCTACATAGCTTTGGTGCAGCCTTTCCTGTATCAAATGTTCAGGCAATACGCTTTTTTTTTTTTTTCCCTCTTCCCTTGCAGGCTGAAAGTGGAGGTGCGGATTATATGTAGGGCTGGGTTATGTGCCTGAGAACACGGTATGGCGTACACAAACTCTGTCATTTAGAATACTATGTGCTCGGTGCAGTTGCAAGAGACGTCTTCTGCTCGCGGCTGTGAGTTTCTGGGAGCATTTTTTTGAAGCTAGTTAATCACACGGTTGTTAACAAAATGCTTGGTTAACAAGATGGCAACAAGCAAAGAGGGGCCACAAGTGGCCAGCCTCATTTGCGAGCTCCTACATCCCTTGCACAAACTGGTGGCAGTGGCAAAGCTGCGAAGCCCGTTACATGATTCTTGACTTCAGCAGCCATACTTGTGATAAAGGGAACAAACAAACCAGAGTCATTGGCGTGCGTTGGCGATCTCCTCTGTGGGGTCTGAATGAATCTGTCGACTCCCCTTGCACGCAGGACATAACGCAGCAGCACCTGTGCGACGAGATATGCGTGTCCCTGGTGGAGCAGTGTGCGCGCTTCCACATCCACTGCGCGGCGGCCCTGTGTGAGGAGGAGCTGTCGGCCTTCGACCCCAAGATCAACAACGAGAACCTGGCCAAGTGCCTGCAGACGCTGAAGCACTTCTACTACGATCTCTCCCTGCGTGGCCTGCGCTGCCCCAACGAGCCCGAGTTCCGTGCCTACGACGTGCTGCTGCACCTCAACGAGGGCGACACCATCAGGTGCCCCTCCTCTCACTTGCTCTCTGCTGGTGGCCACTGACGTGGGTGTCTGATTGGTTGAAGGGACTCGGGGCACATGCCATTGTAGCTGTGCAGCCCAAATGGTTTTACTTGGTATAGTTTGAATAATCTACTCCCGCGAGTATTTTGTGACTGTGATTTAGTATTAACAGGGTTGTCGTGTCTCAATAGGAGTCATGAATACCGTATTTATTCGAATCTAGGCCGGCCCCGATTCTAAGCCGACCCCGAAAGTCCGAAGGCGCGAAAAAAAAAATAAAACTTATCTCGAATGTAGGCCGAACAAAAAGGCGAGGTCAGCGTTCACAAAAAAAAACACGTTTATTGAACATGAAGATGCGGTGCTCGAACTCAATCAGTTTCTCTTCAAAATCACCGGGCAACTTCTGGACGATTGAGGTTCGACGACGGAGGCTAAAGCCGAAGTGCTTCATGAATTTCTGTAGCCAGCCCCGACTGGCTTTGAAGTGTGCCCGTGATAAGCCTCGTTCCCTTAAAAGCTCCCTTGCTTTTGTCTGGAGCACTTCCGTCGTTACTGGAAAGGCAGCTGCTCGCTGCGTCTGAACGAAGTCAGCCAATGCATCTCCCTTTAGTGTGACGGCATTCTCGTGGTCCGGTGATTGCCAACCTCGTTGCGGCGCACGCAAATATCCTCTCCCGTTGCGTCCTCCAACGACGGACATTTTTTTCATCCACGCCGAAGTCCCGCCCGGCTTGAACGTTCGACGACAACTCCGCAGCTAAAACAACTTTTCTTTTAAAAGCGGCACTCTAATGGCACCGCTTCTTTTTGCGCTGTCAAAACCAAACGCCACACCGCACGCAGGCCACTGTCCGCACAATTCAAAATGGCGGCCTATGGCCCTTAAGTGGCTGCTGGCTCGTCTAGTAATGGCTACAATACTTTCTTTTCTGGGTGGCGCTAGCTGCGCGCCACTTCACTTGGAAATTGGCGCGTATTTCAAAATCCTCGAATCCAAGCCGACCCTGGAGTTTGATATATCAGTATTTCAAAAAAACCGGCTTAGATTCGAATAAATACAGTATAAGCCCTCATTGTGTGTACTTCAACTAAAAGCTCCCGGCTGAAAACACTCCTGACTGCTTGATTGAGGGGGAGGGCGCGACATTAGCTTTGAGCGCCGCACCAAGGTTTGCCACCTATAATGATTGTGGTAGGGTGCTCACAGTTCGTGCTCGGAAGTTATAAGAGAGCTGACCCTCTTCCTTTGCTTGGAGCGTCAACGTCACAGTTGGCCCCAGAAGCACTTTTCTGGCGAGGTTGATGGATTGTATCGCCTCTAGATCTTTTTCATGAGCGTTGACAGCAAATTGTCGTCCACAAGCGCATACACCTTCTCTTGTTGCCTGGTGGTATTGCAGTGGGGGACTTCCGCCTCGTTCCCTCATTTGTGGCCTCGTTGTCGTCGGACGTCTCCTGTGCACGCAGGCAGGTGCAGAAGCTGCCGGCGTGGGTGCGGTGGTCTGTGGAGGTGCAGCGTGCCGTGGCGGCCTTTGGGGCCCTGAACAGCAACAACTACGTGCGCTTCTTCCGGCTGGCCGCCCAGGCGCCCTACCTGGCTGCCTGCCTGCTGCACCGCTACTTCGGTCAGGTGCGCCTCAGGGCCTTCCAGACCTTCCTCAAGGCCTTCTGCCAGCCCAACCACAGCGAGGACGTGAGTGGCCTTCACTTACCCCCCCCCCCCTTTTGGGGGATCTGTTGCCATCAGCAGTAAAATCTCATTACAAGAGACACTCAAGGAACCTGGAAAATGTATCTCTTGTAACTAAGGTCTCTTGTATGCAATGGTGCTAACATGGCAGACATTGGAAAACCAACCGCACTGCTTTCATTTAAATGTCTCTTATAACCATTGATTGAAGGGTATTAATGCGCCGACGCAACGCCGGCGATGAGGCGCATCGTAGTAGAGGGCTTCGGATTAATTTAGACCACCTGGGGATCTTTAACGTGCACCGAAATCTCGTACACACGGGCGTTTTTGCTTTTCGCCTCCATCAGGAAAGCGGCTGCCACAGCCGGGAATCAAACCCGCGACCTCGTGCTCAGCAACACAACACGTTGGCCACTGAGCCACCAAGTGTGTCTTGTAACAGTGTCTCTTGTAACGAAGTTTTACTGTACTTGGTCGCATGCCCTTTTTGCTTTGACCCGTTATAACTTGAATGTGTATGTGATAGTGGTCGCATGTAGGTACCGTATTTGCACGATTGTAACGCGGAGGTAAGCTTCCTCATAAATACCTGAGAAAATTTAATCTGAAAACTTTTGCTTAAAATAAATGTACATAACAGCTAGAAAAGGTATTCCCATCGAGGAATCTGTATGCCAAAATTCGGTTGTGATATTGACAGATTATTTTGGATTGGATTGAGTTGGATGTTTGCGTTCTTGGCAATGCCGCTGGCCGCTTTGAAGCCGATATCACTTTTGCGCCCAATTGTAACACGCGAAGAACACATTTGAAGGCTACTTTTAATGAACAAGGGTGCACGTTATAATTGTGCAAATACGGTAGCTTGACTTTATGTTAGATGTCACCCTTTTTTTTTATGCTGAAAAAGAGAGAATGTTTTCCAAAGGGGTCGTTCAAGCACAGGTCTAGTTGAGGAAAGCTTGCGATTGCCCAGTTGGTGTTCCATACTGTATAGAGGTAAGCATGAAAGCACGAAGAGGTGAGAAAATGCGCAGGTAGTTAGCACGTCCTCCCAAAACTTTGGCTAGCACGCCCTCCCAAAACTTTGGCTTCCATGCCGCTGTGCCAGTTGGTGAACTTCGTTGAGCAGCATCTGATGAGTATATGGTAGGGGTGTGCGAATTCTCGAATATTTCAATACGAATCAAATAGTACCCTCCAAGAATAATTTTATTTGCGAATGGAATAGCTACGACTTGATTTTTTCAAATAGTCGAGTAGATTTTCCAAATGGGCCCAGCTCTGCGAAAGCAATAAATGTCGGGGCACGCTAACACACGGCGGCTACATCGTCTGTTCGTTTTTCGTGTGCTCAGCAAGCTTCACCGAAATCGCATTTTCATGAGCAAGGCTTCTAGAGGCCATAAATTTTATCACGTGGTATGGAGTGATGTGCGACTGCATCAATGAGATCTTTACTCGGTGCCGTCGACTCTGGCCACCGCTTTGATTTTTGCGACTGGATGTTTACATGTTGGGAAGCTCCTGGTAAAGCAATCACCGCCGCCTTTGTTGTGTTTTTACATGCTTTTCGACATGACCCCCATTAATTTAAAAACAAAAAGACGTCTGGCTTTTCTTGCATGCAAGTGGTGTATGCTTATTGCATTTTTTATTGTTTGTTTCTTTGTTTATGTTCTAGGCCTTAGGGGACGATAGTTTTACCAGTTTTGCTACCTTTTTGTTGAACCGATAGTGGTCAGGGCAGGCCATCTCTCTGTCACTTTCCTTGGTGTTGAGCACAGGCTCCGAAGGGGTGTCTCTTTCTGCTTCCTGATTGTGGTACTGTAGCGAGCTGCCCTTATCGTATTGCTCACATTGCACGCTCGCCCTAGTGCTTCCGAAAAAGGGCCTTATCGTGGTGTGTGGCGGTGGCTCTTCCGTGTTCTCGCGCCATACTTCGAAGTTCAGAGACCTTATCTAAACATTACACATGGTTGCAGTAGAGCAACTTTAGTGCAAGTCGGTCTTCAAAATGCGTATCGTGCTCGCTCTGTATTCCTGAAGTACCACCTCATAGCAGTTTGGTGATTGGACTGCTGCAAATGAAAGTTTAAAAATTTGTTTTTCGATTCGTAAAAAAAGACCATCATGACTTCCTGGACGTGTAAGTAGTTTCTGTTATTGCACAAAATCCTGTGGAAATTCGAGGCCTGTTAAATAATAGTATTCAATATGTGATTCAATATTCAGAGCCTTTTTTTTTCCCAATTTATTTCGATAATCGATTCAGAAGCTACTATTCGTTATTTTTACATCCTAGTATATGGGGAACAGCAAACCCTTGAGGGTGCCCATTGTACGAGGAAGCTCCATATACTGGGCATAAGCTCCATTATGATTGTTGTCTATTTAACCACCTGCCTCTTTTGCTGCATTTGGGAAACTTGCAGAGGCTGGCATGCCTGTATTAGTACGTGGCTAATTGGCAAAGAGAAATTTATAGTGGGAGAGTGAGCTAACCAAGTGGTCGGATCGATCAAGAGGTGCTAGCTGTAGTAACCCATGTGACATCGTCCTGGTAGGTGGCTGCAGAGAGGGGTGACCGTGGTTTCTCCACTCTTCCGTGCTTTGGAGGTGAACTCTAAGATACGTAGGGGAGTAGCAAAAAAAATTAAAGCCGTTCCACTCAATGTGAAAGCTGTTGGAAGTGCAGAGCAGGGATTTCGCCATAATGGGCTGTAGTGCCGTCATCCGCTCACTGCTGCCACCCGATTTATTGATTGATTGTAGGGTTTGGCTGTAGCGCCGTCATCCGCTCACTGCTACCACCCGATTCATTGATTGATTGTAGGGTGGTTTAACGTGCTGACGCAATGCAGGCGACGAGGCGCGCCGTAGTGGAGGGCTCCGGATTAATTTTGGCCACCTGGGGATCTTTAACGTGCGCCGAAATCTCGTACACACGAGCGTTTTTGCTTTTCGCTTCCATCAGAAAAGCGGCCTCCGCTGCCGGTAATCGAAGCCACGACCGCGTGCTCAGCAGCAGAACGCCTTAGCCACTGAGCCACTGCGGCGGGTACTGCTACCACCCAATGCAATTCAAATTTCCCGCCTTCGCAGTGCTCACGCCTGTTGCTTTTGTGCTTGCTTTTCCTCCCGCACATGCCGGCGTTGCACTGCCACTTTTTTTCGCTTACAATCGTAAAAACCAACCCAACGAGCGCTCCTAACTAAATGAACGCGGGCGCTGCCAGGGTTAATTGCGTACATTTTGCCTCGAGTGTACCTGCAGTTTTCTTTGCGCTAAACAACGGGGAGGTGTATGACAAGCGCCAGCGGTTCACGAGTTTCGGACGCTTATGACTATATAAACCACTCGGCTTTCGAATCCTCTGGGTTACGCCGCGACGACCGCGGCTACGACAGAACGCCGTGTGGCTCTACTTGGGTCCAGCGAGCGAGCTACGACGACAAGGCGAGCCCCTAGAGTGTTCTGCACTTCAAAAGAGGCCCCCTCTCCCTCCCCCTCCCTGCCTTGGTGCGGGCGCAGTTCTCGCTGGAGTCCCTGGGCCAGCAGCTTGGCTTTGACTCGGTGGCGGAGGTGCGGGCCTTTGCGACCAGCCTGAGCCTGCGCACGAGCGAGCAGGCCTTGCTGCTCGACCGGGCTTCCCAGGTGCAGCTCGAGGCCGGCGGCCTGCCCGTCGGACGCGCCCACCGGCTCGTCTCGAGCAAGCGCACGGGCTGCCTGGGACAGGTAGGTCAAGTGGGGGTGGGGGTTCTTCGAAATGGAAGGTAGACAACGCCGCGTTTTCGTGCACAGGTGGTGAACGGTGGTCCCCTGCCGCCCGACCCCCAGGAGACGTACAGCCCCCACGACAGCTTCACGCTCGACGGCATGCTGCGGCCGGCGGCGTTCGACGCCAGCGACCAGGGCGCCAAATGTGAGGGCAAAAAAGCTTGGTTGCTCCCCCCTTCCCTCAGTGCTTTGGCGCCCTTAAAGGAGCCATGAAGAGAAAATACAACTTGATTTAATTAGAAAGAAATAGCATTCAGTATCTCACTCAGCTCCATTACAGCCACAAAAGATGTTTTTTTAACGGAAAAAAAGCAAGAAGTATTTAAAAACTTTCAAATTTTGCGCCACAGTGACGTGTTATGAGCAATAATGACATCATACGGGCCAACAATAAAACATAATTTTCAGTGCGTTAACTGCACGTTAGCATTCAAGTGATGCGGTCAAAAGGAACTAGAGGCCGCATTACAGACGTCCAGTCATGTGTCGTCGCGACAGGTCAGTTAGGCGGCCGCCAATCGCACAAACAAGGTTCCGTGACGTCATTGAAAAGTTGCGGGAAATTGGCTAGGGGGGTCGCGACTGCTTCACTCGTTTTCTTAATATCTGCGTTATTTGTTTGAAGATTGCGATGATATGGTATCATTGTTATCGGGACTAAGCAGTCTTTCTAATAAAACCAACTTGTATTTTGTCTTCATGGCTCCTTTAATTGAGGAAAAGAAGTCTTGTGCATGTCGTGATAAGGAGTGCGAGGTTGTACTGAAGTGCAGAGGAAATGTGTCGTCTTGCAGACTCACTTTGCTCAGGAACTGGAGGTAAATGTACAAAAACTCCTCCTTCCCACCCTTTTTTTTTTTTTTTCCCCCGTACCTCCACACCTTGTCCTTGTTGATCTCTCTCTCTCTCTCTCTCTCTCTCTCTCTCTCTCTCTCGCTCTCTCTCTCCTCTCTCTCTCTCCTCTCTCTCCTCTCTCTCTTCTCTCTCTCTCTCTCTCTCTCTCTCTCTCTCTCTCTCTCTCTCTCGTCTCCTCCCCCCCCCTTCCCTCCGCCCAAGTGCATCACGGTGTTCTTGAGCATCATGTAATGGTGCACTAAACGGTTCATTTAAAATCCACCCCTTTAAAACACTGATTGCCAAGTGGTGATTGCAACATCTCTCGTCGAACAAGATCACAACCAGGTATGTCAGCTCTCGGAGCACTCAACGATGAGCACTCAACAGAGCACTCAACGATGGGGCAGCACTTAGGTGCGACCGCCACAGCTCAAACTGAAGGTGGGGCATGCGTGCAAATGCTGTTGATCTCTGGTCACATGTGCTTGCACAGGTGTGACCTGTGCAAGGAAGGGCAGCAGGATGTGGGGAGTTGAGGATGTGTCCTTGCTGTGGTCTTTGCAGGCCAGGGGTACATTGGTAGGGAGGCTGCGGAGCATGCAGTGCAGCCTCTGGCGGAGATGCCGCCGCAGCAGCCGCCACCACCGCAGCCACCGCTGCTGCCTGCGTTGCAGCCTGTTGTTCAGCCGTCACCAGCCGTCACTCCTCCTCCTGCTCCCCCTCCGTCTCCTCCTTCTCCTCCCAAGTACTCCGATGCGGTGAGTGTCAACTGTGCAGGGCGGGGGGGGGGCCGTGTTTCATTTCCAACCACACAACCCTCCGCAAGCACTGCGCTTACTCTTTCCCACGACGTTGTCAAAATAAGGCAGGCCATTTTCTTGCAGGGTGTGAGGGTGTAGGATCCGTGCACCTTGCAGTTGATGAGAAAGGTGGATCGGGAGTTGGTGGGAAACATCTCTCCTTTTGAAACGACTTGCATTTTAAGTGGAAGAGCACGCTGTGTTTGTCACGTTTACCTGTCTGTTCTGTGTTTACCTTTTTGTCTTTCTTTTTTTTTTTTTTTTTTTTAAGGAGGAAATGTGAAGTGAGAGACAAATTTGGGAAAAGTACCTCACTGGAAAATCTTTGTGCAGTTCATAACGACGTTTGCTGAAAGTGAATTAATTTAAGATGCAAAGATGTACACATGTTCTGTGCAGTTGATTGGGAAAATACTGTATTGTATTTGATTTATGGTCATGAATGTGGTATTTGCATGAACGTAGTTTTTCATACTATTTAATTGGTTTTCTGGGCCAGTATCTCATAATTAATTTTTATAAAAGCAAACTGAAGTAGTTTTAATTGTCGCATAGCTTTCAAGTTGTTCAGTTTGTGGAAGCCACCAACATCTTTTATTGGGAGATAGTTTACGCGTTAACCTTGTCTCATGCTTTCATCACTATTTTGGCCGAATGTGTCTGCGTATGGGTTTCATTCCCACCAGGTGCTTAAAGTGCTGAAAAAACATTTGGGAGATTGGAGACCAGCGAGGCTGTATAGAGTTATGCATAATGACTTACTATGTTGGTTGAATAAAGATACATACACATAGCTTCCTTGGAATTAATTCTAAATTAATCGTAATACAATTTTTTTTCGGCAGAGCAAAAACTTGTAGCCGTTTTCTGTAAGCATACTTCCTCTGTAGGTGACCATGTATCGACAGCTGGTGGAATTCTGTAATTGTTTACTCTTTCACTGAGAACTAGATAATTGTGACAAGGAAATGAAATGTGGCGCGATCATAGAGTCGTTCTGGCGGCTCATTTCAGTGCTATTTTTCCCAAGATGCTGGAGCAAGCATGTATGATTCTTTGTCGGTGCGACCTGATAGACAGACGCAATTTTGATCAGGACCTAGCACAAGACAGCTTTGTTCCAAAAAATGCGAAGCAGGATGATGGTGGGGCTGCTTGAAACATTTTGTGTTGGAAATAAGAAGCCCGCATTTGCTGTCGGCGTGCCTCCTCGGTTGGCAGCAGCAGCGGTAGTAGACGTGTGTTGTAAGCCTGCCCACTGACGTGCCGAGGCAGAGGCAACCAGTGCCCTGACGGGTGGGTGTCCCGCAGGAGATCCAGTCGGTGCTGCACTCGCTGGTGGACGAGGTGGTGCAGGACGAGGCGGCCAAATTGGGCGAGGCCGAGCTCATGGTCACCGAGGCCGCCCAGGCCAGCGCGGCTGACCTGCTCGAAGAGGAGGTGCGCCAGCTCTCCGAGTGAGCACTTTCCCCACTTCTTCCTCTGCACCTGAAAAAAGAAAAAAAATCTAAGTTTGGCGAATGTAGCTTCTTTAGCTCACCCGACATTATTCAAGCTTTTTTTTTTTTTTTTTAAGCAAGTGACACATTGTCCTCTGGTGGGTCTGTTTTCTTATCACACCTCCCCCCCAGAAAAAAAAAAAAAAGAAACTGCAGCAACCTGCCTACGAGACTTTTTGCCCTCATCAATATTGTATATTGCAGGTCACGGCAGTATTTAGGGGGGAGGAGGGGGGGAGGGGGGTCAGGTCTTTTGAAGTTCTGGGGGGCCACAAAGGGGTCTTGGGAAGCAATGAGGGATACCGATATTGTGCTAGTGCTAATGGTGGCTCTTCAAGAGGGCTTGTCAAATCTCTGTGGGCAGGTCACACGGGCATCATTTTACCTGCACACACGGGCATCACACACGGGCATCACACAGCACACGCGGGCATCATCTTACCTGCTCTGGCAGGTAAGATGATGCCCATAGCAAATACAGTCAAAACTCAACTCTGCGAAGTTCATGTAATGAAACCATTGGTGTGACGAAATATTGAAATTGAAATTATTTTCAGTTTTTCAAATAGTGGAATACCGAAGGAAGAGGACAAAAGTTGCACACCATTACCTGGCAAGGTCCCAAATCCTTATGTATGCCTTCCAACTCTCCTGAATTGTCCGGAGACTCCCGAATTTTGACCACATCTCCCGATTGTTTGAATGCTGTCTCAGATCTCCCGAATAGTGGCCATCAGAGCAGAGAGGTCGTTTTTGAGGGAAGTCGCCAATTGGAAGTTCTTGAGCGATGCATGTTTGAAAAGCCTCCGCTTCATCCTTCCTGCGAATTCGGCCCCAGGACAACAATGAGTCAAGAGAAACAAGCCTCGGACACTCTTGAAGTGGAATCTGCAGAACGGCATGCATTTGTTGTCATCGCCCGGAAGAATTCTGAATTATGTCCGTGTTGAGCAGGCACTTATGTTGAGCAGGCACTTTGCCCGTTTGAAGCAGGCAAAGGGCCTGCTTCAAGCAAGCCCTGATTGTTGATTACAAAAAAAATTGGCGAAAAAGTGGGACACGATCAATGTGAAGACAGGCACACACAGCGCAACTTTTTTGCGCAATTTTTTGTAATTATGGAGTGCCAGCGTGCCCATAAGGTTACCCTTATCCTGCTGTGGATTTGCCTGGGATACTTTAGTGGTAGGCACCTGACGCAAGTAGTGCACGCAAAAACTAGCAAGGCAATAGCGGTAATTTCTGCCACACAATAGGCACCCTGCAACCGGAGCTACAATGTCACAACTTTAAAACAGGGCACAAGCCATTCTTGAAGCAGAAGAAAGAACTCAGAATTCTGCCCCTGGTTGCCCCGTGCCCTTGTCTTGTGATGCTTTTGTGGTCACACGGGGCTGGGGCAGGTGAAAGGTGCCCTGGTTTGGAAATAAAGTGAAGATCCTACAAGTAGTCCAAGCGGTGAACAGAAGAATGTTGCAGCCCACCATGGAATTCCTCAAAGGTTGCTGTCAGTGCTTGCATGGACGGTATTGTCTCGATGGTGGCTGCTGCCTTGGCATACGAGGCAGTGGTTTTGGGTATGAGGCAACATGTCCGCAGAAGTGCACCAATTGGTATGTTGCATGGACAGGGATATGGGAGGGTGGTTTTTAAAGTGTTCAATGTAGCAAAATCTCTGTTTGACACGTCACATGGGTCTTTGGGGTCGAAAATTTCCCAAAAAAGCTTTTTTTAGGTATCCCTTTTCTCTTGATTTGCTCAGTTTTTCCTCCGCAAATTCCGTCCGTGGGACAGTACGAGGTACTTATAAAAGCTATAGAGGCCCGATTTCAACAAAGAAATAACCATTTTCCCATAATTCCCCACTTTTTCCGCCACGAGTAGTATCACAGGAATACGAAATTCTCTAGAGCAGGGGTTCTCAAGCATGTTGGTGCCAGGGAACCCTGCTAAGTTCCGTTAAGTGCCAAGGAACCCCCCCCCTTACTCCCGCCAGTTTTCATTCCGTTCATGCTACATTAACGTGCAATAAATTCAAAAGCAAGTAAGGGTATCGTTTTTCTTCCCGTCGACTTTACGCGAATTGCGTACGCTAGCGACACCTATCTCCAAACAGGAGAAATGCGCATGGGGATAATATAAGGCCGAGATTCAAGTGAAATAGTTTAACCACGTGGCCCGTTTTTGGAGTTTGGCTGGCTACAACGCTGCTGGCGAGATTTATTGCGCAGCTCGCGCGTTTCTGTTATGCGCCGAGATGTGCTTACTGACACTCGGGCGCGAGTAATGGAGGTTCCTTAGATCGATCGCACCTCAAGTTTTACCATATAAGACTTTGCGACTGCGGAACCAGGGAAGATTTATCAGTGGCTCGCGGAACCCCGAGGAGGTTCCGCGGAACCCACTTTGAGAAACCATGCTCTAGAGGTACATCCCAGCATGTAGTGCAGCTAGGAAGATAATTTCTTTTGCACTGTGAAGCTGAATGTTTAAACCATCAATAAGGGCAGCAGATTTTGCATTTTTGTGTTTCAGCAGTTGTTTAATTTAATTGGCTAGCAGGAGAAGTTAAACGTAGCAGTTAGAATAGATGTAAACTTGTATGTGATTGGAAAACAAAAAAACTGCTTCTCACATTCATTCTCCACAACTTCTGGTATCTATTCATGCCTTGGTGGTAATCTTTTGCTGAATAGTTTTTTCCCCATTGTTCTCTACAACAATCAAGGAAGGTTTTTAATTAAATTTGAAACTCGTTACTCACATTAAAACTAATTATATATTTGAAATTAGCTAAACAAAACAGAACAAGCCCATGAAGTTTCACAGAATTGGTTCTAAAAGCAAAAACAAAGTTTGTAAGACTAGTGTGCCCCCTTAAAGGAGCCATGAAGAGAAAATGCAAGTTGGTTTTATTCGAAAGATTTCGTGTTTTATAGTGCCCCCAGCGCTTGTCCGGATACAAACGGTTGCTTTATTCACTGAGAAATTAAACAATTTAGGTTAAAATTTTGATTTTCCCGCTCAATCGTGCGTTTTCCGTGGTCCCAAATGACATCACAGGACCGACCGCTCTGCAGCCTAGAGTACCTTCATTCACGCATCCGCCGTACAGGGTAGAGACACGTATATGCTGGCGCCGCCATTTTCGGTTGCTCGCTCGCCGCCAAAGCAAGTCATTGTGTCAAAAACCGCGCTAAAATTATCGCCGCAACGCGTTTTTACCTGAAGAAGTTTGAATCATATTGTCTGTTTCGCGTTGCTAGATCTCGTGGGAAACGAAAAGAATAACGCGTTGAGCCCGTTGGCCCAATTGCGGCGGCACGGGACCGTTCAAGAGGTTGTCTCCACCCTGTACAGCGGTGTTGGTTGTTCCCGCGTTTCTTTACGTTCCGTAACCTAGATGGCGCCACCATACCGTGGCAAGCGTTGGTTTGTTTTTGCCCGCATTTAAACCTGGCTTGTTTTTGTTCTGGGAGAAAATGTTCGTTCCCTGAAACAGTGCTCGCTCGACAAATGGGGTCACGTAAGACACCGTTGCTTGCGTCAGTCGGCCAGTGTCGTCTGAGACAACCCCAAACCCCGTAGTGCTGTGCAGGCTAAACCAAGCATGCTGTGCGCAGTACGAACAGCAGAACGCATCAGTACTTCTATGTTTACATGTGCTTTCGTAACTTCCACTGTTTGTCCCATCATTCTTATTGCTTTGTAAAGAATGTGCCCTAAATTTAAGCGCAAATCGCTCGTTCGTCTAGTTTGTAAGCTCTACCTAATTTGCGTCTGCTTTCTGCCAGCCTCCGCCAATCGCAGAGCTTAGCTCATGTGACGACATAGGTTCTGTTGCGGGAAATGAGCTGGTGGGTCGCATGACCATTCCCGTTTTTCCTAATTATGTAGCTTATTTGAGCGAAGTTTACGTTAAAAGTGGTGTCAGTATGATTCTAACGAGACAATCTTTTGAATGAACCAAACTTGTGTTTTCTCTTCATGGCTCCTTTAAGACAGAGAGAGAAATTGTGGCGTGGCAGGGCAGGCGCGATGCCTTATCTAGGCAGTTCATGTACTACTAGGGAGATTGTGTGTGGTGGCTCAACGCAGCTGTTTTGGTGGGCACTTTGGCAAAAGCAAGTGCAGCTAATACATGGACAACCCTCTTCTCTCTTTTTTTTCGCCCAAAGTTATTAGTCCAAAAAAGAGAGCACAGCCCATACGCGGGTGCGGCCCTTACGCGAGATTATATGGCATGTGACTGGCATGAATCACACATGTGCAAGGATCTGAGCTTGCATTAAGGATCCTCAGATGGTCCAAATTACCCTCCGCAGCTCATCACCAGAGTGCAGTGCATAGCTTAGCACATAGCTTTGGTATTTAATACGGACTTTAACGCAAGTGCAAAAATGGTTTCTTAGTTGTCAGTCTTGTCCCATTTAAATTCAGAGCCAGTTTACGGGGGTCTAGTTTGTGGGAGGCAGTAGTGCCTTCTCGAGGTTATTGCGGCATCTTGGCGGTTCCTTGCCCTAGCTCGATGTTTGGCAACTGCTCCCCGCAGGGAGGCGTGCCGGGAGGAGTACCTGCGGGCGGAGGAGCAGCGGCTGCAGGAGAAGCTGCTGGCCAAGCAGCAGGCCCGGGAGCAGCGCAGGCAGGCCCAGGAGCGGCTGGCCCTCAGGATCCTCGAGGAGGGCATCGCCCGCGAGGCCGAGGACGTCTGCAGGTCAGGGAGATCCCCGCTCTATGTGTGTGTGTGTGCGCGTGCGCGTGCGCACATATGCATCGTCCTAGGGCAGCCGTACCCACACGAAATTTTCACACAGAGTTGTCCTTTGGCATGCTGAGAACGAATATGCAATCAGTTTTTTTCTATGCAGTGTGAGTTATTCATAGGTTGTGCCACTCAACCCGTTTGAAGTTTTTGATTCCCTGAGGTTGAAGGACAGGCTCACCTTACACGTATTTCTGTCTGCGAGGAGCAGAGAGTGTAACTGTATACCACAGCCGTAATTGCAGCTCCTGCATCCGATCTTCTGAGGTGCGTCAAGCTAGCCCATTTTTTATTTTGTATGTCGAAGTTAGAGGAAAGCAGAGAGCGCGCACTGTGTCTGATGGCTGATTCCGTCGTTTTTTTCTTCCTCGCAACCTTCAAACGATGCCCCAGCTGCACTGGTCAATCAGCAAACCTGCAAGAAAACCACACTATAAACAGTGCTGGGTTTCAGCCACACCGCGTTTTAGGCGGTACGCTTATGCATTGAGTTCTATGGGAGGCAAACCGGTGGTCACAAAAACCTGTGTTATATCCGGTCCCGCACTGTGGGCCTCGTGTGCTGGTATGGTGGCGCCACTGCTGTGCTGTGTTCATCGCCACCTTGCGGGCAACGAAGGGCTAACTTCTGAATTCCGCAAGCAGACATCCCGAATCATGGCATTCGGCACTGTACCGTTATCAGCCAGAGAAAAAAAAACAAATGGCTGCTATGCTGTTATACTGTGATACAAACAGCCAAACAAAACAGAAAATAGTTCACAACGGCAACAGGAAAGTAATTCATCACAATAAAACCAGCTGTGTACCAGCATGGGACTGTCTCCGCGCTGCGTGGACACACTGTCATTTCGCAGTGGCTTCAACGGAACTCCAGCGGCGCCGGCCAAATGAAAGATAGAAATAAAAAAATTAAAACTGGCGATCCTACTTACGAGGAGAACGAGAGGACTGCAGGAGTGGTGCATGTGCGCGTGCATCGCCTGCTGGAAGCATAATGTGTGCGTGAGCGAAGGCGCGACCGCTGCACCAATGGAAAAACTTTTGTGGGGCCGCTGGCCACCAAAGAGCATGAAACAATGGCATAACGTCCGAACGGCGCTGGCAAGCACTTTTGTCAGCACATTTGGCATACCCAGCAGTTGGTGGACAGTTGGTGGACAGCTTATTATGAGGAGAAGACCAGCGATGCTACTTCACGGTGCTGTAGGAGCGAATGTCTCCTGTGTAAACTCCACTGTGCCTTGTCTGTGCCAGGTGTGATTTGATCTCCATTGTGTGTGTGGAATTGGCAGTGAAATGTTCGTTTTGTATTTTGCGACACCCAGGACATATGGCTTCAAAGCGCTGAAAATTCAGGTTTGTAGAGACGGGTTTGAAAAATACCATTGCACAGCAAAAGCTCTACCGAAACTGCTGAAACTACGACGAACATTTGTTGGATGGGCTAAAAAAAATGTGCTTGATGCCTGTTTTTCAATCACATTCATATGTTAAGTGCGTGCCTAACATGCGAATATTTTGGACATAGAGCCGTGTGAACAAGCTTACATGAAAGCCTCTATATGTTCATTTAACTTGTTCACCCTTTTATTTCCGGACATAGCCATGGGCATGAACATGGTAAAGCACAACGGTAGCTATGATTTTGCACGAATGGTTCCCCTTGCATTCGTAGTGCCAATAAAAAAAAAAGTCATTTGGAATAATGGAGGTCGTTTCAAAGCTGATAGAGTTGTACGTGATTGTGTGTAACTACATGCCAGCGTACGTAGTTGCATGTGCTCGTGCATGTTATCTGTGTCAGCAAAAATATTATGCGCAACATGCTCCACTTCCACTCGTTTTCTTGGACCTACTATGTCAGAAACGCTAAACTACAAATTAATTGTACAGGACCATATGTTTGAGATATTTGAGAGGCATTTAAAAAAAATCTAAATGGGAGATTCCGAATTGTGGCTGGTGTGTGTCTATCTGTTTATTGTTGTGCAACAGTGTAGTGTAAACATTTACATTCCTTCTGCTTTCGTTTTAAGGCTATCTTTAGATTTTGTCGGCATAGCATTCTTTCACATTGGTTGCATGCGAAGTAGCATGCGGATACGGAAATACAACCATGGTTCTCTTCTTCCTCTTCCTCCTCCTCCTCCTCCTCCTCCTCCTCTTCTTCCTCCTCCTCTTGTTCTTCCTCCTTTTCTCTTCTTCCTCCTCTTTCTCCTCTTCCTCCTCCTCTTCTTCTTCTTCTTCTTGTTCTTCTTCTTGGGTACTATGCGCTCTGTGCACGTCGGCATCGCAAGCAGCTGATCTGTGTACTGTCGTCTGCTTGTGTAGTAGAGTGTGCTAAAATGTTTTAGCATGCACTCCCATACAACTGATAAGATGAATATTTATATGAAATAACAACTGTGAATGCAGCAAAACGCAGTGATGCCCTTTATACTAATTTCTCCGTTGGTGTTGTAATTGAGCCCCGTAGCAATCTGCTGTATATGCTTACCTTCTTCTTTCAGGGGTGAGACAGCTGCGCATATTGCGCCTTTTTTGATACAATTCCATTTTCCTGCGCCAAGTTGCTCCAAAAGCATGAAATTGCGAAAATTGTGCCAAACTGCTCCAGAAGAGCCTGAAAGGCACGGATTTTGATGCTCATGTCAGTTCTGGCGGGGACGAAAGCCTCCCGCATCCCGGTGACCGCTTTTATTGTCAGTCAACAGAAATGGCAAACATAAAAAGACTGAAATGAAGCAAACGATAGCTTCTAAAACACGATTGGCCTTCTGTCCGGGTTCGCTGAAACGGCCCTTCCCGATTAGGCATCGCTGTGGCTACAAACATGGCCGCCGCCTGATCTGCCTGCTACTGCCGACTTCACGACCTCACTGCGCATCGCCGATATTTTCCCTGGTTTATTTTACGCTATCAGCTGGGTTCCAGTCTATTCATTCTATCAATTGTGGCTCTGAACAGTGACGCGGGGATATGGTTTGAGATGGGTGCGAGATTACGAGACGTTGCGCGGCTCGTAAAAAAGTTTTGAAATGTGGGGCGTACGACTTCGGCGTGGTTTGTCCTTGAGTGCGAAATGCGGTGCGTGCGTCTATAATCGGGTTCATGAATTGAACGTTTTTGGCTCGTTGTGGTGTTATAAAATGACTGAGGGTTTGCTGTGCTTCGAAGCGCAATCGCGAGCCTCGGCGCCGGGAGGGAACGGTCGGCACGAAAGTTGGCGGGCCTGTGCTGCGGCGCCGCAACCTGTCCAGCAGGACTGCATGGTTGCCATAGCACGCGACTAACTAAACACTTGATGTATGCGAAGTGAAATTTAATGCCTACAATCTAGGTGGCTAAACAGTACGCTACTCAAATGATCATCGGGTGACGTGCGCCCCACGAACTGCAACGGGCTAGGCTGGGCTATGCGACCGTTATCTCGAAGTTGCTCAACTGTTGCCGTGACTACACTCGTTCATACAACGCAGCCTGGGATTACAAAATAATAATTTCAGCATTAAAACGGCAAGAAAACACGCCACAATTGCAGAGGCCCTTAAATTTGATAATGTGAACGACAGTTTTGTTGTCAGTGTTGCGTACATCCGCAACACCAATATCACTAGTTAGGAAAAAGGTAGGTGCAGTTAGAACATGTGATACTCTTAACAAATTCTTTCGCTTAAGGCTGTTCCAGTGTTCTGGGTATTCAAAACCGATTGCAATGTGTACTTGACCCTTCAAATTGCTGAAATTATGATTTTTTAAGCTCACAAACGATGTATTAAATTTCTACTTGCTCCAAATCAGATTCTTCTGCTCCAAAGTCGAAATTTTGCTGCTCCGAAAACTGCTCCCAAATCTCTTGGGCTGTCTCACCCCTGTTCTTTGGAAACTTGCCGCCATCTCCCAGGGGTGCCGTGTATTTACTTAAAACTGCAGTGCACGAGGCCCATAAGCAGGCACATTAAAAATACGGTTGTTTGTGTTCAGGTTTTATATGTTTTGAAAATGGGGGGGGTAAAAATCGGGTGCTATTTTCAAATTGATATTCGAGAAATATCAAGGGTATTTGTTAAGCCATTCCAATGTCTGGGTTTTTTCAGGTTAAATCTACAGATGCAGTAAGTAATAACTGAGTTTATTTTATTTATTTTTTATTTATTTATCACGACACCCACTATTAGTAGGAATCACGACCTTCTTAAACTCAAGCTGGCGCGTAAAAATTGGCGTTTGTTTCAGCTACTAATGAGGGGGACATCATTGTTTTCTAGCAAAATACCCTCCGAAATTCAGCGTCTGTTTGGAAATGAATCAGCGATGATGACAGTAAAGAGAATTGATAACTTCTAAGAAATTGAATATTTTATTCGCGCAAAGCTGGTCATCGATTTTTTTACGCATCCTCGTTTACACACATTGTGATTTGCATGCGCAACATGTCGGCCTTCATTTGAGGCCTGTCCAACTGTTGAACGTATCTCGGCTGGGAGAAAGTTCTCTGGATTTCACAGCTTCGACTAGCTGGCACAGCAATGTCAGTGCAGCATTTGCCAGACTGGGGTAGCGAGCGGTAGAGTCATGCCAATGCTCACGAGTTCGAAAGCTGTGTTTGTGGGGCTTGCTTCCAGCAAGGTCCTGTTGAGACCGGCGGACCGTCACGCGCATAATTGTGCAGCTCGCTACTTTGAAAAGGGCCATTGCGGAAAAAAATTGGTTTAACCCGAGTCTCCTGTAAACACGTTGGGGGTGTAAAACTGGGAGTACAAGCGAGTTTTACCCGAAAACGAACAAGCCTAGTTATAAATGGTCTACATTGTATTCTGTTAGAAGTCAGCACGGCGGTAGGTGCCCTGTGGGCTGCCGCCTTTCCTGTTGGAAGTCTTGTCAATCGGTCATTGGAGCAGTGCAGCGTTGACTGGGCTTCCTCTTCCTCTTCGCTGCCTGAATGCTGCAGGGAGTGCCATGCGGAGGCCGTGGAGGAGCTGCACAACGAGCGAAGCGAGCGCCTGCTGTCTGTGCTGCTGGAAGCAGGTGCCCCAGGAGGAGGGTGGCCAGCGTGGGCCCGGGACTGCCTGGCCGAGGAGTGGCAACTCTACGAACGGGAGATGCAGCGCGCCCGGGACTTTCACCGGAGACGCCTCCTGGCCCTCACCTTTACTCGGTCAGTGCTCGCCCCTTTCGAGGATTCCACCAGTAGTAGCAGCAGCATCGAGACATGTAGTGCTGGACCAACACTGCCTGTATAACATTGCCTTGCGGATAAACTGATAATGCTGAAACAGCCACTCTCCTGCCCTTCCCATGTGCTTAGGCAGCGCCACTTTGCGGAAACTACCCAAAACAATTCATAGGGTTTCTCCAGCCTTCACAAGGTGGCAGTCTTCTTTTGCTTCCTTGTTTAGGGCCCCTTCAACGCCTAGTTTCTCCACTGATCCATGGTGTGGCACATGCGTCCATACTGCTCCAATTGCAAAGCAGCTGATGAGACAGGAAATTTTACACAGGCGGCGTTAGCTAGTGAATACGAATCAAATAGCAGATTTGTTCAAAGGGCTTCAGATCGTAACAAATATTTTGCACCTCTCGATGTGAGCACTGAAACTGACAACTTTGTGCATACGTATCAGTATTTAGTTGTAGAATAACAAAGCGGGGCTCATTTGAAAGGCCCTCTTGCGTATCTTTCTGTGACATAAAACAAACATAGAAAGGCCATCCTGCTGCTTCTACCATAACTGATGTTATGGACAAAAATAAGAATTTGAGTTATAACGTGTGTATTTGGGGCCACCCAGTAAACAAGGTGATTCTTTGACTGCTTGAGGGGACCTGGGGGCCCGCACAAGATAGCAGGGCTTCACAAATATAAAGTATTGATTTAAACGTAGTGTTTAAATTTTCATACTAGCGAAAATGAGCCCAATATTAGCACAAGTGAGTAAGCAATAAATTGAATTCAGGACACAGTACCTTTCAGTGAATTAAAAGCATGTGTAGAAGATCTTTTTGCAAATGTGTCACAAGGAAAAGGAACAGAAAGAATACACAGCTCACATGAGGCAATTGATTGATAACAAATTTTTTTTGCAGGAATGTGAGGATCGGAGGTCTCTAGTGAGGGAAGGGGGGGGCACCGGGAATGGGGTTGGCACCCACTAAGTTATGCACACCAAGCCACTAGCAATGCCGAGGAAGAAAAGAAATATTGGAATTGCTGCCAACGTGTCAAAATGTACTTTATTGCTGAGAAGGTGTGCTGACAGTGGTAGTCCAGTCTGAAAATACCTTGAGCAGGGAAGGCAAATGATGTGTAACGTAATGCAATACCTGTGCTACATGAATGTTTGAAAGGACATTTGAGTCGAATGGCCTTCGAAATTTCAAATGCCATTTGAACTGGAAGGACGCCAACGATCTAAATGATAATCCTCAAAAGCAGTTGAAAGTTTTCTCGTTCACCCGCCATGTTTTGGTGTCACAACTGCTAACCAGTTTTGTTCTCATAGCTCGACAAAAAATTTAATTTCAGGGTAAGAATTGGCCACCAAACGCGGTTATTAGTGATAAACTTGATAACAACCTACAAATACACACAAAACATGCACTAAACAAGTGTGTGGGTGTGTGTGTGTGTGCGTTCTTTTTCTCTCCATTTGCAGTGTTGAGAGCACCAGTTACCGTCGGATCGTAGATCAAGTGATGGGAAACAAAAACATGTGAAAAATTATTAAGATTATTGTGCACTTCAAAACCAATTTTTACTCGTCAGTAATTGTTTTTGTTATTACAGTATGCAGAAACTATGCCTGGGAGTACAAGGGTTTGCGTTTCAAAGGCCTCTGAGAGCCTCAAAGGTCTTTTTGGTTGTGCTCCTGTGACTCAAATGGCATTTCAACAAAATGTCGTTGAAAATCGTCATGTAGCAGCTCAAAGGTGGCATTTGAGTCACGACGTTCGGTTCAAAGGCCTTCGAAACGCCCGCGTAGCTGTGGTATAAGAGTGCTAGATGTGGTCTGGTGGCTGGGAATAGTAGCTGACTTGTTTTTCAAAGTTTTGGATTATTTAGAGGGAGGTGCTGGGCACGTGAAAGTCTGGATCTTGCCGCAGGCTGAATGGCCCATGCCAGTTTGGCCACTGTAAGTGGTGTGCCTGCTTGTGCTGTAAGAGGGCTTTGTATGGCCGACTGCCCTAGGCCAGCTGTGGCCCCTAGCCGTGATCTGTGGTCAGCAGTGCTGGTGGGTCTGTGCAGGTGGCGGGAGCACTGTGAGCGGGAGCGGAGGCAGAGGCAGGCCCGGGAGACCTTCCCCGCAGCACCCAGCATGCGCAGCAGCCTGGCCGACCCGAGCCTCGTGCCCGCACGCAGCAAGCGGGCCAGGCTCTCGGCGGGCATCGACCCCGACACCTTGTCCAAGGGCCTGGGTGAGTGCACGCCATTGGTCGTACATTGCACCGGGGTGACCAGGCACTTTTCTGTGGTGGGAAACGCTGATTCGGGATTTGCTGAAATTTACTTGGAAGTTATTTTCAATTGTTTGGAATTACTCAAAGTTACACGCATGCGTTGAAAGGAGGTGAAGGGTGTGGCGATGCTTGCGTGGTGAGTATTTGAAAGGGGAAGGGGCACTTTGGCTGTTACGAGGCCAGGCAGATACATGCATGCAGCCAAGAATCTACATGAGACAGCAAAGGATTGCTTCACATTGCAAGGGCGTCGGGGGGGGTGGTGAAGAATGAAGTGTGCCTTAGTGAACACTGCTGCAAATTCTTGCTCGTGTTCCGAGCCCTTCTGTGCATTTCGCTCAATGTTTCAATGTTTCTTGTTTGTCCTGATTGATTGATTGATTGATTGATTGATTGATTGATTGATTGATTGATTGATTGATTGATTGATTGGGGTTTAACGTACAGACGCAATGCTAGCGATGAGGTGCGCTGTAGTGGAGGGCTCCGGATTACTTTTGACCATTTCGGGATCTTTAACGAGCGCTAATATCTCGTACACATGAGCATTCTCGCTTTTTGCCTCCATCAGAAAAGCCGCCGCCGCAGCCGGGAATCGAATTGCATCCCTGGGCTTCACTGCTGTCCTATTGGGTCCCCTACAGCTCGTGCTGTGCTTCCAAGGTTTAAAGCTGGTAGGGGACCACGTGCATCCCCATGTTGTACAGTCGAAGCCTGATGAACCGAGTGAAACAGTGGGGTATTTTTGCTTGCATTGTACGGGTTGTATGTCAAATCATCGATTACATCCAAGTAATGATGCGTCGGTGTTGGTACACTCTTGGGAAGAAAAATCCTGTCTGATCGTTTGTAGTCATCCATCTGGTTGGGAGCCAATGAAAGCAGAGAGGAGGATGAGCAGTGTGATAGAATGTGGCCCTGTGCTCAATTGGCACTTGGTGAGCAAAGGCAACGCGTTTTGCAAATGCCTGTGCACGAAGGTTCGTTTCTTGCAAACTGGGACTACACAAAAGGGAAAACAACCAGGGAAAACCAATTGGCACATTAATGTTGTGGGAACTCCATTAATCGCCTTATAGAGTTCTTTTTTTTCTCCTCGAATCTCTTATTTTTGAGATAACCAGGTTTCACAGTATTAGTGTGCTCAAAACTAGACTCCCCTTTACATGTGCGTCCATGGCGCTGGCTACCACCCCCAAGCGCAGGAAACAGTTACCTTAACATAAATACCCAAAAGTGGAGGGCAGCACAGCCCCGCCGGTAGCATAGTGGTTATTGCACCACACCGATATTCTGGAGGCCGTGGGTTTGGGTCCCACCCGGCAGGCATGTTTTTCTCGACTTTCTTTCTATCTTTCAAACATTTCAAAAACTAGTATCTGTTTCAAGAATAAATGACCGACCACATTTTCCCCTTTGCCTTCCTTGGCGTCCTTGACTGCCTACCCTTATTTCTGTCTTCATTCAACGAGCCCCTCATTTCCCCCCCTTGTGATTCGCTACATGCCAGCTAATGTGAATTTGTAAAACTGTTTGCAATTTGTGAGAGGGGGGATAGTTTTTTTTTTACCCCCGTAGCCTGTAAAATGTTGTTCTCCTGGAAACATATTAGATTTCAACATAAAGTGGAAACAGTGGTGTTTGTTTTGCTTAACATTTTTCTGTCCAAAGCTGCTCCAAGGCAAGCAAGCAAAGGTTTTCCCCCCTTCAAGGGCGACATTTAGTGCAAGTGAGCCTTCAAAGGTGTCATAGCAACAGAAAGCTCAAAAAGATGGGCTAGCTGCTGCATAGTGCTTAGCTGATTAGCTTGCACGAGATGGGGGGTACAAAGCTAGGGTAGGTAGGTGCTGAAGCCAACTAGCTTATTCTTTGCGCCAAGGAAACCTGCATGGAGCATTAAAGGAACACTGAGGGCAACTAAAAAGCTGGGCCCAGACGAAAGTTCAACTGCTCCGCAGCCCTCTCAGCGTTTATTCGGCGGCGAAAGATGCTTTAATTGCCGAGAAATTACCAATTGAAAAACGCATTTTATCCTCGCGCCATTTCATGACGTTTCGCGTGACGTAAACGAAGGCCGGAAGCGAGTGAGACAGTGGTGTGGTCTAGCAGGGAAACTAAAACCTACCAAGGGAATTAATGCGGCCACAGGGAGTCACTAATCGCACTGTTGGCGCGTGCGGCAAAACAACTTGCGCGCCCTACACATCTGCAGGCTGCCCTCTGTGTGTGCCAACCTTGTGCCGCACGGGGCGTGAGATGGTGGAGCCTTGAACGGTGTGAATGTGCTGCACGGCTTTTTACTTTGCCTACAAAACACCTAGTTCTACTGCACAGTGAAGAGTCGGAATGCGGCTTTAACGGATTTCGCTCGAGCGAGAACGATGTCAGGGGCACTCTTATGCTTTGGAGTCAAGTTCGTTACCTGGGCGATGGTCGATGCACTCGGCTTGATACGTGGCGCTTACTTTCAGATTTTTTCATGTTAGTTCCACTTGTAATCGCGTTTAATGCCTAGTCTGAAAACGAGCCTGGGTAGTCCGGTGTACGGGCACCTGAATGGTTTAATGCAGTTGCGTGGGTAGTCCGGTGTACGGGCACCTTTGCGTGCTATTACTATGCAGGCGTGCATGTGCACTCTCATCCGAAAACTCGAAAAAGACGTTCACATTTGCGGCTCGACAGATGGGCTTACGTAGTGCAGCCTTGGTATATACGTAGAGTTGAAGGTAACAGGCATGTGACTATGCTGAACCTGCAATTACCATCGTAACCGTGAGAGGCGCCGCGGCTTGGCAGCTTGCAAATGTCGCCACGGCTCGAATTGTACCTGTACATTTATAACTGTTTATAACTTATCAAAGTTAACGTGCAAATAAAGGTTTTTGTGTTTCTTTCAGTGCTTGTGTGCGTGCTTCTCATTCTGTTGTTCCTCACGTGACTCTTGGCACATCACTCAGTCGCCGTTTACGTCATCTCGCATCTGGGCGATCGATAGCTTCATTTTTTGGTGATTTACGAAATTATTTTCGAGGTACTGCCTCAGAGACTGGTATTTTAATTTTCTGGGGACGTCAATCTATCTATTTAGACTAACTTCGGTTTTGTCTTAACACGAGCATGCGTGCACTGTGTCAAGGATAGGGAACAACCAGGAGGCCGTCACACGTACAAGCAAACCCGGAACCACCGTCGTGACAGTTTCCCTCTCCTCTCCCCAACCCACGATCAGACGCAGGGGTGCTGCTGAGTGCCCTGACGGAGGAGCTGGAGTGGGCCCCTCTGGACTTGGAGCGGCTGCTCCGGAGCCCGAGCCCAGAGCCGGAGTTCCCCTTCAAGCTGGTCGTGGGCCTGCCCCCGGCCACCGGCTCTGACACGGCCCGGCTGACGGTGGCCCGCGTGCGCAGCAAGCTGGGCTGCCGATGGGAGGGCTTCGTGGAAAAGGTTTGAGTAGCTCCCACCCCTCTCCACTCTCTGTTGGTGGCCCCCTTTACTCTCTCGCCCTCTGGGGGGATGGTTGTCACTGAGGGGCAGTACTGGGCCCCTTGTTATATCCTGTGGTGCGCAGTAGCAGCAGTGTATTGCTGTGGTGCGCAATAGCAGCACCTCACTCTAAATAATGTGTTGTTTGACAGAACGTCATCCGGCCAGGGGTCATTATTTAGAGTGTAAAATCGCAGTCACTGAGGGAACCCCCGTATGGGTTCCTTGTTCACAGTCTGTGAACAAGGAAACTGTACGGGTTCCGAAACGTCAAACGAATGATTTTGATTTGGTTGGTGGCTGCGATTTTACACTTCAAAATAATGTCTTGATTTCTTGCAAGCCTACTTGCGTGTCGGGCACAATAACCAGTGAGAATGAAATTAAAAATGATGAGAAAGTGGAGAAATTTATTTTCATTTTCCACAGTCTCATCACAGTTGGGTGAACGGGACTGTTTTGCTTGCATGTTGATAGCTTTGGAGAGTTTTTGCCATCAACACTGTGTGCAAGGCTTCGCTGTGACATCTTGCTTGTTCTTGACTGCTACCGAGACAAGGTTGATCATTGGAGTGGCAGTTCCTCATTCATCTGGAAGGGGGAGGGGGGGCACTTACACTGTCGGACCAGAATTCAATGGGATCTTCTTCGCAGATAGATCATTAATCTGTGTCCAGCTTTGGACGTACATTGGGTGGGGTGCAAGTCTGACAATAGCAACCATGTCATTGTCAGCCTTGTGTATCCAATTCGTATCATCTGTCAAATTTTGCGTCATGCAACATGTCTTTATTGCCCACCTGTGAAATAAACACCCTTTTTCGCCATTTTTGCTGCTCTTCACATGTTTTCACATTCGCAAAAACGTTACAAGCCAGGCCAGTTACGAAGCTAACACTAATCTCTACTCTTCCCATAATTCCTGCGATTATATGCGGGATGCACTGTCAGTTCCCTCTCTAGTATCCTTTTGGAGCAAACTCTGCGGTCAAGACAGTTTGTTCCTGCTGCACCTGAAACAAACATGCCACTTGCTGGTTGTCCAGAGCGTTCAGTGGCATTCTGAGAGGGTCTTGTGTGCGGGCCTTTCCCTTTCGTGAGACCTCTTCCCCCTCTGGTGTTGCACGCAGGTGGAGACCATAGCGAGCCCCCGGGGCACCCCGTTCTGCCTGACGGTGGTCCACTCGGGAGGCTGGCATGCCAAGCTGCTGCCGGGCACCTCTGCCGTGCTGGTGGTCACCACGGACGAGCCTAGAGCAGAGGTGGGTGGCTTTTTAGGTGGGCTTCCTCTCCACCCTCTCACCTCTCCCTAGCCCCAGGGTCGAGATTAGCAGGTTGTTCTGTTTCAACCCACCCACGTATAACCTCTGCTCGTCTGGCTGAGTCGGCAGGTTGTGAGGGCTGAATAGGGGCTGAATAGGGGCTGAACAGGCCCCCTCTGGTCTGCTCCTGCTGTCCCCTCGTCTCGATTCTTTCGATGGAGTTCAAATAATTGCGGGAGGGTCGAAATAAGCTGAACCCATCAGTGGAATTGTCCCTCATCAAGACCATGCATGTGGGGCTTATGGAGACTCACAAGGGCTATGTACACTTGTGGCACATTCAAAGCATATCGAGGCCCGTATGATCCTTGACGTATTTCCCCCCCTCTCGTATATCTCCTGGTATTCCAGTTATGGCCGTAATCTCGGGCGTGAAAATGGCATCTCTGAGTGGCCCTCGCAGCAGCATCCTGCTGTTGTCAGTTCCAAAAGTTTCACCGCCACTGATGCGTGCTGTCCTGGCTCCTTTGCTGACTCGGCAGTGTGCACAGTGTTTTTCCGATCGCTAAGAGTTGGTTATAGAGGAGGAAGAGGAGACGTATCGAGGCAGCGTGGCAGAAGTAAGCACTGCATAAGTAAGCGCCCAGCGGGCTGTTCTCTGGCGGTTGTGCAGCTGGAGAGCCGGCTGGCAGAGACCCTGGCGGACGTGTCGCGGCTGCGCCCCGTGCCCTGCGTGTGCGTGGTGGACCTGGGGGCCTCCAACCAGCGGACCATCGAGGAGGCCCTGGAGCGGCACCGGGAACTCCGACACCGCATCCTCTGCAGCAGCGGCAGCACCACAGCCCCCCGCAAAGTGGTGAGGCCTTTGTCCGTGGAGGTGGCTTCCGAACAACCGTGTGGAACCCACCCATTGCGTTCAGAAGTCAGTCATGCCCATTTAGAAGATGTTTATTTAGCAAGCAAGGTTTCTTTTTACTTGTTACAATAGCAGACTATTCGGTGATCTGGTATGGTGAGGGTACTGTGCAGAGCAAGCAGGGCAGAAGAGGGACCGAGACAGATGCGACAATAGAGGTTTGTTGGAGGCTGCCGCTTTCGTCTACAGAGAAAAGCTCGAGAAGTCCTTGGTCTTCTTTATTTGCCAGTCTGTAATACTTGCGGGCAGTTTGTGGGCTGTCATAGGACTGCTCTCGTAATGGAAATTCTGTGGGCAAACAAAATTTGAAGCTGCTCAGAGGCAGTCCTGGGTGGTCAGAAATGACCAGCCGAAAGACCTGTCAGTGATGGCAATTGGTCGCACCAGAGACTTCGAGTTTCTGCGGCAGAATAGGTTGCGCGGCGTAGGGGAGGGACCCCACACAGTCGCGATGGGGCAGGTCCGAAGACCTCGGTTTGCTGCTCGGGGACATGCAGCTTCACCTCAGGACAGGATTGAGCGTCCGAGTTGTGCACGGAAATGGCATGTGAACAGGTTCCAGGTGTAATTATGCTGATTCCATGAGAGGACGAACATGCGTGTACGTGGGCATTTTTTTGTTTTTTCCAGTATTTCTATGAGTTATGCACAAGTCAGAGGATAGCTTAAGGGGGGACGTGGCTTTCAAATCAACTTTTTTATTTCCTGAGTGGATTTTGATGAAAATTGGCACAGCAACTGGAAATGCTTCTGTGATAACACCATAAAAATTTCAAGACAATGTTTTGATAACTTTTTTATTTATTAAATTTTCTTTCTGTTCCGCTTGTACCGAGCTTGAGCGACTTATAAACACGATAGAAAACTTGTTCGAAGTGCCTTGCATTCCCAAATGAATGGGCGAGGTCGTGACAGTTGTAGAATTTTTTTTTACAAAACAATATTTTTAGTTTTCATTTTTTTAGAGGTTAATGTGCAACAGGCATGTCGACTGTGAACGACTATTTGAATAAAAAAGTCACAAAAAACAAATCTGGAAAACCAAAAGTGTCACGACCTGAACTGTTCATCAAGGAATGTAATGCAAAAACGGAATCAAAATAGACCCAGTGGTCACAAAGAAATCCCTGGTACAAGCGACATAGGTGGCAAAAAAAAACTGTTTTGAGAAATGGCTTCCGAAGTTGCAACATAGGTTTCACTTATCAAAGTCGCCACGGTTGCAGCCTTTCATGTCCTTTTGAACATGGGGCTTCTGGAAGGCCTTGCCTTGAAATTGGAGTACCTTTTACAGCCTTTCTCTTTCCAGAAAACATCATTTTCAGCTCCTCCGTGAAGAGTACATACCCCCTTTGCAAACCAAACGGAGGGGGAGATGGGTTTCGATGGGCTTTCAATGCAAAGTAGGTTAGCTGGTTGGCTGTGTCGCACTGGACAACCTCCTTTTGCAGTGTTGTCACCATGGCAACAAGTTAAGCATTTTTTTGACTTTTGAACATTTTTGGCTTTTTTTTTATGTTTTATCTTGCCTGGCACAGCAACTTAGTACTCATACGTGCAGGTGTTCATTGCCAAAAGTTTGCATACCACAAGGATGAAAATGAGCTACTTTGAAGCTTGGTAGAGTATTCTGCATAACTCCCAACTTCAATGCAAGAG
This sequence comes from Haemaphysalis longicornis, assembly GCA_013339765.2. NCBI lineage: Eukaryota > Metazoa > Arthropoda > Arachnida > Ixodida > Ixodidae > Haemaphysalis > Haemaphysalis longicornis. The sequence continues at coordinate 115,915,254 of CM023456.1, read as the reverse complement.
CATATTTTGTTACTACTTTTGACATTCAAGGCATCCAATATTTCTCGCAGCACAGCCAGTATGCCCTGAGCAATGGTATCAATAATTTTCCCTAAAAAAATCACTGTTAAATGCTGCCACAGTAACGTACATTTTTTAACGCAGAGAGCATATTTTTATTCCTATATTACTAACTCAAACCTGTTTGCATGAAAATACAAGTGCACGGGAAACGTTGCGCAAGAAAGGCGATATGGCTCGCGCGCATCGCAGCGCAACGCTTACCGCGACATATCGAACTTTGATTATACCTGATATGGCTGGTCAGGTCGCTTTTAAGATTAAATCTAACGTCGCAGGCATTAATTACAACTACTGGCGTTCAATCGTAACCGGTTGCCCAGTCATGTGATGCTCCAATGCGCGTCGGCTATGCCGTGCGCGCCGCAGCGTTTGACGCGTCGACCGTTTCTTTCTCAAGGCTAGCGAGCCCACAGTCAAAACACAGCAATAACTAAGCGTGTAAAAATCGCAAACCCGACTAAAAAGTTCACTTCACGAACCGCTATCGCAAGCGCGCACACCGCGTCACCCTCCGGGTCTGGCGACGGTAGAGTCACGCGCACCACGAAGCGTTCGATGACCTCCCCCTTTCGAGCCACACAACTTCCGTAATCTGGCTCGTTATCTCTGGCATTCCCATCGCGATAACGTGCGTGTTGAATACCCAGATTGAACAGAAACTCGGCCGAGCGAAGCGGCGAAATGAACTCAAATCCGCTCGCTACGCAGCTCAGGCGGCCGCCATCTTGCGTTGCGCCCGCGACATCCAATCAGGAGGGTCGTCGTTCTGCGCCCCGACCGGAGGACCAATAGCGCTTCAGCATCTATTTCAGGCTTCGTTTGTGCGTCGTTTCTTTTCTGCCGTTTGTGCGTTTGTGAATGAACGAAGATACAAGAGACGAGCGGAACCGGAAAGACGATCGCTCGGCCGATCTAACCATATCAAAATGGCCGCGCCCGGTGGCACCGTTGCGGAGAATAGAGTGCTCCGAAAATTGCCGTTTTTTTCGCCCTTTTGCGCTGATAGAAAATACAAAAGTATTTTTTTATGCCACTTTGGGACGCTTTTCAGCGTAAAAACTTTGCAGACGCACCAGAATAGGAAACATAGAAGCCGAATATGTGGGTTTCAAAAAAACGATGTTTGGTCATTTTTCCGAAGTTGAAAGCCGCGTCCCCCCTTAAAAAAAGAAGGACATCATAGGAGGACCAAGTTTGAAAAGTCCCTGGTGTGGCCGCAGAATACGAACTGACACTTTATCAAAGCACGAAACCAGAAAAGCCAGCGGCAGTGGCGGAGCACACGGCACGGAGATGCATCTCGGATGCATGAGTTCAGCCACTTATAACTTCAGTACAAACAAAATGATGCAACATGTTTTTTAGCAATATTGTTGCTTAAAGGAGCCATGAAGAAAAACACAAGATTGTTATTCGAAATTTTTGAGCTGTTTATAGTGACCCCAGCGCTTGTCCGAATGCAACGATGCTTTATTGACTAAGAAATTAATCAATTTAGGTTAAAATTTTGATTTTCCCGCTAAATCGTGCGTTTTCGTGGTCTGCAATGACATCCCAGGGTCTTGTTTACCGTTAGTAACCTAGATGGCGCCACCACACCGCGGCAAGCCGTTTTCTGCCTTTGGTTTGTTTGTGAACGTATTTGTACCTGGCTTGTTTTGTTCATGGAGACAATCGTTTCGTGAAACATGGTGCTTGCTCGACAAATCCGGTCACGTAAGACATCGTCGCTTGCGTCAGTCGGCCAGTGTCGTCTGAAACCACCCCAAAACCCCGCAGTCCTGTTCAGCTAAACCAAGTATAGTAAGCGCAGTACCAACAGCAGTATACGCATCGGTACTTCTATGTTTACGTGTGCTTTCGTAACTTCCACTGTTTGTCTGTCCCACCATTCTTTGGGCTTTAAAAGAATGTGCCCTAAATTTAAAGCGCTAATAGCTCGTTCAGTAAGTTATAGCTCCGCATAATTTGCGTTTGCTTTTGCCGGCTCTACCAATTGCAGAGCTGTCTGGTATGACATCATAGGTTCTGTTGCGGGAAATGAGCGAGTGGGTCGCATGGCCGTTCTTTTTTTCCTAATTATACAGCTTATTCGAGCGAAGTTTACGTTAAAGGTGGTGTCAGTATTGATTCTAACGAGGCAATGTTTTGAATGAACCAACTTGTGTTTTCTCTTCATGGTTCCTTTAATTAAGGAGTCTCGTTTCACGAATTTTGAAAAAAA
>CM023456.1:115804495-115912867 GCA_013339765.2 Haemaphysalis longicornis | reverse complement strand
TCGTGCTTTCATCACTATTTTGGCCGAATGTGTCTGCGTATGGGTTTCATTCCCACCAGGTGCTTAAAGTGCTGAAAAAACATTTGGGAGATTGGAGACCAGCGAGGCTGTATAGAGTTATGCATAATGACTTACTATGTTGATTGAATAAATATGCGTACACATAGCTTCCTTGGAATCAATTCTAAATTAATTGTAATACAATTTTTTTCGGCAGAGTCTCCGTAAAGCAAAAACTTGTAGCCGTTTTCTGTAAGCATACTTCCTCTGTAGGTGACCATGTATCGACAGCTGGTGGAAATTCTGTAATGTTTACTCTTTCACTGAGAACTAGATAATTGTGACAAGGAAATGAAATGTGGCGCGATCATAGAGTCGTTCTGGCGGCTCATTTCAGTGCTTTTTTTCCCAAGATGCTGGAGCAAGCATGTATGATTCTTTGTCGGTGCGACCTGATAGACAGGCGCAATTTTGATCAGGACCTAGCACAAGACAGCTTTGTTCCAAAAAATGTGAACCAGGATGATGGCGGGGCTGCTTGAAACATTTTGTGTTGGAAATAAGAAGCCCGCATTTGCTGTCGGCGTGCCTCCTCGGTTGGCAGCAGCAGCTGTAGTAGACGTGTGTTGCAAGCCTGCCCACTGACGAGCCGAGGCAGAGGCAACCAGTGCCCTGACGGGTGGGTGTCCCGCAGGAGATCCAGTCGGTGCTGCACTCGCTGGTGGACGAGGTGGTGCAGGACGAGGCGGCCAAAGTGGGCGAGGCCGAGCTCATGGTCACCGAGGCTGCCCAGGCCAGCGCGGCTGACCTGCTCGAAGAGGAGGTGCGCCAGCTCTCCGAGTGAGCACCTCCCCCACTTCTTCCTCTGCACCTGAAAAAAGAAAATAATCTTAAGTTCAGCAAATAATGACGCTTTCTTTAGCTCACCCAGCATTATTCAAGCGGTTTTTTTCTTGCAAGTGAGTGACAATGTTGTCCTCCAGTGGGCCTTTTCCTCCCCCCCCCCCCCCAGAAAAAAAATTGCAGTAACCTGCCTACGAGAATTCTTGCCATTTTTCAGTGGTTTAACATAGCGACCCAAGTTGGAAATGGGTGCATTATATAGGGGGCAGTTCTTGTGAAGTTCTGCTGGGCCACACAGGGGACTTGGGCAGCAGGGCGAATACCGGTTTTGTGTTAGCGCTAATGGTGGCTCTTCAAGAGGGTTGTCAAATCTATGTGGCCGGGGCAATCTCCCCATAGTAAATACAGCCAAACCTCAATTCTACGAACTTCATGTAATGAAACCTTTGGTGTGACGGAATTTTGAAATTTATTTTCAGCTTTCCAATCACGGAATAACTGAAGGAAAGGGACGAAAGCACACACACCAGTACCTGGCTAGGTCCCAAAACCTTTTACATACCATCCAACTCTCCCGAATTGTCCGGGAGACTCCCAGGAGACTCCCGAAGGGAGACTCCCTTAAGCGGTGCATCTTTCAAAAGCCTTGGCGTCATTGACTCCTTCCTGCAATTACTGCACCAGGACAACGAGTCAAGGGAAGAAGCCTTGGATGCTGTTGAAATGGAATTTGCAGAACTGCAGGCACATGATGTTTGTGGGGGCTTTTTAAATGAAGATGTTCAGTGGTCGTAAGTACTACCGTTGATGGGGAAATGAAGTTGGTAGAGTGGCACAAGTGATGCTGTAGCTACTGCCATTCCACACCGCAGCGCTGAATGGGCGGTAAAAAGGTGAAAACCAAATTTCGTTCCTCACTTTCCAACAAGACTCAGCGACCTCCTCGTGGCGAAGGGTCTCCAAACCAGACGTTATCTTGAGCAGATGTATTCTGGCAACTTTTTTAAGTTGCGAACTCCGTAACTGCCAGGTCCCTTCACAAATAAAGAAGTTTGGTGCTCTCCGCTGCAAGAACCAGGAGTAGAGTTTCTCAGCTCAAAATAAACTCCCTTAACCCTCCTCTGCTTTCTCCCGAATTTTCATGTTACTAGGTTGGCAGGTCTTATACAAGGGTTAGCGGCAGTACATATTGGAGCAGTCAGATTCATTTTGTAACTTAAAGTGCAAGCACACCATCTCTATGTAACGAAGTCCCGTTTGCTGAAATTTGAATGCTACGAAGTTTAGTGGACAATTCAACACAAACTTTCATTTCTCAAAGGGAAGTTTTGGAAGCTCGAGTGCCGAAAGGGACATCCAATAGAGCTTAAGCGGTGCAATATTATATGTTGCCACTGCAGAGGCTATCGATGTAATCAGTGCAATGCCTACAAACTTCATTCCCACAATCTTCAAAGGGATAGATCTGATAAGTGTGGTGCACGGAATGGCTGCTAGAGAACACCAGAATCGCCGCGGCTTCTTCATCTTTCGACTTTGTGCATGCTTCGTAGTTTGTTCGAGGCCTAACTGAGAGCATGCATTTCTTGTCGTCATTCAGAAGAATTCTGAAGTGTTCACTTCAAAAAAAGTGCCTGCTTCAAGCAAGCCCTGATTGGTGATTACGAAAAATTGGGCGAAAAAAGGGGAGCATGTACAGTGTGAAGACAGACACACACGGCGCAACTTTTTTGTGCAATTTTTTGTAATTATGGAGTGCCAGCATGCCCAGAATGTTACCCTTGTCCTGATTGGTGGTATTGGTGGTAGGCGCCTGACGCTAGTGTTACGCGAAACCATCAGGGCAATAGCGGGTTTCTGCACACACAATAGGCACCCTGCAACAAGAGCTACAATGTCGCAATTTTAAGACAGGCACAAAACCATTTTTGAAGCAGAAGGCAGAACTCAAAATTCTGCTCCCAGTCGACCCGTGCTTTTGTCTTGTGACACTTTGTGGTCGTACAGAGCTTGGACAGGTGAAAGGTGCTGTCGTTTGCAAATAAGTTGAGAAAAACTGTGGTTGATTCCTCTGTCATAGGAATCCACAAAACACGAAAGTGAAATGTGCAGCGAAATCTGCAGCTGAGCATGATTGGGCAGGTCGGCTGCTGTCTTGTGGATGTGCTTGACAAGCGACGTCCTGCTGGCGGGACACTTTGGCAAAGGTGTACTGGCGTCATTTCCATGACGGATATGACGTCAGTGAAATCATGGTGTACAGTTAAACCTCGATATAACGAAGTCGTAAAAATCGGCACTATGCTTCGTTATAATGAAATTTCGTTGCATCGAAATTCGGTACCTACCAAAGCAATCACTCCTTTATTTCCTCTGGAAGTAGTCCGTGACCTTCTTTCACCCGCACCCACTTGTCGCTGGCATCCATGTTGACGCACAGAAGAGCCGTGTACGCAGCTTACTCTGCTTACCGCCGTGGCACTCATCCCCTTTCAGTGCTAGCGTCCTATTCGGCAGCATCTGATAAAAAAATCTTCTTTTGTCCGCATTGTAGGCTTCCGATGGCTGGTGTCGCGTCAATATTTTTGGCATTTCCTTCTCCAGCCAAGTAGCGGCTTCAGGCGCGTCGGCCGATGTTGACCGACCACATTTTGCAGAGCTGAGAATCACGTCCTTAGCTTTTAAAATTGTTGACAGCGTACTTTGTGATATCGCGAATCGAGCTGCAACATCTCTCTTCTTTTTCCCTTTCGAAACGGCTTCCAGGATCGCCGCTTCTTGCTCAAGTGAAATAGCTTTCCGCTTACAGCCCCTCATGGCGGCGTCGCACGCGGGAAACAAAAGCGGCGAGAGAACGCACCGGGCGATGCGAAGGCACGAGAAAGAGGGAGGCCACTTTGGGTGCTTTGGGTCGCAGCAAAGGAGCATGGGGGGAGGAGGTATGCAGCGTCGCGGCGGCTCGGCCGAATCCTGCACCGGGTGAACGACCGACTCGCGGAGACGGCGTAGGCGTCGCTTCGCTACGATTCGTTGGATTTGAAACTTCAGCCATCGAGAGTCCTGATTGGAGTGATTCAAACTTCTCTGGGCTCAAACGAACTTCCGGGGGTATAGAAAGCCGCCCAGAGGCACTTATGGCGTATCGTCGGCATTCTTCGGCGGCACTTTTCGGAGGCACTGAGTGGAGAGGTGCTGTCGCCTTTGTGCAAGCCATATAACGTTTGCTTACCCTTGTACATACTGCATATAAATGTTGCTTCAACTTTTGTCGACTCGAGAACTTCCTCACTCTGCTCTACGCCGCGTCGATAGCGGACGGATCAAGGCAACGTCGCTACACCGGTGGCTGCGCTCGGATGGCCAGTCGCAAGAGTGGTGGCTGCGGTGAGCGGGCCCAGTCCTAACAGCGGAGACAGCGTCAGGATGGCTGATAACCAACATCGGAGACAAGCTGGGATGCGAGTCGCAACCTGCCCATTCGCAACAGCGGGAGGATTTCGCTACTTCTCCCTTGCTTGCCGCGCGCCCCGGGAGGCACGACCGCGTGCGTTACCCAAGTCGCGCGCGCTGCCAACGCTTTCCCCTCAGACGTCGTCACGGGGAAATCGTCCTTGTGGGTAAATTTTCTTCAAGTTCAGAGACTTCATTGCAATGAAATTACAGCAACATTTGCTTCGTTATATCGAGATAAAATATACATGGTTTCCAATGGGAAGTAAATTGTGTGTGCCTTGTAACTTCGTTATATTGAAGTTCGTTATATCGAGGTTTAACTGTATACCGGCATAAAACGCTTTCGTGTTAAAATATGAAACCCGAAAACGAACAACACTAAGTATAACGTACTCTTTGGTTCTAAAGGTTGCTTCCCTGCAAGAAGACCCTTTGTGCGGGGGTGCACCCTTTACAGGCCGCTTGCTTCGTTGTACTGGCATCACTTCCGGGACAGATATGACATCAGCGAAATCTTCGTGTATCCGGGAATAAAACACTTTCGTGTTAAATCCTACAAGTAGTTACCAGCAGTGAACGGAAGGATGTCGCAGCCCACCATGAAATTCCTCAGAGGTTCTGCCGATGCTTGTGTAGACAGTATTTTTGCAATGGTGGCTGCTGCCTTGGTATACGAGGCAGTGGTTTTGGGTATAAGGTAATGTATCCGCAGGCGTGCACCAGTTGGTATGTTGCATAGACGGAGATGTGGGAGGGTGTTTTTAAAGTGTTCAATGTAGCAGCATCTCCGTTTGACATCAAGGCAGATATATTTGTAGACTGCTTGCAGTACCGGCATGGGTGGAGGTTCATTGCACCATTTTCACCCCCCACTGACAGCTCTTTTTTGTGAGAATTCACATGCACCAAGAGTTCCATTTTGGCAAGTGGTAATGCGCTGTAGTTGGACCTACCTGCGTCCCTTCACAGTTGGCAGCCAGCACTGTGCGGGTGGCGTATGCGCATATCTTTATGCGGAAATGTTTCATGTGGTTGACACCCAATGTTAGCCAGAAAGTGGACTTTGTTTGAGGTGTTTTCTGTGTGCAAAGATGCGAACACAACAGCTCCTGGTTAGTGCTGAATCAACTTGCTTGTATTATTTAACTTGTGGTTTTTGAGAGGTACACGTAAAACTGAAACATTTGAAAGAAAGAGGAACGTCTATAAATTTCGAGGTTGAAAAACTGTTGAATTTTGCAGCTGTTAAGGTGCTAACTTTGGAATATTGTGGTTCCCAAGTTAACAATTCACATGCACCTATTCTAATTACTTAAGTGACTGGGAATGCACATTGTTGTTTTGCTTACAGTTGTTTGACAGTGGTTGCAGTTACCAAAATTACGGTATAAACTTGTGTAAGTGCTGCAGTATTTTTTTACCAACAAAAACTTTCAGTAATTTTTGGGGTGTGGCGCATACATGAATAACTTTTTTCCCCTGTTTAGAAATGAGTCAGATTATGGTTGCATACACGGCATTTATTTTGGTGGCACCTTACTCGTCGTCATCATCACTGTCGGGGTCTTCGAAGATAGTGATCGACTGGCGTTCCTTTGGGAGCACCCTCAACAAACATGAAGTAATCCGTAGTGCCATCAAGGTTGTTGGAAATCCCGGTCACCTTGAAGCTTTTCAATACCACGTCAAAAGGCACCGAGTCCCATATACAAACTGAGCTTACTTTGAAATCTGCACGGGCTGTGCCCTTTATATCTGCCAACTCCACTGCCTTCAATCTCGGCATGCTGGTTGACAGCGCATAGCCATTATTCCGCTCCTGCAAGGCTTGCCGACAAAAGCACGTCGTGGGCTGCTCATGCTTGCCAAGAGTTCTTTCCTCTTGCACCAGCACCGCACACCTTTGTCAGCAAGGGCGCAGTGGTGGCCTGCTGCACGCTTTCCGTGTTCCAGGGCACATTCCATGACTTTCGGCGGAAAGGCTGCCGTGTAGCTGTGCGATTTCCCCATTTCTGCCGAGCAAGTGGTAGAGCAGCAGTCAACACTCGCACACACAGTCCGCTGCCTTAAAAGAGGGAGAGACAACTGGGTCGTGGCAGGGCAGGTGCAATGCCGTTAGCTGGGCAGTTCACGTCCTGCCTAAGGAGATCGGGGGCGGTGGATCAGTGTGGCTGTTTGGATGGGCGCTTTGGAGAGTGCAAGTAATACATGGACAACTCCCCCCCCCCCCCCCTCCCCCCCCCCCCCCAAATTATTAGTCTCAAAAGGAGGGTGTGGCCCATGCACGGGTGCGGCCCCTACGGTATGTTAGTGGCATGAAGCGCACACGTGCAAGCATCTGAGCCTGCATTGAGGATCCTCAGACGGTCTAAATTGTCCTCAAAAGCTTATAACTGTATAGTTTAGCACATAGCTTTGACCTTAAACACCGACTTTAACATAAGTGAAAAACGGTTTCGTTTGCATTCAGGATGCGAGTTGTCGGTTTTGTCGGTCTAGTTTGTGGGAGGCAGTAGTGCCTTCTCGAGGTTATTCCGGCATCTTGGCGGTTCCTTGCCCAGCTCGACGTCCCGCTTGTTTGGTAACACTCTGCGCACTACCGCAGGGAGGCGTGCCGGGAGGAGTACCTGCGGGCGGAGGAGCAGCGGCTGCAGGAGAAGCTGCTGGCCAAGCAGCAGGCCCGGGAGCAGCGCAGGCAGGCCCAGGAGCGGCTGGCCCTCAGGATCCTCGAGGAGGGCATCGCCCGCGAGGCCGAGGACGTCTGCAGGTGCTCTCTCTCTCTCTGCCAGGGCGGGCGTGCCCACATGAAGTTTTCTCACACCGTTGTCCTGCAGCATGGTGAAAACTAGGGATGGGCGAATATAGATTTCGAGGTTCGAAGCGAATTCGAAGCGAATAGTGATTTGGTCGAATAATTCGATTCGAATAGTTCGAATAGTACACATTGCAAATACAAAGACAAATGAGCAACTGTGACCTGACTAATGTACACATTTTTGTCTAATTTAGAACTCACGTAGGCACAGCATTGTGTAAAACTATTACCAGTTGAACATTTATTGCAAAATCTTACCCCAGCTTTCCTTTCTGTATTCACAAGTTTTCATGAAGAAATGCCTGTTGCGCCACATGCCCCAGGTGCAGCAGTTTCCGCCGGCTGCTCATTCACAAGTTTAAGCGCCGCCTAGAAACTCGCAGATTAAGCGCCGCCTAGAAGCTCCGCTAAAAAAGGGGTATTGTACCACTAGTATCCTCGGCCAGCCAAAGAAAACGCAAGTGGCTGGCCCCATTTTGAATAGGCTCGCTTAGTGCGGCGTACTGCCGCGCTGTGCGAGCCTATTAAAATGGCGGCATGCCTATTCAAAATGGCGGCCTGTACAAGTCTGCGGGCTTGGTGCCGCTATGTTCGGAGCGGTGTCTTTCAGTGCCGCCTTTTTTTTTAACTTAAGGGGGGACGTGGGGATCGAGTGAACTTTTTTTTTTTTGGCGGAGGTGATGAAATTCGGCAAGCACATTGGAAAGCACTCCAAATGGTGAAATTTAAAATTTCATGATGATACCTTCAGTATTTCTTGTTTTAAAGAGGTTTACATGTTGCCCGCTCGTAAAAAGTAACAAGGTATTGACACATGCTAGGAAGTTCTGAATACTTCTCAATTATAGTCAAAAGAACACTACAGGGCAAGACAGCTTCAAATTTTTTTCACCCTTCATTTTTTTTACAGGCAAGAATAATTTCACTTGTAACCTATAGGACATAATTGACCTAGAAAATTCCACTTTAAAAAAATAACGAGGCCCTAAAATGAAAACCCAAAGACTGTCTGCCCTGCAGAACTCTTCAAGGATCGAAATAAAACAGACAGGGTCAAAATCCCCCCAGGGGTTGCCATGCTATCCTTTCCACGAGCAACGAAGAACTCGTAAAATGCACTTTTGAGAAAACGGCTCTTAAAGTTTACGATGACGTCACAATTTTCAAACTGCCCCAGCAGCATAGTCCTTGCTGTCTTGCTTGGGGACAACCTCGCATACCTTTGCCCTTTGATTTGGTGCATCTGGGATGCCTTCCTGGCTCATTGGAGGTTTCTATGTGGGGCCCTTTTAGATGGCAGAAGCACCAGTTTTACGCAGAGTGTACCAAAAAGTTTACTATGGGCTACTAGGGTACCTTTTTTTACTTTGTATGCCTAATGCATGGGTGTCTCCAAAATGAAGAGTAAGGCAGGGTTTTTTTTATTAATGTGCCAGCAGACTTTCAGCTTATTTCTGGGTGTCATAACCTTGATGAAGCTACAGCTTAGTCATGAGGCTGTTCAGTGTCAAAAATTATATCAGGGCACCACACGCATAAGATGAGCTATTTGAAGGCAGAATATACATTGTTTTTTCATAATTTCAACATAATATTATAAGAATACCCTGCTCTTCTTCAGGGGAAAAAAAAACATTTGGGAAAATGGACATTTAATTTCAAACATTGCAAAAATAGAAAAAAAAAAGTGACATTAAAAAATTTTTTTAAAAACTGTAACATTTGGCATCTTCTCTAATTAATTAACACTGAAAATATAAATTTTTTAATCCCAGACTTCGTTGTACGAACTAGTTTAGAGCCAGGAAAAAGTTTCTCAAATAAGCTGGGTAACGTGGTTCATTACACCCCCCCCCCCCCCCCTCCCCCCCTTTCCCCACAATCCCCGACGCGCACGTTCACCACGATCGTAATTTAGGAACCTCACTATGTTTAGCAACTTTACTTTTTCCCTTTAAATTTTCACTTTGCGTACATCAATTATTATTACTCGCGGCAATAGCAACCGATCCCGCTATCGGCCGCTGCCCCAACACGTCGCGCCAAAGCAGCGCGCGCCGCAACTTCTGCCGAGCCGGTCATTCCATTCCGAAGCTCGCGAGCTCGCTTGAAACACAGCAATAACTAAACGTTTTATAACACGGCAATGCGTCCAAAAGTTTACTTCACGAACACCAATTGTACACGGACGCACGAGTTTCCCACTCAAGGACCACCCCGGCGATGTCGCGGGCACGTTTTAGATGCGTCTTTCGAGCCGCGCACTTCCCTATCTGGCGCCGATCTCAAGCATTATCGCCGCGATAACGATAGCGTCACTGTACGGAATCGCAAAGCATGAAACCACTGAACGGGAACCGAGCCGACCGCGAAACGAGGGAAAACATTAGCGACACGGAGTGCGTGCGAACTGCGCGTCAGCCGAATCGCCCGGCGGCCATCTTGTTGTGGCCATGGCGGCACCCAATCCGGAGAGCCGTCTTAGCGAACGCGGCCGGAGAGCCAATCGCGTGTTAGATTCTATCGGTTGCTTCGTTTCACCGTCTCTCATTTTCCGCCGTTTGTGCATTTGTGAAATGAGCGACAATGAAAGCAGCGACAGGAAATCGGAAGTTGAAGACTCTGCCATCTAACGCGACCAAGATGGCGGCGCCCGGTGCCGTCGTTCCGGAGATACAGCGCTGCGAAAATTGCCGGTTTTTTCGTCATTTTGCGGAAATAATTGTCACCTCAGCTGACGTAAATATTTTTCTTTGGCACTCGCGATCGTTTCGGCGGGGAAACTTTGCAGACGCATAGAATATAAAACGTGCAATCCGAAAATGTGACTTCCGAAAAACGATTTTTTGGTCACTTTTCGCCATCTGATCCCCGCGTCCCCCTTAAGTGTGCTGGCGGCCGAGAGCTTCGTCGAACCTCAAGGCAAGGCAGCAACTCGGCAGTGCCGGCACTGATAATAGAAATGTCCGCGTCGGTGGGTCTTGAGCCAAGCCTGGGGTAACTCTCGGAAAGCTTGACCGAAAAGCTTGGCTTTTAGCTGCCTATTCGGGAGCATCGAATAATTCGCAAATATCGAATACCCGCATTCGGATCGAAGCGAATAACGAATAGAGAGCTATTCGATCGAATATTCGACAATACCGAATATTCGCCCATCCCTAGTGAAAACGAATATGCATCGGCTTTTCCCTATGCAGCATGAGGTAAAAGTGATTCATAGGTGGTACCACACAATCCTTCCCAAGTTTTTGATTCCCAGCGATGGAAGGACAGGTGTATTTGTGTCTGCGAGGAGCAGAGGGTGTAACTGTACCACAGCTATAATTGCAGCTTCTGCATCCTACAGCTCCTGCATCCGATCTTCTGAGGTGCGTCAAGCGAGCTTATTTTTTCTCTTTTGTGTGTCGAAGTTAGAGGAGAGCAGGGAGCGCGCACTGCGTCTGATGGCTGATTCCGTCGTTTTTTCTTCCTTGCAACCCGAAAATGATGCCCCGGCTGAGCTGGTCAATCAGCGGACCTGCAAGAAAACCACACTATAAACAGTATTGGGCTTCAGCAAACCGCGTTTTAGGCAGTATGCTCGTGCATTGAGGCAAACCGGGGGTCACAAAAACCTGCGTTATTTCCGGTTCCACACTATGGACCTCGTATGCTGGTATGGTGGCGCCACTGATGTTCTGTGTTCAAATTCAAATTCAGCACCATCGTGTGGACAGTGAAGGGCTAACTTCGGAATTCCGCAAGCAGACGTCCAGAAGCATGGCAGCAAGAGAAAAAACAATACAAACAGCCAAACGGTACTTTAATAAACAGAAAATGGTTCACAATGGCAACAGAAATGCAATTCATCACAATAAAACGAGCTGTATACAAGCACGGGATTGTCTCTGCGCTGTGTGGACACTCTGTCATTTCACAGTGGCTTCAACTGAACACCAGTGGCGCCATCCAAATGAAAGATAAAAATAAAAGGATGAAAATGGCGACCCTACTTACGAGGAGAACGAAAGGACTGCTTTAGTTGCTTTGGTGGATTTGATTTATTCCACTTTAGATCCCGGTCAGGGCATTTGGCGTAACCGAGCGGTTGGTGGACAGCTTATTGTAATGAAAAGACCAGCGACGCAACTTCTCGGTGTTTGTAGAAGCGAATGTCTCCCGTGTAAACCCCACTGTGCCTTGTCGGTGCCAGGGAGTGATTTGATGTCCATTGTGTGTGTGTGGAATTGCGGCGAAATGGTCGTGTGTATATTGCAACACCCAGGATATACGGCTTCAAGAGCCGAAAATTCAGGTTTGTAGAGGCAGGTTTTTGAAAATACAATTGCACAGCAAAGCTCTACCTGAAACTGCTCAAACTACATCGAAAGTTTGTTGGATGGGCTCAAAAAAATGTGCTTGATGCCTTTTTTTTTTTCAATCGTGTTCATATGTTGATAAGTGCGTACTTAACATGTGAATATGTTTGGGCGTAGGTGCGCGTGAACAAGCTTACATGAAAGCCTCTATATGTTTATTTAACTTGTTCACCCTTTTATTTCCCGACGTAGCCATGGGCGTGAACATGGTAGAGCACAGAACGGTAGCTATGATCTTGCACGAATGGTTCCCCTCGCATTCGTAGTGCCGAGGAAAAAAAAAAAAAAAAGTCATTCGGAATAATGGAGCTCGTTTCAAAGCTGATAGAGTTGTACGTGATGTTTGTGTAACTACATGCCAGCATACATAGCTGCATTCTGTGTCAGCAAAAATATTTCGCGCAGCATGCTCCTCTTCCACTCGTTTTCTTGGACCTACTGTGGCAGAAATGCTAACTACAAATTGTACAGGACCATATGTTTGAGATATGTGAGAGGCATTTCAAAAAAAAAGCTTTATATGCGAGTTTCCGAATTGTGGCTGGTGTGTGTCCATCTGTTTATTTTTGTGCAACTGTGTAGTGCAAACATTTACATTCCTTCTACTTTCGTTTTAAGGCTATCTTTAGATTTTGCCGGCATGGCATTCTTCCACAGTGGTCGCATGTGAAGTAGCATGCAGATACGCAAATGCAACCATGGTTCTGTTTTTTTTTTCTTTCTTCTTCTTCTTCTTCTCGGGTACTATGTGCTTTGTGCACGTCGGCATTGCAAGCAGCTGATCCGTGTACTGTCGTCTGCTTGTGTAAGAGAAGTGGCGCGTGCTAAAATGTTTTAGCATGCACTCCCATACAACTGATAAGATAAATATTTATATTGAAATAACAACTGTGAACGCAGCAAAACGCAGTGATGTCCTGTATGCTAATTTCCCCGTTGGTGTTGTAATTGAGCCCCGTAGCAATCTGCTGTATATGCTTATCTTGTTCTTTGGAAAACTTGCCGCCGCTTCCAAGTGGCGCCATGTATTTACCTGAAACTGCAGTGCACGGGGCCCATAAGCAGGCACATTAAAAATACGGCTGTTTGTTTTCAGGTTTTATATGTTTTGAAAATCGGGGGGGTAAAAATCGGGTGCTGTTTTCCAAATTGATATTCGAGAAGATATCAAGGTATTTGTTAAGCCATTCCAATGTCTGGGTTTTTTCAGGTTAAATCTACAGATGCAGTAAGTAATAACTCAGTTTATTTTAATTATTTTTTATTTATTTATCACGATACCCACTATTGGAAGGAATCACGACCTTCTTAAACTCTAGGTAGCGCGTTAAAATTGGCGTTTGTTTCAAGCTACTAATGAGGGGGACATCAGTGTTTTCTAGCAAATACCCTCCGAAATTCGGCGTCTGTTCGGAAATGAATCAGCGATGATGACAGTAAAGAGAATTGATAACTTCTAAGAAATTAAATGTTTTATTCGTGCAAAGCCGGTCTTCAATTTTTTACTTACACATCCTCGTTTACACACATTGTGATCTGCATGCGCAACATGTCGGCCTTCATTCGAGGCCTGTCCAACTGTTGAACGTATCTCAGCCGGGAGAAAGTTCTATGGACATCACAGCTTTCATTAGCCAGGCACAACCGTGTCAGTGCAGCATTTGCAACCCTAGGGTAGCGAGCAGTAGAGTCTTGCCAATACTCAAGGAGTTCGAAAGCTGTGTTTCTGGGTCTTGCTTCCAGCAAGTACTAATTCAAAATGGCGAACCGTCAGCGCACGATTGTGCAGATCGCTACTTTGAAAAGGGCCATTCGGGGGAAAAATTGGGTTTAACCCGATCCTCCTGAAACACGTTAGGGTTGAAAAATGAAGTACAAACGGGTTTTACCCGAAAACGAACAACCCTAGTTATAAATGGTCTACACTGTATTTTGTTAGAAGTCACCGTGGCTGTAGGTGCCCTGTGGGCTGCCGCCTTTCCCGTTGGGAGTCTTGTCAATCGGTTATCGGCGCAGTGCAGCGTTGACTGGGCTTCCTCCTCCTCGTGGCCTGAACGCTGCAGGGAGTGCCATGCGGAGGCCGTGGAGGAGCTGCACAACGAGCGGAGCGAGCGCCTGCTGTGTGTGCTGCTGGAGCAGGTGCCCCAGGAGGAGGTGGCCAGCGTGGCCAGGGACTGCCTGGCCGAAGAGTGGCAACTCTATGAACGGGAGATGCAGCGCGCCCGGGACTTTCACCGGAGACGCCTCCTGGCCCTCACCTTTACTCGGTCAGTGCTCGCCCCTTTCGAGGATTCCACCAGTAGTAGCAGCAGCATCGAGACACGTATTGCTGGACCAACACTGCCTGTATAACATTGCCTGGCGGATCAGCTGATAATGCTG
This sequence comes from Haemaphysalis longicornis, assembly GCA_013339765.2. Taxonomy (NCBI): domain Eukaryota; kingdom Metazoa; phylum Arthropoda; class Arachnida; order Ixodida; family Ixodidae; genus Haemaphysalis; species Haemaphysalis longicornis. The sequence goes on along the minus strand of CM023456.1, from coordinate 115,899,016 downwards.
AAACAGCCACTCTCCTGTTAGTACTCTCTTCTGCAAGTTTTGAATTATTGTCTCTTCGGTATTAGGTGTTATGTGGAGACAAATTGCACTTCAAGTAGTGACCTCACTTATTCATTTTAGTTTTAATGCAGTGAGGTTTTAAGTGTTTTGTCATAGTCATCGTGTTCTCCATTTAGACTGCTGGGAAGAATTAGCCCTGAATTCCGTTTGCATCTCTGTACGGATGTTAGGCGTGGGAAGAGTGATGCTGTAAAGTATTTAGAGGAAGGTGCTGGGCATGTGAAAGTCTGCAGCTTGCGGCACGCTGGATGGCCTGTGCAAGTTTGGCCACTGTAAGTGGTGTGCCTGCTTGTGCTGTAAGAGGGCTTTGTATAGCCGACTGCCCTAGGGCTGGCCACGTCATCATCTGTGGTCAGCAGTGCTGGTGGGTTTGTGCAGGTGGCGGGAGCACTGCGAGCGGGAGCGGAGGCAGAGGCAGGCCCGGGAGACCTTCCCCGCTGCGCCCAGTATGCGCAGCAGCCTGGCCGACCCGAGCCTCGTGCCCACACGCAGCAAGCGGGCCAGGCTGTCGGCGGGCATCGACCCCGACACCTTGTCCAAGGGCCTGGGTGAGTGCACGCCATTGGGCGGACTGGCCGTACACTGCACCACTGGGGTGACCAGGCACTTTTCTGTGGTGGGAAACGCTGATTCGGGATTTGCTTGAAATTTACTTGGAAGTTATTTTGAATTGTTTGGAATTACTCAGGGTTACATGCATGCATGCGTTGAAAGGAGGGGCTCCTCGCAGCAAAGGCTATGGCAATGCTTGCGTGGTGTGTGTTTGAAAGGGGAAGGGGCACTTTGGCTGTTACGAGGCCAGGCAGATAGATGCATGCAGCCAAGAATCTACATGAGACAGCGAAGGATTGCTTTACATTGCAAGGGCGTCGGGGGGGTGGTGAATAAAGTGCCTTAGTGAACACTGCTGCAAATTCTTGCTCGTGTTCCGAGCCCTTCTGTGCATTTTGCTCAATGTTTGACTTGTTTCTTCTCACTGCTGTCCTGATTGATTGATTGATTGATTGATTGATTGATTGATTGACTGGGGTTTAACGTACAGACGCAATGCTAGCGATGAGGTGCGCTGTAGTGGAGGGCTCCGGATTACTTTTGACCATTTGGGGATCTTTAACGAGCGCTAATATCTCGTACACATGAGCATTCTCGCTTTTTGCCTCCATCAGAAAAGCCGCCGCCGCGGCCGGTAATCGAATTGCATCCCTGGGCTCGCTGCTGTCCTATTGGGTCCCCTACAGCTCGTGCTGTGCTTCCAAGGTTTAAAGCTGGTAGGGGACCACGTGCATCCCCATGTTGTACAGTCGAAGCCTGATGAACCGAGTGAAACAGTGGGGTATTTTTGCTTGCATTGTACGGGTTGTATGTCAAATCATCGATTACATCCAAGTAATGATGCGTCGGTGTTGGTACACTCTTGGGAAGAAAAATCCTGTCTGATCGTTTGTAGTCATCCATCTGGTTGGGAGCCAATGAAAGCAGAGAGGAGGATGAGCAGTGTGATAGAATGTGGCCCTGTGCTCAATTGGCACTTGGTGAGCAAAGGCAACGCGTTTTGCAAATGCCTGTGCACGAAGGTTCGTTTCTTGCAAACTGGGACTACACAAAAGGGAAAACAACCAGGGAAAACCAATTGGCACATTAATGTTGTGGGAACTCCATTAATCGCCTTATAGAGTTCTTTTTTTTCTCCTCGAATCTCTTATTTTTGAGATAACCAGGTTTCACAGTATTAGTGTGCTCAAAACTAGACTCCCCTTTACATGTGCGTCCATGGCGCTGGCTACCACCCTCAAGCGCAGGAAACAGTTACCTTGACATAAATACCCACGAAGGTGGAGGGCAGCACAGCCCCGCCGGTAGCATAGTGGTTATTGCACCACACCGGTCTTCTGGAGGCCGTGGGTTTGGGTCCCACCCGGCAGGCATGTTTTTCTCCGCTTTCCTTCTATCTTTCAAACATTTCAAAAACTAGTACCTGTTTCAAGAATAAATGACCGACCACATTTTTCTCCCTTTGCCTTCCTTGGCGTCCTTGACTGCCTACCCTTATTTCTGTCTTCATTCAACGAGCCCCTCATTTCCCCTTGTGATTCACTGCATGCCAGCTAATGTGAATTTGTAAAATTATTTGCAATTTGTGATGAGGGGGAGTAGTTTTTTTTTTACCCCCGTAGCCTGTAAAATGTTGTTCTCCTGGAAACATATTAGATTTCAACATAAAGTGGAAACAGTGGTGTTTGTTTTGCTTAACATTTTTCTGTCCAAAGCTGCTCCAAGGCAAGCAAGTACATACCACAAAGGTTTTCCCCCCTTCAAGGGCGACATTTAGTGCAAGTGAGCCTTCAAAGGTGTCATAGCAACAGAAAGCTCAAAAAGATGGGCTAGCTGCTGCATAGTGCTTAGCTGATTAGCTTGCACGAGATGGGGGGTACAAAGCTAGGGTAGATAGGTGCTGAAGCCAACTAGCTTATTCTTTGCGCCAAGGAAACCTGCATGGAGCATTAAAGGAACACTGAGGGCAACTAGCAAGCTGGGCTCAGGCGAAAGTTGAACTCAGGCGAACTGCTTTGCAGCCCTCTCAGCGTTTATTCGGCGGCGAAAGATGCTTTAATTGCCGAAAAATTACCAATTGAGAAACGCATTTTATCGCTCGCACCATTTCATCACGTTTCGCGTGACGTAAACGAAGGCCGGAAGCGAGTGAAACAGTGGTGTGGTCTAGCAGGGAAACTAAAACCTACCAAGTGAACTAACGCGGCCACGGGAGTCACTAATCACACTGTTGGCGCGTGCGGCAAAGCAGCTTGCGCGCCCTACACATCTGCAGGCTGCCCTCTGTGTGTGTGCCAACCTTGTGCCGCACGGGGCGTGCGATGGTGGTTAAACAGTGTGAATGTGCTGCACGGCTTTTGACTTTGCCTACAAAACATCTAGTGCACAGCGCAACCGCAGCGAGAACGATGTCAGGGGCACTCTTATGCTTTGGAGTCTCGTTACGGATGGTCGATGCACTCTGCTTGATACGTGGCGCCATCTGTTAGTTCCACTTGTAATCGCGTTTAATGCCTAGTCTGAAAACGAGCCTGGGTAGTCCGGTGTACGGGCACCTGGATGGCAGTACGTGTGCATTTGCGTGCTATTACTATGCAGGCGTGCATGTGCACTCTCATCCAAAAACTCGAAAAAGACGTTCACATTTGCGGCTCGACAGATGGGCTTACGTAGTGCAGCCTTGGTATATACGTAGAGTTGAAGGTAACAGGCATGTGACTATGCTGAACCTGCAATAACCATCGCAACCGTGAGAGGTGCCGCGGCTTGGCAGCTTGCAAATGTCACCACGGCTCGAATTGTACCTGTACATTTATAACTGTTTATAACCTATCAAAGTTAACGTGCAAATGAAGGTCTTTTGTGTTTCTTTCAGTGCTTTTGTGCGTGCTTCTCATTCTGTTGTTCCTCATGGCACTCTTGGCAGATCTGCTCAGTCGCCGTTTACGTCCTCGCATCTGGGTGACTGATAGCGTCATTTTTTGGTGATTTACGAAATTATTTTCGAGGTACTGCCTCAGAGACTGGTATTTTCATTTTCTGGGGACTTCGGTTTTGTCTTAACACGAGCATGCGTGCACTGTGTCAGGGATAGGGAACAACCAGGAGGCCGTCACACGTACAAGCAAACCCGGAACCACCGTCGTGACAGTTTCCCTCTCCTCTCCCCAACCCACGATCAGACGCAGGGGTGCTGCTGAGTGCCCTGACGGAGGAGCTGGAGTGGGCCCCTCTGGACTTGGAGCGGCTGCTCCGGAGCCCGAGCCCAGAGCCGGAGTTCCCCTTCAAGCTGGTCGTGGGCCTGCCCCCGGCCACCGGCTCTGACACGGCCCGGCTGACGGTGGCCCGCGTGCGCAGCAAGCTGGGCTGCCGATGGGAGGGCTTCGTGGAAAAGGTTTGAGTAGCTCCCACCCCTCTCCACTCTCTGTTGGTGGCCCCCTTTACTCTCTCGCCCTCTGGGGGGATGGTTGTCACTGAGGGGCAGTACTGGGCCCCTTGTTAATCCAGTGTATTGCTGTGGTGCGCAATAGCAGCACCTCACTCTAAATAATGATTTGTCAAGTGTTTGACAGAACGTCATCCGGCCAGGGGTCATTATTTAGAGTGTAAAATCGCAGTCACTGAGGGAACCCGTATGGGTTCCTTGTTCACAGTCTCTGTACGGGTTCCGAAACGTCAAACGAATGATTTTGATTTGGTTGGTGGCTGCGATTTTACACTTCAAAATAATGTCTTGATTTCTTGCAAGCCTACTTGCGTGTCGGGCACAATAACCAGTGAGAATGAAATTAAAAATGATGAGAAAGTGGAGAAATTTATTTTCATTTTCCACAGTCTCATCACAGTTGGGTGAACGGGACTGTTTTGCTTGCATGTTGATAGCTTTGGAGAGTTTTTGCCATCAACACTGTGTGCAAGGCTTTTCTGTGACATCTTGCTTGTTCTTGACTGCTACCGAGACAAGGTTGATCATTGGAGTGGCAGTTTCTCATTCATCTGGGTGAGGGAGGGGGGGCACTTACACTGTTGAGTTCTGTAGCACTCTCTCGGGTAAGTTGTCGGGCCAGAATTCAATGGGATCTTCTTCGCAGATAGATCATTAATCTGTGTCCAGCTTTGGACGTACATTGGGTGGGGTGCAAGTCTGACAATAGCAACCATGTCATTGTCAGCCTTGTGTATCCAATTCGTATCATCTGTCAAATTTTGCATCATGCAACATGTCTTTATTGCCCACCTGTGAAATAAACACCCTTTTTGGCCATTTTTGCTGCTCTTCACATGTTTTCACATTCGCAAAAACGTTACAAGCCAAGCCAGTTACGAAGCTAACACTAATCTCTACTCTTCCCATAATTCCTGCGATTATATCCTTTTGGAGCAAACTCTGTGGTCAAGACAGTTTGTTCCTGCTGCACCTGAAAAATTCCTTCTTCACTACACATCTGCAAACATGCCACTTGCTGGTTGTCCAGAGCGTTCAGTGGCATTCTGAGAGGGTCTTGTGTGCGGGCCTTTCCCTTTCGTGAGACCTCCCCCTCTGGTGTTGCACGCAGGTGGAGACCATAGCGAGCCCCAGGGGCACCCCGTTCTGCCTGACGGTGGTCCACTCGGGAGGCTGGCATGCCAAGCTGCTGCCGGGCACCTCTGCCGTGCTGGTGGTCACCACGGACGAGCCGAGAGCAGAGGTGGGTGGCTTTTTAGGTGGGCTTCCTCTCCACCCTCTCACCTCTCCCTAGCCCCGGGTCGAGATTAGCAGGTTGTTCTGTTTCAACCCACCCATGTATAACCTCTGCTCGTCGGGCTGAGTCGGCAGGTTGTGAGGGGCTGAATAGGGCCCCTGCTGCTGAATAGGGGCTGAACAGGCCCCCTCTGGTCTGCTCCTGCTGTCCCCTCGTCTCGATTCTTTCGATGGAGTTCAAATAATTGCGGGAGGGTCGAAATAAGCTGAACCCATCAGTGGAATTGTCCCTCATCAAGACCATGCATGTGGGGCTTATGGAGACTCACAAGGGCTATGTACACTTGTGGCACATTCAAAGCATATCGAGGCCCGTATGATCCTTGACGTATTTCCCCCCCTCTCGTATATCTCCTGGTATTCCAGTTATGGCCGTAATCTCGGGCGTGAAAATGGCATCTCTGAGTGGCCCTCGCAGCAGCATCCTGCTGTTGTCAGTTCCAAAAGTTTCACCGCCACTGATGCGTGCTGTCCTGGCTCCTTTGCTGACTCGGCAGTGTGCACAGTGTTTTTCCGATCGCTAAGAGTTGGTTATAGAGGAGGAAGAGGAGACGTATCGAGGCAGCGTGGCAGAAGTAAGCACTGCATAAGTAAGCGCCCAGCGGGCTGTTCTCTGGCGGTTGTGCAGCTGGAGAGCCGGCTGGCAGAGACCCTGGCGGACGTGTCGCGGCTGCGCCCCGTGCCCTGCGTGTGCGTGGTGGACCTGGGGGCCTCCAACCAGCGGACCATCGAGGAGGCCCTGGAGCGGCACCGGGAACTCCGACACCGCGTCCTCTGCAGCAGCGGCAGCACCACAGCCCCCCGCAAAGTGGTGAGGCCTTTGTCCGTGGAGGTGGCTCCCGAACAACCGTGTGGAACCCACCCATTGCGTTCAGAAGTCAGTCATGCCCATTTAGAAGATGTTTATTTAGCAAGCAAGGTTTCTTTTTACTTGTTACAATAGCAGACTATTCGGTGATCTGGTATGGTGAGGGTACTGTGCAGAGCAAGCAGGGCAGAAGAGGGACCGAGACAGATGCGACAATCGAGGTTTGTTGGAGGCTGCCGCTTTCGTCTACAGAGAAAAGCTCGAGAAGTCCTTGGTCTTCTTTATTTGCCAGTCTGAGGACTGCTGCTCGTAATGGAAATTCTGTGGGCAAACAAAATTTGAAGCTGCTCAGAGGCAGTCCTGGGTGGTCAGAAATGACCAGCCGAAAGACCTGTCAGTGATGGCAATTGGTCGCACCAGAGACTTCGAGTTTCTGCGGCAGAATAGGTTGCGCGGCGTAGGGGAGGGACCCCACACAGTCGCGGTGGGGCAGGTCTGAAGACCTCAGTTTGCTGCTCGGGGACATGCAGCTTCACCTCAAGACAGGACTGAACGTCCAAGTTGTGCACGGAAATGGCATGTGAACAGGTTCCAGGTGTAATTATGCTGATTCCATGAGAGGACGAACATGCGTGTACGTGGGCATTTTTTGTTTTTTCCAGTATTTTTATGAGTTATGCACAAGTCAGAGGATAGCTTAAAAAAGAAGGACATCATAGGAGGACCAAGTTTGAAAAGTCCCTGGTGTGGCCGCAGAATACGAACAGACACTTTATCAAAGCACGAAACCAGAAAAGCAGCGGCAGTGGCGGAGCACACGGCACGGAGACGCATCTCGGATGCATGAGTTCAGCCACTTATAACTTCAGTACAAACAAAATGATGCAACATGTTTTTTAGCAATATTGTTGACCTTCTTAAAGGAGCCATGAAGACAAAACGCAAGGTTGTGTTATTCGAAAGATTTCGTGTTTTATAATGCCCCCAGCGCTTGCCCGAATGCAAACGATGCTTTATTCACTGAGAAATTAATTAATTTAAGTTAAAAGTTTGATTTTCCCGCTAAATCGTGCGTTTCCGTGGTCTGCAATGACATCACAGGGCCTTGTTTACCATTAGTTAACCTAGATGGTGCCACCACACCGCGGCAAGCCGTTTTCTGCCTTTGGTTTGTTTGTGAACGTATTTGTACCTGGCTTGTTTTGTTCATGGAGACAATCGTTTCGTGAAACATGGTGCTTGCTCGACAAATCCGGTCACGTAAGACATCGTCGCTTGCGTCAGTCGGCCAGTGTCGTCTGAAACAACCCCAAAACCCCGCAGTCCTGTGCAGCTAAACCAAGTATAGTACGCGCAGTACCAACAGCAGTATACGCATCGGTACTTCTATGTTTACGTGTGCTTTCGTAACTTCCACTGTTTGTCTGTCCCACCATTCTTAGGGCTTTAAAAAGAATGTGCCCTAAATTTAAGCGCTAATAGCTCGTTCAGTAAGCTTATAAGCTCTGCATTATTTGCGTTTGCTTTTGCCGGCCTCCACCAATTGCAGAGCTGTCTGGTATGACATCATAGGTTCTGTTGCGGGAAATGAGCGAGTGGGTCGCATGGCCGTTCCCTTTTTTCCTAATTATACAGCTTATTTGAGCAAAGTTTACGTTAAAGGTGGTGTCAGTATTGATTCTAACGAGGCAATGTTTTGAATGAACCAAACTTGTGTTTTCTCTTCATGGTTCCTTTAATTAAGGAGTCTCGTTTCACGAATTTTGAAAAAAATCGAGACTAATTTTCATTTTAATTTTGATTTTTAAAGCTGCTCATTTTTTAGAAAAAGCAAAGCATTCAATGTTTTTTGCGTATATTAATATTTTTTCTAGACAAGCGATATTTCACAGATATGTTTACAAATATCTGGTCGACATTACCTATCGCAAGTTGGTCGCAGTTGCAGATACGGAGGTGGGTGCATTAAAGTTTAGTGTCTAGCCCAATTTCACATTTTTTTCTAATTTTTTTGTTCACAGCACAATGCAAAAGTTGTCTTGTCCTGTTTGTCATTTTGGTGTAGTTTTTATTTTCAAACAAATTTGTCAGAACAATCAAACCTTTTTGTACACAAAGACGCAAAGTTGCGAAAAACTGCAGCTGTCGGAAATTGCGCATCACCTGTGTCGTCAGCTTTGCATATTCTTTCTCATGAAGTACACACGCTAAAAGAAAATGGGTTGCAGTTTTTATGCTATTCTCTGGGTTGTGCATAACATAAAAATGCTGGGGAAAAAAAAAAAATGTGCTTGTACGCATGTTTCGTTCTCTCGTGGAATCAGCCAGCAGGGAAGCAGAGGGTGTCTCCTCCCAACTAATCAGGAAGTGTGAAAATTTACTGCGGTTGCCTAGTTCAAAAAAAAAAATAGGAAAGGTAATTAAAAGTGACAAACGATTATGAAATTCCTCAAACTTTGCCCTCGGGCACATGTCTAAAATTTTTCTGCTGTACTCAAACCATATATATATTGTATGCACCCTGTCTGATGAGTCCAAAGTCATTTTTGTAACTGCTACTAGGGCTCGCAACTGTCAGCCGGCTTAGTTTAATAAAACAGTCAGGTGTTGGTTACGCCTCTCTAACAGTCGGCCAGAGGAACTATGACAGTGCTGTAGTTTGTTTGAAATAAATCAATGATTTCCTTGTAAGCTTCCTTCACTGAGATGAGGTCATTTCTTGTTTAATGTTTCGTTCAGATGTGGCCGTGTGCCTTTTTCAGGAGTGCAGGGGAAACAGTGGAAAAGGAAGAAAGAACTCGGACATATGCATGGATGGCTGTGTTCTGATGGGATTTGGCTGCTTCCAGTGGGTTCAAAGCAGGGCGTGACCAGAGCCGGGGTTTTGGGGGGTTCGAATCCCTCCCGAAATTTTCCGAAATCCGAAGCGAGACTTGGTGTTCCGTTCGGCAAAACCTCTCCCTTTCCTTAATTTATAACCCCCCCTGAAAAACATTTCTGCCAACGGCCCTAGTGCAAAGGTTCGAAACCTTCAAAAATCGCGACACTGAAAATGGGACACAAACAACCACAGGAGCGCTCGTCCTGTTGTTCTTTTGTTTGTGTGCCGTTTTCAGTGTCGCGATTTTTGAAGGTTTCAACGTGCAAAATTCACCGAGTAGCCCAACTCGCCATTCTTGCACTGATCAGGTGTCGTGAGAAGCGGCAGGTAGCAAGCCTTGCCTGCCAAAGGGGGGGACTTGCAAGGTTCTTGTGGGTTCTTCAAAACCCTCAAATTTAAAAATCTTGTTTGCAAGGCCTTGAAAGCCTTGGTCTTCTTCAGCGAATTAAAGTTGCATTTTGTAGCACACTGTAAGTGCTTATCTGGTAAGTAACAAACAAGTATGAGGAATGCTGAACAAGGGAATGTCGCTAGAGCTGTTGTTGCTTTGACAAAGATACTTTATTGCCGCATCAGCTCCAGGAATGTTTTCATTTTTTCAATGTTTTCTCATCATTTCAAGCCTCTCTTTTTTCCCGACTGGCAGTGTGGTCCTTGAAAATACGCCCAGAGATTCTTATGAAAGTCCTTGTGAACCCTTGGAACTTTTGTCACGTAAACCAGCGTGAAGGTGCCACCGGGCTGGCTTGTTCCAACAGAGTAGTGGCACTTTTTCTCCTCCGTCCTTAAAGTTGATGGGAGAAGGGATGTTCTGACTTGGAGGAGTGCAGCCCCCGATACGAGTGGTATACCATTCTGTGATGACATAAGCCACGGGTTTGGCGGGGTCATTGAGGAGTGGTGAGACGCGGTCAGTTCCATGTCTGGTGGTGCGAGTGATCCCTCTTTCATCTTGGTCTTCCAGCTGGAGGAGGCTGTGCGCTGGTGCTCGGAGCAGCGGGCTGTGGCCCCCGCCCTGCGGACCTTGCCCCTGCGGGACTACGTGCGGGACAGTGTGTGCCGCCTGGTCTTCGACACCGTCCACTGCGACCTGCCCCAGCACACGCTGCGCTGGCAGGTGATTCGGAGGGTTTTGTTGCCGCCGAAAAAAGGGTGGTGTGTTAGCCACTTTTCAGATTGAAGTGCAAAGTTAAAACACCCGTGCGTCCAGATTTTGCCGCATGTTAAAGATCGCCAGGTGGTCGAAATTTACCCGGAGCCGTCCACTATGGCACCTAGAGCCTCTAGAGCCCACGAGAGCCCTCCACTACGGCGGTGCCTCCTAGCCTGGGCATAGCTTTGGCGCCTTCAACCCCCACCATTGGAAAACAAGGGCAGGATAGAGGAGACGGCTTGGTGCATTGAAGCTGTGCTGGGGCATTTTAAGGCTCTTTTTAATTATCATTGTCTCATAAAGAAACCTTCAGGGCTTTTCAAGTGTCCATTCCTCTCTTTGTCTGAGCATTTTTTTGAACATAAATGAACTTCACCAGAATACGATGACCATGCATAAATTGTGCTGCACAGTGCGTGCGCACAGTCGTGTACATATTCACCTGTGAAAACTTCATTACATCGCTACAATTTGTCGTTACGATTGGAAAGTAATGCTGCTAATTGTGTGCACGTAGTAGTAACCTGCTTAGCCAGAAAGAGCACAAAGCAACTAAGGTTAGGTTTCTGTGTCGTCCTCTGGCAAGCTAAACTATTTTTTTAGTGGTCATGCACTTTCTTCACTAGTGGTCCTCTTGGCAGCAGGTAGCGCTGATGTAACGTATGCCCCGGCAAAAATACTTGCTATCTTGCCAATTTCTAGTGTCCCAAAAGCTATATTATTGTGCCTACTCATTACACTGGGGCGCCCATTTTGGATATCACTATTTCATTTCAACTATTCACTTCCTTATGTTATAGACTTTTGAATGAAGATTATGGCATTTTTCTGTGTTGCATTGAGCACACTGTGAGAAATGCTTCGACATAACTCTCATTCATTCATACCAGGGAACTGGCAGTCATGCTGCTGCAAGCGTATGGTGTTACAGTTGTGTGCGTCCCCGTGCATTCAGTGTCCTGAGTGCTGGCATCCTTTGATTGCAGTTGCCAGACGACGTGGTCCAGCTGTACAACTGCACCCTCGACCACTTGGCAGATGTGGCAGCCTCAGACAGGCTCTTTGAACTGACCGTGGTCGCTCCGGAAATCAAGCATCCCAGTACGTTTGTCTCTGAACTAGTTTTTCTTTTTTTTTTTAGCTGTCCAGCGTTCTCAAAATGGTTTGCATGAGGGGGTTTGGTTTTTCAAGTGTTCCAAGCGGGTCGTACCTCATGGGGTGTCAGTGCACTTAGCCTCATTGTGCATCTGTGCTGCAAACTTATTTTGGGCTTCTTGAGTTTTTTTTAACTTGGGTCACCCTCTGTACTCCTAAAGCTTGTTTAGATCCCTTGGGGGCGACAGGTTTGGGATGTTGTCCTGTGGCAGAACAGAAGAGTGTGCAACTTTAAAGTGGCCACCATTGTTGGACTTAGCCATCCCACCGCTGCCACCACCAGAGGTCGACGGACTCACTCATGAGTCCACTCACTCAGACTCATTTGGACTCAAACTCACACGCGAGTTTGAGTTTGAGTGAGCGTGAGGCTAGTGTAGCATTGTGAGTTTGAGCCTGGCTGAGTTTGAGTACGCCTGAGACCGAGTGAGTTTTGAGTCCATTTTGAGTTTTGAGTACATTTTGAGTTTGAGTACATTTTGAGTACTGGGTACATTTTGAGTTCTGAGTACATTTTGAGTTTTGAGTCCGAGTGAGTTCTGAGTTTTGCGCTCACTGTGAGTTTGAGTGAGTGCAGATGTGCTGCTGAGCATTGAGTCTGAGTTTGAGTGAGTGGTGATTCGAAAAAAAAAAAATTGTGAGTGAGTTTGAGTGAGCCGCGCCAACTTTGCCGAGGTATGGCCACCACTATTGCGGCTTGGCCGTCTCGCCGCAGCCACCAGTGTTGCGAGTTGCCATGCTGAGCGCAGTCACCGCTGCTGCGACGTTGCCTTTCTCCATCCGCTATCGACACGGCACAGAGCAGAGCGATGAAGCTCTCAAGCCGACGAAGGGTTGAAGCAACATTTATATACAGTATGTACAGTATGTAAAAGCGTTACATGGCTCGCACAAAGGTGACAGCACGTCTCCACTCGGTGCCTCCGAAAAGTGCAGCTGGTTTTGTACCCCCGGGGATTCCATTGCAGCCGCGAGCGGTTTGAATCGCTCCAGTCAGGACTCACGCTGGCCGAAGTTTGAATCCAACGAATGGAAGCGAAGCGGTTGTGTCAGCCGAACCGCCACTATGGGGAAAGAGAAGGTGACACAGCGGCACCGTCTCCAGGCATGTCGCTGTGCGTCTGCCGTGGGCCGGCCGTCCGAGGTATGATTCGGCCCAGCTGTTGAGAAGGGAAAAAAAAGAGGGAACTTCGCGGCGCCTTGAAGTTGGGGCACGTCTTCTGCCGCGGGCGGTTTGACAGAGGTGCGAATCGTCCCTGCCATCGTGCGTCTCCAGATGAAGCGAATTTGGGCTGGGCGCTCTGGCAAAACACCATGCAGACAAAACACACGTTTGGTTCATTTGAAAGATTGCCTCGTTAAGATCGTACTGACACCCCTTTTAATGTAAACTTCGCTCAAGTAAGCTATATAACTAGGAAAAAAGGGAATGACTCACTAGCTCGTTTCCCGCACTAGAACCTATGGCATGATATGCACAGCTGTGCAGTTGGCTGAGGCGGGCAAAAGCAAACGCAAATTAGGCAGGGCTTACAAGCTTGCAGAACGAGGTATTTTGCACTTAAGTATTCCTTTTATAGCGCTGAGAATGATGGGGTGAAACAATGGAAGCTGTGAAAATACACCTGAACATAGAAGTACCAGTGTCTACTGCTGTTGGCACTGTGCTCACTGTGCTTGTTTTAGCTGCACAGCAGTTCGCACTTTGGGGCCGTCTCAGACGACACTGGCCGATTGGTGTAAGCGGCATTGTCTTACATGAGCCTGTTTGTCAAGCATACCCCATGTTTCACGAAACGATTGCTACCTACTGTAACAAAAACAAGCCAGGTGCAAATACGATCAGAAACGCGAGGGCGGACAGCGGTGTGGTGGCGCCATCTATAGTTCATGCCACAAGCTATGTGCAGCACCGTGGAGGCTGCATTGTTGTCAACAGTCTGCCCTCTCAGGGTGCCTAACTCACCGCGAAGGAAGCAACTAGAGGCGCCGGGGCCTCAGCGGTTCCACCTGCCGAGGGGGGAGAGGGAAATGAAGCACACTAACTTTTGGTTGAAGACCTATCCTTGGTACGTCATCGCAGACATTGCGAAACGCAATTTGGCGGGAGAAAGCGTTACTTGCTGCCGGTCAAGCGCTCGGGCACTACAAAACGTCAAATCTTTCTAATAAAACAAATTTGCATTTTGTCTGCATGGACCCTCTAAAAGCTGCTAATCCTCTCTCTCGAGGGAGATATGGGATCATCCTTCATGTGATCAGAAATCTCTGGAACTTTGGGGATTACTCGTTTTAATGTGGCACGCAGCAATGATGGAAACATTTTGACGCTATCGGCTGTCGCTGTTCAGGACTTCTAATGGCTAGGCTACACGGGGAGGGACACTTTCAATCGATTTGAGGGCTTGCCCACAAGTGCGCCCTATGTATTTACATGTTTACAATAAGGCGCTCGATAGACGACTGGTTCAATGGCCTTCAGAAGGCCTCTCTCCAAAGAAGCATTCTATGTTGGGCAAGTGTGTGTAGAAGTAGAGTGCTGTGTCTGTTTCAAAAACCGTGCCATATTTTCTGGGACATGCCTGTGGCATGTTTCCAACAACCGTGCAGAAATAATGTTTGAATCGTAATGAAGGGTTAACCACACTACCCAACATCCTTCAGTTGCTGTTTCAGAAGCCTCCTCGCTGTAGTCATTGTCATTTGAAACGAATGCTTTTGAGAATAGCATCACCCCTGTCCTTGTAGCAATCACTGTATAGAGCTCACTCGGAGTGCACTGCTGTTGCCCCGTGCAGGGTACCGGCCCGACTGGAACGAGCACGCCCGTCTGCGGTGCCTATACGACCGGGTGCGGTCCCTCAAGTTCCCACAAGTGCTGGCCGACGCCCGTCACGTGGACGTGGTGCTGGACTACACCTGGCGGCTGTGCGACCAGCACGGGTGCCTGGCCAGCAAGAGGGAGGCCCTGCTGGACAGGTGCCCGGCCCTTCTTTCTTGGACTACCTTAACCCAAAAACATTGCTGTGTGTCTGTCTCTCCCCCGATTCGGCCGCCAGGCCAAAAGATAAAAGCTTGTATGCATTGTTTAGCAAAAAGAAGACATCAGACGTATTTGGGGCAAGGCATCAACATGGAACTGGTACAGTGTAGACCACTTATAACGTATGTCGCGGGAGCCGCAAGAATCCGCACTATAAGCGGTACCGCATTATAACCAAAACACGCGTGAATTCAACCACATCGCCACCTATCTCTCAAGTCAACCTATATTTATCATCACTCAAACGCACAGCACTTAAAAACGAAGGCACGGTCTATATTTCGTATTATTTTTCACATCAGCCGCTGCTGCAGGGCAAAAGCGCAGTCTCACAAACGGCGAGCGCGGCTTTAACTTCCGTTGTGTTTGTTTTGAAAGACTATGGCTGCGTTTTTAGCGTCTATGAACAGACGCCGCAAGACGTGATAAAAACGCCAGCGGGATTTTTTTTTTTTTTTTACCCCACCTTGTGTTCACGATGCCGAAGGCGGCTGCTTATCAGCGCAACGTACTGGTGGTGGAAATCTTCGGCTTCGCGCGGCTCGAATTGTTCGGAAAGGGGAAAAAGCGGTGGCTTATCTGCAACAACGTTCTAAAGCGTGAACCGCGTGGTAGATTTGGTATCGCGAAAACGTGCAGTGCACGCCAGCGCGGATACAACTGGCGTGGTGTGGGCGGCGCGGTAAGAGGCGGCAACATGGCGTCGGCACTGGCCGTGAAGCGGTGCAGGCAGTTCCAGTCAGTTCCAGCGACCGCTTCTAAACGATCGCTGAAATGCCGCACGGGGCGCAAGCGAAGATGCTCATGCAAGAAAAGAGCTAATAATGTGGGCGAAAAGTGGAATATAAACTGCCATCCACACTGCTTGTGAAAGCGCCTATCAAAAAATAGCGCGGTGGTAAGCCTAAACATCTCTGGCGCGGCTAGCCGGCTCGGAGCGCTTCGAATCTCCCGCCATTAGGTACGCGTCTCCCCATTGGTGCAAGTCGTCAGGCTCCTCCCACTGCCACGCGAAGAAGCCATCGCGAGCGCGGAATCGTCGACACGAGCACGAAAGAAACAAACAAAAAAAAAAACTTACGCGCAACGCCGATGTGCACGATTCGTGCGCGAAAACGGGCCATGAGGTTCACGATTTATAAAATCAACTTGCCGCGCGCGGATGGGGAGTCTGTCGCTAAGTCTGTCGCTATCTTCCGAGGTGCATCAAGCAAGGACAGTTGTGGTTATCAGGTACGCACGAACTAAAGAATGCCTTTTTTTTTTTTTTTTTTTTTCTTTTCTTTGGGTGTTTACGTTAGAGGAGGGCAAGGGGTGCACGCTGCGTCAGATGGCCGATTTCATCCTTTCTTTTTCTTTTGCTACCCTAAAACGATGCCTCAGCTGCGCCGGTAGATCAGCAGACCCGCCGAAAAACCGCACTATAAACGGTATTGTGCTTCGGCCAACCGCATCTTAAGCGGTATGCTTATGCATTGAGTTCTATGGGAGGCAAACCGGTGGTCGCAAAAACCCGCGTTATATCCGGTCCCGCACTATAAGCGGTTACGTTATAAATGGTCTACACTGTACTAGACAGTGTTCTTTTAAGCGAAAATCGATGTGTGCTTGATTTTTCCGGGAGAAGCAAATTTTAAAAAGCCCTTTGAAAACAGTGTTTCGATCAACAATACAAGGACTCGCACCGAAGCCTCTTGTTTGTGCCTCGAGTGGCAAGCCTGACGGTAACAAAAGGTCCCAACAGGTGGTGCGTGAGCCGTGTGATTGCGGGAAACGTGAATTAAATTCAGCGAACCTCTATTGCATTTGTCATGGGAGAAGTAAGACGGGAGGGAAGAGGAGGAGGAGAGGCGGTTACAGGGTGGGGGCAACAGAAGACAATTTTTTTTTTCCCAGTGAAAGCGATTAATAGTGCCTTTCTACTTTTTTGTACTGGAAGTCAATTCTGTGGTCCAGCTGTCTCAAGCGAAATTCTACTTACCGTATTTATACGAAAATAGGTCGAGCACGAATATAGGTCGAACCCCCCAAAAATTGAAGTCGCCGAGAAAAAAAAAATATATATATATTCGATTATATAGGTCGACCCATACTTTCAAGAGAAAACTTGAGGAGACTTTTTAAAACTTGCGTTTATTTATGACACGGTCACCTCACTGGTCGGAACTTGCGCCGCATGGGCCGCAGTCCATTGCGCCGTACGAATTTCTGGACCGCCCCCGACTGGCTTTGAAGGCCGAACGGCCAAACCCGCCTCACAGCGCTAACTGCCGAGCTTTGGTCTGGATATCTTCGCAGGACACTTGGAGTCCTTCCGCACGCTCCTCTTCCACGTGCAGCCGGAGTTTTTTCTCAAGAGCATCGTGCCTCCCAATTGTAGGGCCATGGAACACACGACGCAGACCCCCTACAAGCAAGAAGTTCGTCCCGCTGTTTCCGCCATCCCCTGATCAGCTTTTCTAATATTAACGCCCAACTCTCGCTGACCAGCGCAATTGTTCGAGTTCTCACAGCAAACAGGATCACCCGCCGCTTAAAGTCGTATAGCTCATCCGACGTGGCATCGTGAAATGTGCAGAAATCACAACGAAGCAGACACAAAGATAGCGCATGAAACGGAGAACGGCAGATAGTAGAGACAGCGAGCGAAGCAGCCAACGCCGTTCCATTCACGAGGTGGCTACGCCAGGTGGCGAAAGTCACCACCACCTCGCGCTAGCCGCTACCACGACTCCGAAGACACCAAGCCTAGCCAATCTGGCCCTCTAACCAGTGCGTCAGCTCGCTCGTGTCCGGTCCGGCCGCACGTAATAAGCGATAGCCGGCAGTGACTGTGGCTGGTTTTCTTACGCTGATTGTTTTGTTATTTTTCCTTTTATTTTCTTGCCTGTCTGTGTTCTAGATGCTCCACGCTGCCGCCTCAAATTGAGAAGCGCCAGGCGCGACGGAGAAACGGATCTCTCGGTGCGCTCGCCATTTTTGATCACGACTATAGATCGAGGTTCTTCGGTCACGATTATAGGTCGGACCCTCAATTTTTAAGGACATTTTCCGGAAAAAAAGGTCGACCTATATTCGAATAAATACGGTACGTTCTAAGTGCACAGCAAGTGGTAAAACGAGAGAGGCCACATTTTTTTTCTCTTTTATTTCTGCGCCTTTGTAGCATAGCAGATGCACGTTCTGCTGATCAATTCTTAGTTCATGGGTAAAAATCTTTTTGAAGGCTCACTTGCGTTTTGCTGTAAAGAGACGAGCTCGTGTGAAGGGAGGCTGGTTCATCAATATGGCTCCCTGGGAGTGCCGTCCCTCTCTCTTCTCCCTACAAGCTGCCCCATCCCCCTCTTGTGGCAGTTCATTCTGCCTGTGATTGCATTCTTCTCGTTCTCTCTTCTCTTTCTTTTCCCCTCGAATTTCGTCAGGGTCAAGAGCGTGCTGGCACACCACGGAGAAGGGGGCCCTCGCCTTTCTTCAGCCGCACCCTGGCTCCCAATCTTGCAGGAGCTCTTCTGCCACCTGCTGTTTGCTGCGAGCTTTGAGGACAAGGTTCGTTGGCCACTCTGTGGCTACGGATTGGCTCAGCCAGCCTGTCACCCATGCAGCTTTAGAGCTTGGCAGGAAAAAAAGAAAAGAAAGAAAAAACACTTTCTCGCAACGTTGCATGAAGTGGTGCATTTTATTTTTTTTCTTTGGTATTGTCTGCTGCCAAGCATGGAGGTTCGTCTGTTTTAGCAGCTCCCAACTAGCGGCTGTAAAATTTTCGGCTCTTGAGGCAAGTTGTGGCGTTCAGGCCTACTTCTTGAAAAAGTTTCCTCTGCTGTTGGCTCATCTGCTGTGCGGTCAGTCGATGAGGTTGTCATATGAGAGTAAGAGTACCTGGTACTGGAGGTAATTTCTTATCTCTTCTTAAATGCAGGGGTGTGACAATTGCGCAGACTTGATGCATATTTGTTTTCCTGCACCAGGCTGCTCCGAAAGCTTGAAAATTGCAAAAATTGCGTCAAACTGCTCCAAAACAGTCTGAGAGCCAAATATTTTAACGCTCCCGTCAGTTTGAGTGGGGAAAAATGCTTACTGACAGCCTAATTTTCCAGCACCCCCTAAGGTGATGGTGTTTGTAAAGGTTTAATTGATCTGATTCAATAAAAAACCTGCATAAAATTGTCCCCGACAGTTTTTTCAAAAGCCACAATGTCGGGTTGCACATGTTATTCTAAAGTTTTTTCATCGAAAACCATTTGCAAGTCCTGCAGAAAAAATACTTATGTGTACTGAGGCGTCAAAAAACTTCTGCAAGTTGATGAAAAAATGGCAATTTTCGGAGCGCCCTATCTCCGGAATGACATTACTGGGCGCCGCCATCCTGTGGTGAAGATTGGAAAACATGGCCACCAGGCGAAGCAGTTGCTTGTGGTTCAGGCAGAGTGCTCTTCGCCAATTTCTACCTTGGTTTTAGTTAGGGGGTGGCTGCGTTTACATTTAGTCGTTTGATCGGTTGCGGGGAGTGGCACGACTCAAAAGATGGGAGTTCATCAAAACAACATGGCGCCCGCGAATTCGCCGTGTTTCGGCCTTGAGTGTGAGGCCGGTGCGTGCTTGAAGTGAAATTTGGGACTCATTGCGGTGTCATAAAACGCTGAGTTATTGCTGCCTTTCACAGCGAGCTTGCGAGCAGCGGGAATGGGACGATCGACACTACAGAAGTGGCGGCGCAGGCTACATCGCCGCAAAATGTTCAAGCAGTGTACGATAGCGGGACGGGCTATTATTGCTTGCTACTAATAATGGTTCATTTATCTGAAGTGAAATTTAATGCCAAAAGCGAGGTGGCTAAACATACCAACATTGCTCAAATCACGATCGTAGGGAACGTGCACCATGGGGATTCAAATCTGGTGGGGGGCTACGACTGTCACCTCGCTTGGCGCAACTTTACACTTGTGCGTAAGGACGAGTCTGGGATAACAATTTCGGCATTCAGATGATAATAAAACTGCCTTACGATTGCTTAGTTTTTCAATTCGATATTTTCAACAGAACTCTACGCTATCTTATGCATAGAGCCTAAGAATTTTAAAAAATCGTTTGTAAAAAGGTAGTGCAGTTTGTACCTTGTGATACTCTGGTAAAAAAACTTTATTGAAAGGCTGTTTCAGTGTTATGTACGTTCAAAACCGATTAAAAAGTGCACTTTTCCCCCGTGAGTACCCAAAAATTTGATTTTTTGGGCCCCCCTAAGGTGACATATTAAATGTTGTTCTTCTGCTCCAAATCAAGGTTCTTCTGCTCCCAAATCTGATTCAGCTGTCTCACCCCTGTAAATGTCATGGAACACACTAAAAGCTGAATGACTTTTTCTTTAAACTGAAAGATGTCATGTTTTGTAGCTCTCTCGGCTTTTCTTCGGCAGCGAAACAATGCCTTGTTGGCTAAGAATTAAAGCTGGCATTTCTGTCTCCCGTTTCTCTTCCACTTTCCTTTTTTTTAAATCATTAAGGAGCACCTCACAATGTGCCCAGAGCAAGCAGAGACCCTGTTTTTAATTTTATGCAACGGTCGCCACCTTCTTGTTGTGGTCCTGCTCTCATGGGCTTTATCTTTCATCACAAAAATTGAAAACCAATCGGAAAGGGGTTGCTCATCAAGCCTTGATGAGCCCCCAACCAAGCTTTTGAGGCATGTGCTGCTGCCTAACGACAGGCGTATAATATACAAACGCCGTTGCTAAATGCAGTTGTTGGCCATCTCATTTCAAGCCGATTGCACGAGTAATCTCATTTTGCCCCTGGCCGTTGCAATTTATGTTCTAATGGTAAGCCAGTACAACAGGCTTGTGTGTGCACCCACCTGCGTGCATCTTTTGATTGCGCTCGCATGCAAGGTGAAACGTTTTGGTGAAACTAAACTCGCACGAAGCCTACCGCTTTGGCAAGGGCATACGGCTGTATGGCGGGTGAGGGTTGTGTCTTTTGTTTTACATTTACGTGTTTCTGCTGCCTCAGTGCTCATTGCAGAGAAACACTTGAGCAAGCTCCGCCAATCCCACACCTCACTTTTCAGGATTCGTGATGTCACAAAATGTAGTCCAAGAAAGTGTATGGGGTGGCAGTACATGTTTTCACATTTTTGTCATTTTTGTGGCTGCGATATTTGCATTGACAACATTCTAACCTACCGATATAAGCCAACGTGCTTTTACAGGTTACCGTCCTTTAAAGCCGGCCTGTAAGACCACCCTGAAGCCTTAAAAATAGAAAAAAATTGTAGTCAGGCCTGACATTGCCTTTTCGAAAGGATCCGGCCATCTCAAACCCTGTGTGCAGTGAAATGAATGTGTTTGTACGGGCTGACCGCTGAAAGGAGTTCCTGTTTTCCTGCTTTTCTTCTCTTCCTCAAGGAGACGGGGGAAGAGATGGTGGTGCACTACCTTCCAGAACAGCTGGACCATTTCGACGCCTGGCAGGTCTGGGTGGACATCACCCTTGCCACACCGTCTCCCGCCACGCTTATGGGTGAGGCCCTGTGGTGCTTCTTCAGAGAGAGCGCTTCAGTAAGGCTGTGGGGTGGGATTAATTATACGGTGGAACACCGATAATACGACTTTCAAGGGACCGCGTGAAAGCATCATATGACCTAGGTGTCGTGTGGGTAAATGCCGGCCTAGTAAACAGTCTCATGCGACAGGTGGGCTAGGAACTTACTTAAACTACGATATTTAGCGCGTTCTCGCATAATTTGCGAACCTTTAGCTAAAATCTAAAGTTTAAAAAAAGAATGACCTGGTCGAGCAAATTAGAGGGGAAAAGGCGAGAGGAAACTGCCAAGGCTAAGCGAAACGAACGATAGTAAAAGGCGGAGATGGGGAGAAGGCAGCAAAGGAAGAAGCGGAGCGCTGCTTTGAAAGACAGCAGCAGAGAGCAGAGGTAGAGGGAGAGAGAGCGTCGTAAAAGGAAGAAACTTGGATCGAGCAGGCGTGGAAGGCAGGTGTTCTGTCATCGCCGTGGGGTTGCGTTGTATGTGTTTTCGCGTTCGTTGGCGGCTCGATGGGAGTTTCTGCTAACAAACCGCGTGGGGACGTCGGAGGTTAACTCCCCTCTTGCGAGTACCCACCTGCCTGCTTGTGTCTGTTCAGCAAGTGGCCTGGCCTGGCTGTGGACCTTTGCACATCAAGCAGTGTCAAACGGGGGTGCAGAATGAAGAAAGGTCGGGACGAGGCGGCAAACCGGTGTAAAGGATGGGGACAACGTCAGTTTACCCACGCCGGGGTCATCATATCACTGGAGTTTCTATTGAAACAATGCATTGTTTCTATTGATTTGTCATAAGGAGCGGGTCATTGCAAGTCCAGGGGACGTATCGGGGGGGTTTCGCCATACAGTAGTGACCGGGGATTTTTGGAACTCACTGCTGGGCTACTGAATTTACACGATTCTAATGCGCATACATTTTTGCTAACATTATCCTTCAAGTATGTGTGTGTGTTACTATCGGGCACAAAGCTGAAATCGGCTTCGAAGCGGCCAGCAGCATTGCCATTGACGCAGACTCCCCCTGGAATCCATTCGTAAATCTTTGGGAAAGAATCAGCGTAAAGTAATTTGTCTGAAATTTTTCTGCATTAACTTAAATCGTGCAAATACGGTAGTTGGTGAGGAATTCCCATGGTTTGAAGCGCAGTGATAAAACACGGACGGCAAACACACAGTGCAGAGGACAGCGCCTGTCCTGTGTACTTTGGGTTCACCGTCCGTGTTTGTTCATTGCACTTCAAACCACGAGGACTCTGACTCGAGCCTGGACTGGTGTTTGTTTGTATTTGCTGTTTTGTGGCGCCTTCTTTCCTACTTGCTTCTCTGCTTCAGTGTTTTTGGAGCAAATATTTTCAATATGCACCGCACAGCGTTGTTTGTAACTGGCGAAAAAGTCAGAAGGGAGCTTTGCGGCAAGCTGTGCGGCGATCACACTGTGTTGAAATTCTTGCCACGATGCCTCTGTGGCAAGTAATCCCATTCTACCCCATTATTTCCTCCGAAGTTTTAAAATGGAGTTCTGCCTGTATGTTGGTTGAACTTGTGGTATTCGTCCTCTGTTTCCCTGAATAAATCTTCACTTGGGAGGTGGCGCCTGTCTTCCCTACCACTTAAGTATCTCCTGTTGGTTTCGCACTCTCGTTGCCGTGCATCCATACCAGTTCCTCCATGCCATAATCAAGTATCTTGGCCTTCGGCTGCGCTCGTGATCACTTTGTCATCCACTTACGGTACACCATGAAAGAATAAAATTTCTGATATAATTGTTGTTACGGTAGGGGATTGGCTATTTTACAAATCCTACTGAATTGAGTGACAAAGAAATGGACACTCTGGAGTAGCAACACCACCTGTCTTTTCTAAAACAAAGTGGTTCCATCTTCCCACGAATAGGTGACCGGTAAATGAGCGAAGCGCTCACGGGTACGTCGTCTGCTCCCGCCACTTCTGGTTCGAGATCCCTCCTGGCCTCTCATACTCCGGCGGCTTTCACGCGTGTGTGCGTGTGTTGTTTATCTGTTTCCACTGGGGGGAAAAAAACGCTCATGCATCTTGCGTTCAATGAATAACTATGATTAATGCTACGAGGGCTGCTCTGAAAGGTAAGCACTCTGTGAAAAATAAACAACGCGCACATGCACGCGTGAAAGCTGCCGGCGTACGAGAGGCCAGGAGGAATCTCGAACCAGAAGTGGCGGGAGCAGACGACGTACCCGTGAGCTTTTGCGCATTTTACTGGTCACCTATTGTTTCGTATCAATTGACGAAAAAAAAAAAGCAGGTGGCACCACTGTGAAAGGCTGCTTGCTGCTTCGTCTTTTGAGCTCGGGTTTTCGGAAAATTGTTCTAATGCGATTTCTAAATAACAGAAATGTCGTCCCCAATGCTGGTTTGAAACGAAATAGACGACAAGATGCAAACATTCTTGCTAATTTTGGGATCAAATGAGTGAGTGGTTAAAGTTTCCCAGTGGCTCGTTTATTGTTTTGACACTGCAATGTGACTAGATGAACACTGCAGATGTTGGGCGAGTATGAGCACCAACGGAGAAGAGCTAAGCTCCCTCCGTGCTTTTCCCTTTGTATAGAACAACAGAAAAAAATAAAGGAAATTCCTCTGGGCACTTTATGCTTTCATAATGCATGCCATTTGTTGTAGGTATCTGTTGCAGCTACTCTGTGCCAACATTTAATACTTCCGCCACTCACTCAGGTGCAGAACAAGAAGAGGAGGAGGATGCGGAGGATGAGGGGATGGAAGAGGAAACATCCGGAAACCTTGCTGACACAGTGCCCACAGACGGCGTGCCGCCGGGCGCGGCAGTTCGCGACGCATTGTCACCAGACTCTCAACGGCTGCAGGAGCTGGAGCTGCTGCTCGCGCACCAGAAGAACCTGTCCAAGTCCTTTTCGTCCCAGATGGAGGCCATTCTCTCAGCGCCGCCGCGTCTGCCTCCTCCGCCACCGAGCAAAGGTGGGCTGATGTGTTGTCCGTTCCTTGGGTGGGTGGGTTGGTCGCTCAGTCAATCATTCAGACAACCAATCTGTCTGGAATGGGTGTGAAGGCCGTAATGCCACTGATGCCAAAAGGGAGGTGGCCAAACATACCAGCGTTACTCAACTTTCGATCGTAATGAACGTGCACCTTGGGGAATTGAAATGGCAGGGCTGGTGGGGTGCGACGACTGTCAACTCGCTTTGCGCAACTTTTGCCATGCCTCTACACTTGTGCGTAAAGGCCGAGTCTGGGATTACAAAATAATTTTCAGCATTCACATGATAATAAAAATGCCTTACGATGGCTTAGTTTATCAATTCAATATTTTCAACAGAACTCTATGCTGTGTATGCATAGAGCCCAAGAATTTACAAATGGTTTGTAAAAAGGTAGTGCAGTTCGTACCTTGTGACACTCGGGTAGAAAAAAACTTTACTGAAAGGCTGTTTCAGTGTTGCTTACGTTCAAAACCGGTTAAAAAGTGCACTCCCCACCCCCCCGAGTTACCAAAAATTTGATTTTTTAGGCTCCTAAGGTGACATAATAAATGTCGTTCTTCTGCTCCAAATCAAGGTTCTTGTGCTCCAGAAACTGCTCGAAATCTGATTCAGCTGTCTCACCCCTACGTGAAATGCATCAATAGGCAGCGAGCATCGCCTCCTGAATGGCTCGCTCGTAGTGCGTGAAGCCAATTCTGCCCACTCAATTAACCTGTGAAGGATGACATTACCCCGTTTCTCTTCCTCTTCTGCAGGGGCGAACAAGGAGAACGCGGTGCCCGCCTCTTCCGAGCAGGACCTGGAGGAAGTGCTGGCCATGCTGGAGACAAGGATACAGGAGAGCCGCAAGTCGGGGGCCCTGCTCCGCACGTTTGCCACAACGGTGCTCAAGTCATGACACCAAGACAATGCACCACCTGGACCTTGTCCTGTCTCCGGTAGTTTTCTGGAGGATTTGTATATAAGCTAAACCACCAATGCCTTGTCACAAAGCTGCGGGAATAAATTAGTCAACACAACGTCTTGTCTGTCCTGTGTTAACACAACCGTGTGTGGGTGGTATCGTATGTGGCAGGGGTGCGAGCATCAAAGATTCAATGCTATATCGTATTTCTCTGCTTGAAAACAGTTTTTCTGTGAGCAAGTAGCAAGTGACGTGTGTATTGTCATTTTTTTCAACAAGAAACTTCCAGTTCCAGATCACAAAAATGCTTTTCTGTCACCAGCGGTGTTAAGAAATTGCTTAGCAACCATTGCATAGCTGATTTTTCAGCGAGGGCAATCCAAATACGCTGTTCATGTTTTTTCCACATTTGTCCTTCGGAGAAGTGCACGAAAAAAAGTCTTTCTTGGGCTTCACACTCTCAAGATTGCAACATTGGATGCTGTTCTTTCATTCAATGATGATAGCAACGCATGAGCCAGCATTTTGCAGCATTCGGATCGTAACCTGGGAGCAACACCACCATCACGTGGCTGAAAGAGGTTTACCACAAGCGAAAATACTTTGCGAACAGAGCTGTATGATGGTGCACAAAATAGCCCAGGAAGTGACAGACGACAGGCTCAAAAGCAAAAAAAACGACTTCGACGGTGATTATGAAGCTGGTGCTTTTTCAATAAATGGCTGCAGTGGTGTTCTTGGCAAAAAAGTATTGTTTTTCACCTTTTTTTCTTCCTTTAAACTCAATTATCTCAAAACAATGTCGGCAGCGGCAGAGACTGAGGAGAAGTGCGATGCTATGTGTTGCTGTGAGCTTCCTTTAATTTTCACTAACTCCTAGCGCAAGCGCAAGGCGCGCACATGGCCGCTACACGTACCGTGGGTGCGTTAGGTTGCGTGAAGCTATCGCGTGGCATTCAGCGAGAACGCAGGGGGCAAACCTGCAGATGTGCTCGGTGCGTGCACCGTCTGTATACCCTGTCTCCACGTGGGCTCGTACCTCAATAGGTAAGACAACACGCTCTCGCTCCTGTTCTATATTTATTCCAGGTTAGATTTCTGGCAGTGCCAGTAACTTCTCTTATTTGTTCATGGGAGCTCTCTGTGACACCAACACTTGCGACAGAACCCCTGGGGGGGTAGAGACAAAAAGCTTCACTTTAAAAAAACTTTAAATTGCACTAACGTGTGCAGTAACAAATCGTGCAAAGGGTGAGGAACAAAGCGTTGTTCCGCTGCCGTCGCTGCCATTTGTGCCCATTCGTCATTTGGTGTCGGCGAGTACAGATCAGGCCCTATTTCTCATCCCCAGAGCGGTATTCCTCAAGGATCTGTCCTGTCGCCAACACTCAACTTGGCAATGCTAAAAATTCATTGGGCCCTCGCCGCAATTCCCGATATTAAATATTCTCTGCACGCCGACGATATCACAATATGGACCAATTCAGGCAACGCGGGGCAAATTCAGGACAACCTCCAAAAAGCACTACATGCGGTAGAGGACTCCGCGGAGAGGATCGGACTTGAATGCTCCTCCGAAAAGACAGAACTTCTCGTACATAACCCGCGGTGGAAGCTGCCCACTGTGCGGCTCGCACATCAAGGCAAACCAGTTGAACCGCAAACCAGCATCAAAATCCTTGGACTTCATATACAGGCAGACGGAGGTTGGACACAAGCAGTCAAGCACATACTCAAGCAAGGGGAGCAAACCCTCCACATGATGAGAAGGGTCGCTAACAAAAACCGGGGCCGAAGGAAGCGGACTTTCAAACTCGGGATGCACTCATCCCAGTAGAATTCGATACACAATACCTATGTTAATCTTACAAAAAATCTTGAAAAATAGACTTGATACGTAATCAGGAAAGCCACGAAGTTAGCATTAGGCCTTCCCATCAACACTAAAAAATGAAAGCCTGGATGCTACTGGCACAGTTTAGTACAGGTTGAAGAAGTCATCGCAGGGCACAGATATAATCAGTTACGCCGACTCGAATCCACCCAAGCAGCCCACCTCATCATGACTGAATTGGGATATAACCCAAACCGGAGGAACCGATGCGATGCAACCCCTATTCCGCAAAACATTATGCAGCACCTCACTACACGTAGCCCCAATCCCACGGCATATGGATGTAGAAGAACCCCGCCCGTAGAAAAATTCGAGCCAGCTACTTCTGCAAAAAGATCGCAAGAGATCCAAATAGTAATCATGTCTTCACCGACGTGCCAAGAGAGGCAACATGTGTGCGATTGCCTACGTGACCACGAAAGGAGCAACGAACACTGATCTCCGCTGCTGCCACACAGTAGAGGAGGCGGAAATTCTCGCCATAGCCCTCGCAACAGCTCACCAATCCGAACCTACTAGAATCACCAATATTTACACCGATTCGAAAAACGCATGCATTCTTTTTGGCCAGAACACTAGCCATCCAAACACGTTACCTCTTTTTTCTGCCATCAAAGGGCCAGTTACGGTGTACTGGATCCCTGGGCACACTGGTATGTCGTGGAATGAAAGAGCTGACCTGCTCGCCCGCGAAACCCTTCTCCGGGCGCCCAACATCAGTGACCAAGTCCAGAACCCTAGTCCTCCTACCCTCACACTAAAGACCTACCTACCCGACAAGAGACTTCTGCCGTCACCTCACCCCAGACTGACCCGGCAGGAACAGGTTACCCTTCGTCAAGCACAGACAAACACGCTTCTCACACCAGCTCTACTTCACCTGTACAGAAACCATACACACACACCCCTCCCAAACTGTGCACGCTGTAAGGTACCGCAGGATCAAACCCACATCCTGTGGGTCTGCCCAAACAACAAACCCATTAGGGCACATCACACTAGAGAGTGGCTGACTACTGCAACCAAGTTGGAGGAGCAGAGGAGCCTGGCGGACTTCATCTTGAAGGCCACCAGAAGCTGCCTGGAACGAGGCGGCTCTTAGCCTTCCCGCCACCCCCGTTTCCCCTTCCCTTTTGAATGGAAATAAAGCTCTCTCTCTCTCTCTCTCTCTCTTCTCTCTCTCTCTCTCCTCTCTCTCTCTCTCTCTCTCTCTCTCTCTCCGCACAAGACGAAACTGTTAGACGGAATTCCCAAGAGCGAGAGGGTCGGTGCTACCACTTTGCCTATTACAGGACCACTCAGAACCAGATGCCTCCTCGACCAGTTTTCCCATGACGAGTCGGCTGGACGAGTGGGCCGGTTCCCAGTCTGTTCCCATGAATCCAGGGTGCCCAAGCCGGCCTCAACACTGAAAAGGGGGCGCGCGTTCTTCGTTGTAGCCCGTCTTCCAAGAACGTTATTAGGCTACGTGCCTGCCTCACTTTTCTGTCTAGGGTTGTTGAGCTCGTATAGATATTCTTCATCAACCCAGGTCACCCTACTTGCCCACTCTGGCATGCACTCTTTGCTGAACTTTGCCAGATGTACGGCCGGAAAGAGAGCGAAAAAAAGGAAAACGTCCTCGCTTCCCTCTTTTGAGTCGAACCATCCTACCTAATTCGCTGAGACCCACATGCGTACAAGACCTATGACGAACTTTCCCATTTGTCGAACCGGCCTATGACGAACGACCCTATGTGACCAAACGGCCTATACGAGCGGGCCTACACCTTTTACACACATACCTGCGCTGAAAGCAAAGAAAACCGCGCCGACAGCCCCAACTGCAGCTACGCTGATGGGCGCCAATGGACGCGGCACAGTCGTACTTGACAATGGCGAGGTCACCTTTCCGACAGCCGAGGAACAGCTCGAGGGCATTTCTTTAAGGCTCGTCGTGACTTTCGGCTACCAAGGCATGTTTTTTTTGAGGGTCACGTTAGCGCGTCGTCAGGCGATCGCACCTTTTTTTTTTCAAGAGCATGCAATCGCAACCGAAACCTCCCTGCACCGGCGCGTCCACGAGGTGGCGGATGAGAGCCAGTGTTTATTTGTAGTTTCGTATCTAGGAATATCAAAGTTCCAGTGTTACTGCAACTTTATGTTCGACCTTAAGAAATGTCACAAACAAAGAAGATTTTCTTAACACTGCTAAAGGATAGTACCAGAAGACACTGCGCTGTCAATGTCACGTGACTTCTGCTACGTCATACCGGAAGTAAATGCTTAAAGGAGTACTGACACGAAATTTCTCGCTTTCAGTTTTTATGCTGTAAAGAATACCTATGGTCCCAGTAATTACGAAAATCGAACCGAAAGGCGTCAGCCACCAACATATAATTAATTATAGCACGTTTATTGCAACCACTTTCAAATTCGGTCGCCGCGCGGGAAAATGGCCGTTCGAAGGAGAGCCTGCAAGCGGACTGCCTGACGTCACGGTCTCCGTGACGTCGGACCGTGACGTCATGGTCTCCGTGACGTCAGGGACGTTCGCTGCATCGTCTGCTACGGATTGCACGCGGTAAGCGCTGAACACATGTACGATTGGTACACGCGATTCGCATGCGATTGATCGTAACGACTGTCGCCACGACTAGTCGTACGCGTGAATTTGAGACACATGACCCGATGCGTGCATGCGATGCGTCGTCGGCGTCGCTCCGCCCACCGTTTTAGCTCCATGGTCAACTACGACTATCGCTGAGCTGAATTTGTAGATTCCGCGCGTTTAATCGCAAAAAAAAGGATAAAGCAGGCAATCTTGAAGCGTTTCCTGCCTTCGGAAACAGTTCGCGCACACGCCGGCCGCGCCTGCCAGCTCGGACACTCAGCGGCTCGAACCGGCGCAGACCACGGTAGCAACCGCTTGTCGCTGCTCTTCTGAATCAATCTGATCGTTAAAATGAAGTTCCACATGCGAGAAAGTAGGTGTTAGTGTGGTGAAAAATTGTGCTTGGGATTGTTATCAGGGCTTATTTTAAAAGCGGCGATCAGATATCTGCCGCGATGCAAGCGTATACGCTGACCGGCCCCCGCGGCGCGCGGCGGGCGGTGCGCCGACCGGTCGAGAGATGGCAATACCTGCGCGGAAGCATCGAAACAGGCTACGCAGATGTTCAACTACGACGATCGCTGAGCTGAATTTGTAGATTCCGCGCGTTTGTTGGCAAGAAATTGATAAAGCAGGCAATCGCGAAGTGTTTTCTGCCTTCGGAAACAGTCCGCGCACACGCCGGTCGCGCCTGCCAGCTCGGCACACTCAGCGGCTCGAACCGGCGCAGACCACGGTAGCAACCGCGCTTGTCGCTGCTCTTCTGAATCAATCTGATCGCTAAAAAGTTCCACATGCGAGAAAGTAGGTGTTAGTGTGGTGAAAAATTGTGCTTGGGATTGTTATCAGGGCTTATTTTAAAAGCGGCGATCAGATATCTGCCGCGATGCAAGCGTATACGCTGACCGGCCCCCGCGGCGCGCGGCGGGCGGTGCGCCGACCGGTCGAGAGATGGCAATACCTGCGCGGAAGCATCGAAACAGGCTACGCAGATGTTCAACTACGACGATCGCTGAGCTGAATTTGTAGATTCCGCGCGTTTGTTCGCAAGAAATTGATAAAGCAGGCAATCGCGAAGTGTTTTCTGCCTTCGGAAACAGTCCGCGCACACGCCGGTCGCGCCTGCCAGCTCGGCACACTCAGCGGCTCGAACCGGCGCAGACCACGGTAGCAACCGCGCTTGTCGCTGCTCTTCTGAATCAATCTGATCGCTAAAAAGTTCCACATGCGAGAAAGTAGGTGTTAGTGTGGTAAAAAAATTGTGCTTGGGATTGTTATCAGGGCTTATTTAAAAGCGGCGATCAGATATCTGCCGCGATGCAAGCGTATACGCTGCCCGGGCCCCCCCGCGGCGCGCGGCGGGCGGTGCGCCGACCGGTCGAGAGATGGCAATACCTGCGCGGAAACGTGAAGTGCGCACTTCGCAAGCCTTGCTCACAGCGGTACCGCAGCCAAGCCAAACCTCCTATCGAAGCGAGACCGCCCACAACAACAGCGCAGGCTATCGCTTCCGGAAACAACTGTATGACGTCATGCTGAATCGGCCGCAAAATCGCGGATAGCCTGACGTCACACCCTAAGCGATTTCGCTAGTGCTGCCGATTTGTAATAGTTCGCGGCCAGGGCAATTAAAATCGATTTTTGATGCGTTTCCAGCCTCGGATCGCTCCAAAAATTTCTGTGGGTAATCTGTACAAACTACTGAAGCCAATTATATCGTTATTTAGGCCTCTAAATTTGGTGTCAGTACTCCTTTAAATTTTTGATCCCACTCGAGCAAACAGCAAGGGGATTGCGTAAGCGCTCGCGCCTGCCATTCGCGGAGTTGGCGTTCTCGCGGCGGTACGTTTGTGTTCACAACTGGCGTTGCGTGTGGGAGACCCTTTTTTGCCATCTAACAATGAAGCTGTGGAAATACCCATGAGGCTGAACGCATGTCATTGGTGGACTTTAAAGATATGCAAGATTGTTTGCCGGAGGCAAGTGTATACGTGTATCGCCTTCCACGAGCTTTGTTTTGAGCTTCGGTGTACGCTGGTAAAAATCCGCATTTATTCTGGATGTTGCTGGAATACAGGGCTTTATAAAAGGGACCAGTGTCCTCTCAATTGGAAGAGTTTTTTTCTCTTCAAGATTTTTTGCTCAAATTTGGGCAGTGTCAAGGCTATTCAGTATTCGGCAACCCCGACAGATGTCACTTCGAAAAGCACACACTTCACTACAGTTCATGCCAGAAGTTTGGCCTGTTGAACTGTTATAGCAGGAATGAAAAAGATCCACTTTCTCTGCTTATGCACGGAGCACTCATTTTTTGCTTCCATACTCCAGTCTAGTTAGCTGTGTGGGGCCTTCGGCCCCAACCCCCGCAATGCAACGGTGTCGGACCCCTCGAGACCAAATCCTGCCGACGCCCATGAAGGGCTCCGTTCACTCACAGATCATGCGGGGGTTCTTGCGGTCTCCTCGATGGATGGTGGCTGCGGTAAAAGTTTTTCTTTTGTTTTTCCCCAGAATAAAATAAGCTTGTCCCCTCCAAGATTGAGTGATTAGTGCTCGGGTTGCCCCTCTTAGGTTTAAGGATTAATGCATTATGTTCTAAACATAATGCTTAGCACAAGAACATGTCACGTTAAAAATGAGGACCACGACCTCAAAAAATAGGTTGACGCCATTGAAGATATTTTTAAATATATTATCAAAAGTAATTCTTTATTTGTGTGAAGTTCGTAAGGAATTACAAATTTGGCGCTCTCCTCAAAAGATAAGTTGACGCCCTTCAAGATGGTTTTTCAGCACATTATCAAACGTCATTGCGTGCAGCGTGTAAGGAATATTGAGTGAGAAGGAGCGATGCGCCATATTCTGACAATTCTTTTCGGTAGTGTTCAAGCAACGCGACAGACTCTCGCTTACTGCAGACTTCAGTTTTGCGCCCTTCGCGCTTCTGCATTGTCGTTGAATTCCCCAATCCCATCTAGCGGACATGGGAAGATTGATTGATTATGGAGTTTAACGCACCGACGCTACACAGGCCGTGAGGCATGCCGCAGTGGAGGGCTCCGGATTAATTTTGACGACCTGGGGATCTTTAACGTGCGCCGAAATCTCGAACACACGGGCGTTTTAGATGCGAAGCATCTCTTGCTCGGGGGGATGTCCCGCGTCCGTGCCCCGTCCGCAGCGCTTCTGATGATGATTGTGGCAGGATGCCCCTAGGGATTGGCCAACCAAAGAATCCATCACGAGATAGCTTTGCGTTCAACCACGGTCGTCATCTTCCCGTAGGGGAATCGCTGAAGAAGGAGAAGAAGACAAAGCTGCGAAGAGGAGGGCGTGTACGTTGCTCTCAGCCGGTGCACCAACGTCAACAACCTTTACCTCACCAACGCTGACGGAGACTACCGATCCTACCACAGAGACGACAACATCGACAAAACATGATGGACGAGTTTCGCCGCATCGAGAACCACCGCCTAGTCACCGTAACACAACAGTACTTGCGTGCCTTTGCCACCGGGGTGGACCCAGACGCGGAATTCCCTCTGGCGCTACTAAACACCAGATCACTCAACATAACGGCAACACAATGGAACCACACGGAACCCCCATGATGCTTCGCATCCTCATCAGGGTTCCCCACGGGAAGATGGTGTAATTTTTTGCTTTTCGCCCTCATCAGAAAAGCGGCCGCTGTGGCCGGAAAACGAACCCTCGTCTATGGCTCGGACATGGGTACGGAATTTGCGCTTGCTGTTCAGCGTCGCAAGTTTTCCCAAGATCTTTCCCAACATTCACATGTTTCGGAAAGCATTATAGCACTCGGGGGCAGTGTGGTCTCTCTTCCCTGTACTCGAGGTGCAGGTAAAAGCAATCGGGTATCGTTTCAGATATGCCAAATCGGCGTGTTTGGCAGCCGGCTTCCACACAGGCTGACAGCGTAGGGCATTTCTGACGGAAGGTTCAAGACGCAAAAGAGAACATCGTTCCGCAGACCACGCATATCCCATCATTCTGCGTGCACTTCCTCACAAAGCTCTTAGCCTTAAAGACCAAAGCACTGCCGTTGGAATTAACGTAGAAATTTTCCGTTCTGTTTCTAATGTGCAATTTCTCAGCCCGGTACATCCCTAACGACGTTTCGGTTACCTGGGCTGTCTCTGATTCTCCACTGTTTTTGGCAGTGCAACAACGCACCGTTCCTGGCCTTAGGCACGGTTCAATTACTGCGCAATTATCGTGCTTCGACACATTGAGGGGACCCGTGGGTGCCAGCCGCGTTATCGTGGAAGCGTGCCTGCTGCACTGTCATCGACGACACGAGTAGAATCGTCCACCTGTCTTCGCACTGCGGGGATGGCTGCCCTGGTTCCCCAGTGGACGGCTTCACTTTGGCTGGCACCAGCACATAAAGACAGGGAATCGACGACTGGGCACAATTGGCAGTGACGGCAGCGGAACAACACTTTGTTCCTGGCCTTTTGTACGATTCATTACTGCGCACGTTAGAGCAATTGAAAGTTTTTTTTTTTTTTTTTTGAAGCGAAGCTTTTTTGCTCTGCCTCCCAAGGGTTCTGTCGCAGCCGTTGGTGTCAACAGAAGACTGGGGTGTTTACAAGCCGTTTCTTTCATCCTGAAAAATCCTGATAGTAGACGTACGTCTTTGAAGCTCTTTTGTGCTACCTGCCCAGGATTCAGGAACTACCCTTTTATTTTAAAAAAATGCATTTGAACGAACCTGTGATGTGGCGTCTGATAGTGAATTTCAATGATCATGCAATGGTGATCACCTAATTTCCCTTTTTCTCATTTCGTGTGTATAGGGTACGCATGCAGGGTATCCAAAAATCAAACAATGCATAGTGTGTACTTTTTGATGGATCCTGAAATGTCAAACAAGAACAAATGAAGCAAGGATAAAATTGCCCGTTAAATTTAACCCTTTGCGACATGCCGTGTACAATTGTACACGCGACTTTTAAGAGCATTTTTGTGAGTTAAAACCGCCATCTCCACTTTAACCGCTCAGCCAATATTTGCCTTTCCCGCTCTACGCAACGGTGCTGCCATCTCGTCAATGCCGCGCCTTTACCATCCATGCCTTTACAATCATGGCCGTGCATCAATGCTTTACCAAAACAACAGAGCAAGATGAACGCCTCGGTGTTGTTCGGCGCGTCAAGTAGTTACATTCTTGGTGTTACCTTTTCTGTCTAGTTAAAAAGTTTATTAAAGCAGAACTGAAGCTGTTACCTTAATATATAAGGGCTATAGATCACAATAATATGTAACCCGCCGCGGTGGCTCAGTGGCTAAGGCGTTGCGCTGCTGAGCACGAGGTCGCGGGTTCGATTCGAAAAGCGAAAAGCAAAAACGCCCGTGTGTACGAGATTTCGGCGCACGATAAAGATCCCCAGGTGGTCAAAATTAATCCGGAGCCCTCCACTACGGCACGCCTCATCGCCTGCGTTGCGTCGGCGCGTTAAACCCCACAATCAATCAACAATAATATGTATAAGTAGGAAACGGTGGTCACGTCACCGATGGCGTGTTTACGATTAGGACACGACCTAATTTATTAACTACTTATGAGATCGAGTTATTTATGATTTTTAAGTGAAATTTCGGTTATCAAAAGCATTCACAGGCCGTTACGAATTTTTCTGATGGCTATCTTAATGCATGTCGCAAATGCTTAATTTATATGTGGTGAGGACGGTTTGACCAAAACGATTTCTTTCTTAATGTTGAATTTCTTGCAGTGTGTTTTTTTTACAAAATAAACTTGCGAAACAACATCCCAAGCCTGTTCGGACATTGTACTCATGAGGACAATCTGGAAAAGCAAGTGAGGCGGCTAGCTGTCCTACTTGTTAAACAAAAAGAAATGTTCCCTCATTTACATGAGTACAATGCAGTGTGGTAACAAGGCAACAGTGGCGGGGGACAATCCCAAAGGATGGGCATGTGCCGGGTGAAGAGAAGGATGAGGCGCGACATGAGCGAGATTAGAACATGGCGGACTCGGCTGGGCTAGGTGTGCGCGTCTGGATCGGCTGAGCAGTGGACCTTGGCGGAGTGGGACTCCCAGTAAAGGTGTGATTGAGGGGGCTCAGTGTCTTTCTGGGGAACCGCGGCCGGGTGCAAGAACCCCGGTACCACATTTGGCGCCCAACGTGGGGCCGGCCGTCGGTTCTGGGGAAAGACATTGTGGTCTTCCTCTTTGTTCTAGAGCGTTCGCTGTTCGCGTCGCTGGTGTCTGGGGTATTCCCCGGTAATTCTCTGGATATTTTAGATGCGACGCTGAGAGGAGCATCTCATACGCGCAGCCTGTCCTTCCTGCGTCGCGGCGTCGTCCGCGATAGCGCGCTCTCCCCCCGCAAACTGTGGCGCGCGCTCCCGTCGGTGGCGGCGCTGCTCTCGCGCTCGCTCCGCGGTTTGCGCATGTGCAGTGCTCTCTCTCTCCGCGGTCTCTCTCTCCTTCGGCGCGGGCGCCGGTTCCCGCGCTCCGGCCGCTCTTTCGCTCGCTTGCACTCCCCTTCAGCGTCGCATCACACCAGGGTTCCCGCGAGGGGAGATGGGCGTAATTTTTTGTGTCGCTTTTCTCGTAAACAGTGGCATTTTCCTTGTGATAACGCAGCGGCTGTAATCGCTGTGTACTTTTTCAGGGTTCGCGGCGCGCGAGAGCGCATCGACGGCGCCACCTGGGGACCAAAAAGATTTTCTGATCGTCTGCTACACCATTTGGCGCCTTCCTACCGTGAATCCGAAACATGGGTTTCGCCCTGCATATCCCAGGTGGCGCCGTCGTTCCAAGATCAACTTGCGCTTGCTCAAACTATGGTGTCTGGAAGGGGAAGTGTGACGGCCCAACGTATAACCGGGTCTTGGTAGAACGTCGTCGGTCAACCTAAAGCCGGACTGGTTGGCCACAGACCACAGCCCAACGTTTGACCAGGACCAGCAGGCCGACTCCATTGGCCACCGACCAGCACCCGCTGTGTTGCCAATGGTTGGCAGTCGGCCAAGGCTGCTTGGGTTACCAGTGTGGACAGCCAGGACACACCCGTCGTGAGTGTCCCCGTGTGATGGCTGGTCGCCGAAATAGAAATAGCCATCGCGATGAGGCAATTCAGCCCCAGGCAATTATGGTGACTAACCCATCGCCGAGTGGCCCAGAATTGGCTGGTGACGAGGACTGGTGCTGGGGTCACACGTATGTGACCTCTGCAGAAGCACGACTGATGTGTGCAATATCCACATGAATAAATAATGGTGCTCACAGCAAACAAGAAATCCTGAAAAATACCTCTCTTCCACTAAGACAGTTTTGTGTGAACCCAGGCCCACACCACAAATAAAACCTAGCATGACCCAGTGTTAAAATCGATGGAAGCAATACACTAATACCTAAGCTTTGTGGGGGCGCGGCTACAAATGGGACTGAATTACCCGGCTAGCAAGCGAAGGCACGAGAACCAAAGCCGCAATCTCCACCGCGGCGTCGCGGGAACGCCGCCGAAGGTACGTGCGTTCGATTCACCGGGAGGCGGCACAGCTAGGGTGCGCTCGAAGCCAGGCGATGTTAAGGTCCCTAAAATTAATTTTAGGGACCTTAGGCGATGTCGACAAAACAAGCTTTATTAATCGGTCATAATATGGAACACGCACTGGACAGGCTCGATTGCTGCAACGTGGCAGCCCGCTTGCACCGACAAGGCCGCCGGTCGTCGCCCACATGTGTTGACTGCCCAGAACCCGAGTCCCTGGAGCACCTGCTCTGCTCCTGCCGCCAGCACGATGCCCCGCGAGCAGAGCTTCGGGCGGCACTCCAGCGTCTCGCTTCCCAGCCATACCTTGATGACCTGCTTTTCCCGATGGGCCCCCAACTCCATCCGGCGGTAAGCATTGCGACTTCTCCTGGCCTTCCTCGAGGAGACCGCCCTCATCAAACGGCTGTAGGCCAATGCCTGCGGCCAGCCTTACGCACTCCTTATCTCTTTCTTTCTCTCTCTCCCTCTTTATCTGTCCCCATTTGTTCTCACCTATCCCCTTTCATTCTCCCGCACTGTGTTGTATGCTGGTGAACTCCAAATGACTTCAAAATATCCCCAGTCCACTTCTTTTCTCACTTTATGTATCAATAAACCACTCACCTCACCTCCCGTGTTTGGGCGGGGGACGAAGTCCCCACGAGCTCGGTAAACCGTCCGTGGCCGCCGACTCGGCTCGTCTCCTGAGGGGAGACTCGTCTAGTGTCGGGGTAGAGGAACGCCAGCTCCTTCTTCCGACCCGCACGGTTACAGACCTCGCAGGAAAAGCCCCAAGGAGAGCAGCCCTGTTACGACGCACCCTCGGTTGGAGAGAAGGGTCTCCAGAGGGTGCAGGAAGGTGCCGGCGGCGAAGCTGGCCTCTAGAGGGCCGGCGATCCGTGCACCGATATCGCCGATGCGGATGCGCGTGCTGCGCATGCGCGAGTGCGCGCACGCTCGCGCGGCTTCCTCTTTTCGGCGGCGCCGGGCGGCTAGCCCTAATGGCGCCTTGCGGCCGTCATGGGGAGCGCGTGCTCGGTTGCCGAGGCGGCCTCATCGATCCCCGTATCCGCGGCGCCGGGCAGCTTACCTGCGCGGCCGGTATGGGGAGCCATGTGGTCCCCACATCTTAGAAAACGTCATGGCAATCCACTATGTTTCCGAGGGCATGTAGACCTCGATCGTTTAGTGACACCACAACATCGCTTACACTGAAAGCCCGCGTGTTCAACCTGTCAGAACGGCCTCTCTAGTGTGACGCCAATTTCTCAGAAACAAGAGCGCTGCACCAAAATTCATGATGGATAAAACTGTAAAAAGCGAAGCACGGCACATATTCATTACATACGACAAATAAGACCAGTTTTGTTCAACACAGTGTACGCAAATGTATCACAACAGGAAGTTGCTTCTGTTGATTCCAAATTACCAAACAAGAACAGCCACTGGCACTGACCACATGTGCACCTAAAAACCTGCTTGATGAGTAACCTACCAAAACTCTCTTTCCCTTATACGACACACTCGTGTAACACAATATCTTCATCCAATAAAAACAAGACAAGCAAAACAAAGCATACATCCCTTGCAAATGGCATTATCGCGCTTGCATGCATCGCCGGAGTCGGTTTCTGAAGCACACGCTACTAGGATAGGGTGGACACCAAGGACGTCGATGGTATCAAGCGACCATTGTTATGAAAGCTAGGGGTGGGTGATCGATAGATACCCTACCGACTAATCGATTAAGGCATTAATCGCGATAAAATTTATTAGACTTATACATAACCACTCTCAACCACCTGATCAACTACTCTCTCAGATCCGCCACAAGTTATTCGGACCTGCATCATCTCTGACAACTCCCTCGCACCCGGACTACGCTGGCATTCCCAATCCTCAGCTCGATGGCGCTTTTACCATGGACGAGCTCACGCAAGCACTCACCCGGCTAACCCGCACAACAGCACCCGGACACGATTTAATAACGTACAAGCTACTTAGAATCCCTCCTTGCCTGTTACAACCACCACTGGACTAACGGCACAGTACCGCCCCAGTGGCGCCACGCAGATATCACTTTACTTCCCAAGCCTCACAAACCCATCACTTTTGACAACTTACGACCGATCTCCCTCACATCCTGTGTGGGGGCAAGCTGTTTGAACATCTGGTGACTCGCCGCCTAACGGACTTCCTTGAAGACACCAACCGGTTACCTCACACCATGTTCGGGTTCCGTACTCACCTCTCGGCGCAAGACGTCCACCTCCAACTCAAAGAACGGGTTCTCGACTGCCTCAGCAAAGTACACCCCAGTTCCGTCCTTGCTCTCGATATACAAGGCGCCTTCGACAATGTGACTCACACAGCCATTCTCCGCCAACTTCAAACCACGGGCTGCGGATCTGCCACATATAACTACGTGAGAGCCTTTTTGGCAGATCGAACTGCCACTCTCCACATTGGCCCTCACCAGACAGAGACCTTTCGCACACCGGCAAAGGGCACTCCCCAAGGCTCTTCTGTCTCACCACTACTTTTCAACATAGCGCTCATGGGACTCCCTTCAGTACTTGAACAAATCCCCCACGTGTCGCATGCCTTATATGCAGACGACCTCACCATATGGTCCAACACAGGCTCTCCCGGACAACAACAAGACAGTCTTCAACAGGCAGTCGACACTACGCTCCAATATATCCAAACCTGTGGTCTCTGCTGCGCCCCATCAAAATCCGCCTTACTCATCCTCCGAGCACGAACCCGAGGCCGCTCACCAAACCCTACCCCGGACCCCTCAACGGGCAAGCAATCCCCACCGTCAAGACCCTCCGCATCCTAGGAGTCCACTACCACCACGACGGATATCTGGGGCCGCGTACCTCCCCAAACTTATACAGACAGTCTCCCAACTTACACACCTAATCCAACGAATATGCTCTCGCCGACACGGACTCAAGGAAACAGATAACTGCCGCATCATTTAAGCAATGCTGATCAGCCGCATCACCTATGGGGCACCCTATCTTTCCTTAAAACCGCAAGAACATGCCAAGATTGATGTCCTGATACGCAAATCTTATAAGACAGCCCTCAGCCTGCCTAACTTTACTTTTACCGACCGCTTATTGAAGCTGGGTCTACATAACACCCTCTCGGAAATTATTGAAGCCCATCTTCAAAACCAACTACAGCGCCCACAACTCCCACCCGCCGGTCGTCATCTGCTCAAAACCCCGTCCCTGTTGTTTCAATAAACGTTTTCTCTCTTTCTCTCAGTTAATTGGTTCAACTCACGTGAACGCATCAAACCAGAAATCAAGCTCCCCAAAACTCTACGTAATAATATCATGGTAAAAGCCCGTTCGTATAATTCCGTAATTAAAACCCAACGTTTTAAGTAGCAACCACACGAGGTTCTGCGTTCGCTTCTTTGAAAAATAGCGACACTAAGCACGCGCTCCAGCCACCATATGATAGCCACATCTAGTATGCGAGGGCCTGCTTAGCGCGCCATCTGGACATCCACACACATAGACGATATATTGCCTTAAAATTCGAGACTGTATATCCGTTTTTCTTGTGGAACTTGTGGACTTTTTCTTGTGGAAACCCCATAGCAAAAAAAAAAAAAAAAATTACGCCCATCTTCCCGCGAGGGGAACCCTGAGTAGGATGCGGAGCGTCATGGGGGTTCCGTTTGCGTTTCCGTTATGTTGGTCACTTAATTGCGTCAGCACACTCGCTGACGGGACTGTTGCTTCCATCCTACTTCATCTGAATAAGCACGGAGTCAAGCGGAGTCAGCCGGAGTCAAGCGAAGCAAGCGCTGCACTGAACGCGCGCTACGCGCACTCCCCTTTATATTCACAGCTGTAGGAGAGGAGACTGCGAGAGAGAGAGAGACCCGCGCATGCGCGCGAGAGAGCTGAAGCGAACGCAGGAGGAGCGCGTGCAGACTGTAGGAGAGGAGAGTACGCAGCTGTTGGAGAGAACGAAGGAGGAGAGGAGCGCATGCGTAGATGGCGTGCGGACAACGACGGTCGACGAAGCCGACTGACATACCCCCGAGCTTAAGACGCTCCGCGTCTAAAAAAAAAGAAAGAAAACAAACAGAGACTTCGAACTCGGAATGTAGTTTTCGGCACCAGCTGATTAACTGATCAATTAATTGAATAATGCTTGATAATTACCCGAATTAATTTTTAATAGATGCCCAGCCCTAAAAACATGTTAAAAAGCTCATGCTAGCGCCGATTACCCTAGTTACAGCCAGCGCATAGGGAAATTTGACTCGAATTTTCAGATCAGGTGTTCGTCGCTACGCTAAGGTAAATGCGCCGAATGCTTCGCGCTTTACGTTCGCATTTATTTAGTTTGATCGTATGTGCGGCGACGACGGTTCTCGCTGCGGGCAGCGCGTTTCGACATGCCGCGTGCGACACCACCACGACCTCCCGTTTGAATTTGGCGCCATGGCGTCCTGAAAGCCGAGCCGCGCCTCTGTTGCTATAACAACGGGGCGCATGCGCAGAGAGTAGTGGGGTGAGATTACCTATGGCGCCTACGACGGAATTCAGGTGAGCGCGAATCAGCTCTTGCTCACGAAAATTTCTTTGCCCGAGCTAAGGTGGCTAGAATGGGGAGGTGTGAGTACCGCGGCGCCTTCCTTCGGCCGCGCGTGACTCCCTTGCGCGCAGATGACACCAGGGAAAATGTGGCGCTGCCCGTCGAGGCGCGGCAGAGCCTTCTATTCGCCCCGAGCGCGAACACAGTCGGCCCCTGGCGGCGGCGGGACGAACCGCTCCTAGTGTGGATGGCGCTCTCGCGTCGTCTGCTTTTTCACGTTGCGTGCGGCGCAAGACGCGTGCTGCACACGACAAAACAGCCAATATGTGTGCTCGTTTGGCAGTAAGCAATGACATAGTTACCTCTGCTTGCGCATTTCCTCTAGAAACGCAATAATCAGCGGCCGTTGCGGGTTAATGAGCTGGTTTAATTCCACGAAATATCTTCGCCCTGGTCACCGCTTCAGTGTGAAACGTGTTATAAACATTGCTTCCACACATTGCACTTTTCTTGTTGTTGAGTGCAGTCGTCTGCCGTTTCGGGAACGTCGAAGGGTGCTTTTTGAAGGTGGCGTGGTGTTTATTTAAAGGATAAAAGTTTAGTACGCGAAACGGGTAAGAAGCGCGACAAGACCTGTGCATACCCGTGCAAATTCCACACCCTTGTAAAATTACGCTGTGTCCTTATAGAAAGAAGAAACAAACAAAAACATTTACACTGCACGCGCCCGTATGCTATCGCCCATTCATTACCGGACACGTATTTTACACCCGCAGCGCCTGTGTGATCGTGTCCTTCCGGTACCTTTTCTAAAATAAATACCATTTTTGGACAGTCGTTGTTTATATTGAGGAGGAGGAAACATTTATTCAACTGTATCTAATTGCTAATTTTACGTATTATTTAAAATATGTTTCTATGGATGCGCAAGAGTATTTAGGGGGGATTTTTTGCTAAAATTAAGCAGCTGTGAGTTTTCGTCTGTGGCATTTCGTGCATCATTTTCATATATATCATTTTCAAATCCGACATGAATCACCTTGTCCAGAAACGTGTCTCACTCAGCATTACCAAATTCCTAATATGGTCACGTCTTAACCTCTTAAGGTGGACCTAAGTGTAAAGAAAGAGGAGAAAACGCGTAATGTAATGCACGTTGTTGCCCACATGTGTGAGGGGTGTGTGCCATGACTCGCTGTTTTTTTTTTAATTTTTTTCCACAATGCTTGCTTTCAATACAATTTTGAAAAAGGCGAGCCACAATTCCTGTACAATCCCGTTCCAAAGATGTTAATCAGTTTTGAAAATACCTACTGCTTTTTCACCGCTAAGAACACGACGCCAAGTGTAGTTTCGATTGTAAGTAATACTGATAACCATAGTTTGGCGTTTCGCGTTACATGCGTTCTCTTCTCGCTGCTCTTGCAACGTTGGCAGAACCCCCCCCCCCCCCCCCCCCCCCCTTCCCGAAAAAAAACTAAATGCACAGAATTTCATTTTTTAACCAATCCTCAAGAATTAAATGCCAAAACAAAGGCGATATTCAGTTTACAAAACATGGTAGTTTCCGGGAACCCGTTGCGCTGATTCGCAACGAGAAATAAAAAGGCAATGTTTTACTACATCTGCAACAGCGCAACTTCATTTATTG
Source organism: Haemaphysalis longicornis (assembly GCA_013339765.2). Classification (NCBI taxonomy): domain Eukaryota; kingdom Metazoa; phylum Arthropoda; class Arachnida; order Ixodida; family Ixodidae; genus Haemaphysalis; species Haemaphysalis longicornis. Next base: position 115,855,954 of record CM023456.1, on the reverse strand, counting down.
CCATCTTTAGGGTTCGTAAGCGACCTTATACGCAAGAATGCAAACACATCTCGCTGTTGCAGGCACCTGTTAGATTTTAAAAGGAACGCAAATGGTCAACAGAGCAGCCGTAACAGAAAATTTGTGCTTACTGTGAGGTCCCAGAAGCTTGGTTTGCACACTGTAAACCTGCTTGTCATTTTGCGAAAACCTTGCTAAACATTAGATGTTTATTGTACTGCGTGCGTTGACAATTCAATTCGCAAGTTCACTTGCTACGAAAGTCGTAAATAGGTGATCCGAAACCGATATTCATCAAACCTTCCTTCAGAGTCGTTAAAATTTCATTTAGAAGACCCGTTAGAGCGGTTACATTTATATCTCTGCGCTGATCAAAATTCAGTAATTTTATGTTGCCTTTTGAACACACAAAAAACATCGTAAGCTCTTAGAAAGAATTTCGGGGCAGTTAAGTAGTGTTACCATTTCAGGGCATCCCAGAAATGCAAGAATGCGTCATGCTACCAGTGAAAGCGATTGAGATTACAGTTGTAAACTGAATTTCAGAGATCGAGGTTCCTGATCATGATTTTTTTCTATTTATGCTTTTATTGAAGGCTCAAAGCCATAGTCTGGAAAGATCGAGCTTGCTACGAGGCAGAGCGTACAAGTTTATTGTCACAATTACGGCCATTTGAGATTCCCGATGAGTCGCGCTTTTTTTGGCGTAGTAATGAAAACTGACTGCCGCTTCCATGATATACATTGAACGTTGAGGAAACCCAACTACAGCATACCACTCTTGTTTGCACCTTTCGTGCGCACATACGGCGTGAAAAAGGCCGAAGTGCGCCCAGTGTGCGTTCTTTTCGAGCCGCTCAGCGGAGCATCCACACTAGCAGCGCGACGCTGTCGCCACCTACATGTCGAGCTCGCGGCGAATACAAGCGCGGTAGCCGCAGCCGGCCGCGCGGCCCGCGCCGCCGCCCCCTCTCCCTGCCCTCGCCGTGGGCCCGCTTCGTCGTGCGTTGTGGACTGTCTCGCTCGTTCTCCCGTTCGGGCATTTTCGGGGTGCGATGCTGTCGACGCAAAAAAAAGCGACGGGGCAAACGGAGAAAACAAACTAACTTGCGCATTCAGCGTAACACCTTTCAATGCTAAAGCCGCGGCAGAAATTCGCTAGTCAAGGGGGGATGTGCCGCAGATTGGCTGCCGAGACCATTTGCTGCCCTGGCTTCACGCTATACGGTTTTATTGCCTTAGGAGGATACAGTTTCTACTTAAGGTGTGAACTAGCAAGGTAATGAGAAGAAACTGGATGCAGTGAAAACCCTTCATGATGCAGGCTAATTTTACAATTTCTTTAATTCTTCACTTCTAAAAAAAATTTAGGGAAGCTTGCATTCACGCGCAATATTTGAATGACGAAGCTCTTGTAGTTGGGCATTGCCGGACGCATAGTTAAGTTTTTAGTATCATTGTTTAGTTGCATTGTTTGGGAGCTAGTAATCGTCGTCATAGCATCGAATATGCCGTCGTCTTCGCGGCGAGTGGTAGATGCAAAGTCATCCCCAGCATTGTAGACTTCCACGTACCGTGCTCTTCTCATCAATTCTCGAGGCAGCGGTGGCGGGAACTTCCGCATTAGCGCTGAAGTTTTTTTTTTTTGTTTGTTTCTTTTACAATGGGCGGTAGGGCTTGACGACAGCGCTTTTTTTTTTTTTTTTTTTTTTAACTAAAGCCACTTCCCGTGCCGAAGGCGCTCAGTGGTCGCCGCGAGGCACGCGCTCACGAGGGCTCGGCATTTTCTTGGTATCTATTTTCTGCTACGGCGAACTTACGGCTTGTACAACAGCTCCGCTGTTAATACTTTTTCTTTTCCCCCAATAAATATACTTTTTTTCTCTCTTCACCTGTAAATACTTTTTGTTTCTTCATCACCTGTCAGTAGTTTTTCTTCACCTGAAAATAGCTTTTCCTACTTCATACCTTCTTTTAGTATCCTCACTATGAACATTTTTTTTTCACCTGTTAATGCTTTTTTTTGTTTCTTCTTCACCTGCAAATAGTTCTTCCCCGGTGAATAGTTCTTGTTTTCTTTTCAGCTGTAAATGTTTTTTTGTTGTTTCTTATATACAGGTGCTAATGGGCCCCCTGTAAATATAGTTAAAATTGTATTTTCACATGGAAATAAACCGTTTTTTTTTTCATTGTAAATAAACGATTTCATGACGAGAGCAGATGTGTTGCTTCAATGTCTGCTATCATTTCTGATGTGAGCGGGATAACTGCATGCGGTCTAGCGGTTTGTTAAGGGTATCAGAAAGCGCGGTTGTACTCCGAGACGCCTTCATTATTGACAGCAGGCCCATGCGGGGAGTGCCGATCTCGAGGGCGGCGGCCGTATTTCGAGGGAAGCGAAATGCAAGGCTCCTCTGTACCGGGCGGTGTCAGTGCACATTATACAACTCCAAGTTATTTTAATAGAAGCCGGAGCCACTTCACGTAATGTGCAAACGTGCTTTTGAAACTGCATGCAATGCGAACTGTTCCCGTAAAACTAAATTTCATGGGTGTAATGAAATGGGCTCATAAAATTTTTTTAGTGATAAATATTCTCCTTTACTCTTCCAGAAAGCTCGCCATACCGCAACGGGTTCGTTTCCCCCTTGATATGGTAGAAATGCAGCCGACGCGATGCCGGCGGCGCGCTCATTCCAGCTGCGCGCCTTACCGCGCCCTACCGCGCCTTGGTCAACAGCGCCGCCCGTGGCATCTGCGCGCTTTGGAGTCACGTTTCCGCCGCCGGTACTCACACCAAGGAGGTTATATAAAGATTTATTTAAACCTCCTTGACTCACACCTCCCCATTCTAGCCACCTTACCCGAGCGATAGATTTTATGAAACTCTATGTCCGAGTGCACAATGTCGGCGATTCTGTCGCGCTGAGAACGCTTAAGGATGGTAGCGAGCGCCACTGCTACAACGCGGGGAGAAAGGACTTGTACTTCATGCGTCCAGTACCGAAAAAAAAGATGGCTGCGCCCGCGTGATCTCATTGAGCGCGCGTCAAGTTTTGGCTGCTTTCGTGAGTCAATTTAGTTGTTATATCTGTGAGGCTGTTGTGCTGTTGAGCCATAGTTGAAATAATATTGACGCAAAGAAAGACTTCCGAGACGAGAAATGATGCGAGACAAGTGCTGGAAGGAATGTTTCGCTTGTTATGTCGCATCGCCCTTACCCGTGATAAAGTTGTCAATCTGATAGGGGAGAATCAACATAATGAACGCGACAACTCCAGACAAGTGTTTTTTTCGCTCAACATGTCCCTTTCCCACAGTAACCCGCGTTACTGCTTTTTTTTTCGGTCCTTTTCGTGTTAAGCAAGCAATTTTCACTTTGCTTAAACAAAGCTGCATTAAATAACAGAAGGGAGAATAGGGTTTCCCGTTCTAAGGAACCCCCATGTCTCCATTGGAATGTCGGTCGTTATCCACCCATCCTTTTTTTCTCTTTACCGTGGTTTCTTATGAAGTCTTGAGGAAAGTCTACTGAAATGTTCTCTTTCATCACGATATTTCTAGTTTTGGGTGTTGTATTCTGGGCACTGAAACAGAGCACGCTCCACGTTTATCTGTTGGCGGTTGCAAAACAAAACAAAAAGGCACATTTGTTTGTGTTGAAGTTTACGGATGTGATGTATGTGGTAGGGTTTGTTCGTTACCAGCTTCGGCAGCTGTGCATGTTTACGCGACTGTAACAATTCATTTTTTTGCAAAAACGTTATGAAGTGCTTTGTATTCCAGGTGGCTTTGCGTAATTGATGGCATTGTGCCACTTTGTGCGGTAGGCTTTTCTGTTTTTTGCAGGCCAACTATTAAGCAGCCACGTTATGCAACATTGGCAAAATTCACTCTGACTTCTACTTTTAAAGCGTGTTTCTTCGTTTGAATATGGGAAGATCATTGGCCACCTTTTAACTGCAGAAAAGCATGCCAGTAGACTTCGTGTGCTGGTTTACTTTGCAATGTGATGGCACTGCCATGTTAATTCATGATGATGGGGGAATGACAGCACAAAGGAACGAAGGGAAACTAACAGGGCTTGTTAGTGCTACCGTCAAAATGCGTCTTTTTCGAAATTTCGAGTTAGGAACGACACACGGGACATTTGTGGTACACAGATTGGGTGCAAATGGCAACAACATGTGGAGGTTATAAGACTTTGCCTTGCACTGGAGTTGCAGTTCTTGGAGTAGTGTGTCACCATTTTCGGCACACGTTAAAGATCCACAGGTGGTCAAAATTAATCCGGAGCCCACCACTACGGCGTGCCTCATTGCCTGTGAAGTGTCGGCGCGTTAAACCCTAGAATCAATCAATCAAGTGTGTAACCACAGAAAAAAACTAATGAGCGAAATTATTGCAGTCTTTGCAAAGGCACGGAAGGATATTAGCTCATCGTCTATCTTATTTTCACGCAGGGGGACGTGTCAGGGGCTTACTTCAGGTCAACGATGACTGTGTGATTGAAGCATTGCACTAGTGTTGTGAGACTGCCCCATCTACATTTTTTATTCAACATCCCCACATATACTGCTAAGCAGTTTTAATCGTCTCATTTACTGGTTGGTTATGTCGTATTCAATTAGTGCATGTTGTTAATTGTAATACAGTCGAACACGGGTATATCGAATTATTGTCTATATCGAACTCATGAATTATCCCCTTGAAAATTCTGTGTAAAAGTATAGGAATTCATACGTTTATATTGAACGGTATTTTTCCCGACATTGGGTATATCGAACGCCGCGCGAGCTGGAAGGTGCTCTTCGGCGGTCGCTTAGTGCCTTCACCGAAACCCAACAGGGACAGAAGCCGGGGCCTCGGAGCGTCACGCTTGCCTTCTCATGGATAATGGGTAGAGGAGGCGACTCCTCGATAGGCTATTGATGAACCTCCACGTGGGCACCGAGCTTAAAGTTTACCAGCTGGGGGCCATACACATGATGACGGGTGCCTGGAACAGCGTAAAGCAGAGCGTGGCCAACTGCTTCCGGAAGGCAGGCTTCGTGACGGCCGAACATTCGGAGGCTTCCTGAAGACGGCGACGACGACGAAGAGGGCATGGACGACACGTTTCGCGAGCTGTCCCTTTTCCCGGCTGCTGTTCCAGCCGGAGTGTCTGCCGGCAACTTCGTGAACGCTGACAGCAATGTTTAGGCTGTTCCAGAGCGCCGGTGACGAGGATATCGTAGCTGCGGTTGCAGGACCCAGGCTGATAGCTCGGGTGGCGAAGATCGTCCGGACGAGGATGCGGCTACACGATCGTACTCCACCGGTGAACTGGCGGCTGCGTTCAGCTTCATTCGACGTAGTTGCGGCGACATGGAAGGAACTGGGCTGTCGCACCTGGATATCCTCGAGAAGATTGAGACCAGCGTCTTTAATTCCATATACAGGACGAGGAAGCAGGCCGAAGATCAGCGATTTCTTTTCACACAAATAAAGCATCCTGTTGCGTCGTTAGTGCGGAATTAGTTGTCATTCTTGAATGCGCCGATCGGTAAGTGGTCGTCCACCACAGGTGATGTCTCAGAGCCCATATTTTTTATATCGAATTTTTCATATATCGAACTATTTCGCGATCCCCTTGGAGTTCGATATATCCGTGTTCGACTGTATCTTCACATTAAAACCCTATTGAAAGTCTGTCCTCATTGCTCCCGGGTCTGTGTCATCGTTATTTTGCGGTTTAATTCACTTACCAAGGGTTTTTACTTTTTATGCTAAACCTCAAGCCCAATTCACTTGTTGAGTGCTTACGGGGAGACAAGGGGAGCGATAAGGGGTGTATGACAATCGATCAAGGTGTCCGAAAACTAGTGAGGCTAGCTAAACTAGATCATCGGTATTCACCATGATGGGGCCTCTTCTAATTATTGCTCCTGCATTGTTGTACTGGATAGGTGTGACTAAACAAATAATGTGACTCTTACTGCCTAATAGGCAAACAGCACACCTCGCCAGTATCTCGATTTCCATGAGGCGGCCTACTAGCACATGCCTTGTTGTTCCTTTTTCGATATGTTCATGCACTGTCTTAAAACTCTTGGGGAATGCAGCAGATAACCTGCCACAGAGTGTGGAAAAGTAATGTGAATGAGAACTATGGGCCTTGAGTATAATCCAGCAACAGCCCAGAGGTCCTTTTGTTTCCTGTTAGTTTCGGTGTATATGTTTAGTATCGGTTATGTTTCTGAACTGTGCTCTTTGCTTGCAGTGTCGGCAGCTGAGCCAGCCGTTGGCATGAACCCTGCACGGCGGAACAGCCGCCGGCCGTTCGAAGTCTTCGCTGCAGTCGTCACCATCTTTATCGCGATGCTGTCCTGCCTCAAGCCATCCAAAGAGATTGGTGGGCACTGGGAAGAATGTATTCCGCTCTTCAATTATTGAACTTGGCGTGACATGTAAAGCGCCGCAAAAGTTGAATGGGAACATAGGGCATGTGGAGGAAGGGACGAGCCGCCCATACCCGTTCTGATGAGTGCTTTAATGCAACATAACACTGATGATGGTTATGATGGGCACGAGGGAGGCGAGGTGTCATCTTTTTCAACATCCTCCCCTGCGGGTAGATGGTTACAAGTTTGCCTATGTGTTTAGAGTCCATGTCATAGAAGCAGTCGACGTCATTCATGCCGTAGAAGCAAGCAGTGTTGGGCATTGCCGCTTCTGCTTCCACCGATGATAACGGGGCTTCTTACGATGACGAAGCGTAGAACTGTTGCCTGGGTGAGCAGCCACTGAACCTTTCGCACAGACGAGAGTCGTCAAACCATCATCACTGCTTGTCGATCCAAAACTCTTTGTTCACCAACAGGACTGTTTGTTCTTTCTTCACAGAAGTTTGCTTTCTTCGTTCGCTCTTCCGTTCTGCAGCCTTTTTTGGAATCAAAGGTACCATTTCTCTTTTTCTTCTCTTGCGCTTCACCCTTGCTACCGCACTTAAGCTGTCTACCATTCGGTGTTTCCTTTTCATCCTGGCAATCCGCATCATCTGGCCCACTTGCGTCTTCAACGCGCCACATTGCAATGCAGACCAGTCGTGTGCTTCTTTTTCTTCGGTATGGTTGTTTTCACAGGACATGTGAAGGTTGAATTAGCTGATCTTGATGTCCGATTGCTGACTGTCAAGTTGTCAACGTTGATTTCTCATTGCGCATGTCTCACCGCTATCACAGTCATTTCTCTTTCTTCTGAGCAGTCATTGTACGCAGGATGACATGTGGTGGATTCAACGCAGAAACCAAGACAGTTGTTTTCTGTTGAAAGTATATCTTGCCAACTCATTTCTGGTGTACCCTGGTCTTGCGCTCTTCGGTTACTGGACTATTTTTTCCATTTAGAATTTCCATATCAGTATTTATATCATCATATTTCCCATGCTGTCCATTCTGTGACCGAATTCAGGCCTTGATGGACGCAATGCGAGCTTGCCGGTTAGGGCTGGACTCGGTTATTGTAATTTCCAGTCTCACTTTTGCAGATATTACTGTGGCTTCAAAATCAAATGCCTCAAACATCTCTGATCCAAGGTTGTCGGTGTCAACAGTGTTTTCAACTTCTTGGTTGATCTGGGCCAAGCAATCATTTTGTTTCGTCAAAGTCTTTAACAGATCGGTCAACTCTCGTATTGGTGGTTGCTCGGTGCGGAGAAAGTCGTCAACCTTGCCGATCACAATCTGTAAGTCGCTCTCGGACGATGCGCCGCCTTTTGATGAGGGCCTCCATGTTCGAGTGCAGCATCACGGACTTTGATATTGCTGGAGATCAGGACTCACGGGGCAGAAGGTCGATGTCATGGTACCGGAAGATACGAAGCTGCGAAGGCGCATTTCATAAGTCGGCAAAGGTGTAGCGTGAATGGGTCCGGCTCGCTTCTTCTTCTTAGCTGGCCCCCAGCTTCATCTACGGGGTCGTTGAAACGGCGGCTTCATTCTTCTTCCCCAGAAGTAAGAAGGTGGTCGAAGACAATAAGACAATTCCGCTTGGAGTGGCTCGCCTCCGGAGGTCCCTTGGACCCGGGTTTCGGCACCAAAAATGTGGAGAAAGTGACAAGCCGGCCAGACCCATTCTGATGAGTTCTTTAATGGAACATAACACTGATGGGCACGAGGGAGGCGAGGCGTCATCTTTTTCAACAGGGGCATATATAAATGGCACTTTCAACTGAGGCTTGTCATGTTAAAAAACACCGCTTGTACACACGTGCACATCAGCTGACGCAGGCCGTGCGAGTGGAACAACGCCAAAGGACAACAGAAACAACAAAAGCACATCATCATGCGTTCAGCAGAGCACCCAGTCTGAGGCTGCAAAAAAAAACAGTGAGAAGCATGAACGGGAAGGAGAGATAAACTATTCAGCTATGCTAACCAAGACTTGCCACTTCAGTAACGCTGCTGAAGCAGGTGCATATGAGCATAAGGATTGGACAGGCAGGGGCTCACTCCCGGATTTCCTCTTAGTTCTTCAACTACAATGTCCTCTCTCCTTAGCCCTTTTTGCCCTTTCCATGGCAAGGCCTTTGGCATACTTTACATGGAATTGATGTGTTTTGAAAAATCAATCGGAACACATCCTGTTGCAGCTCTCACTCACACTTAGGTATTCGTGGGGGGGTTGACTGAAATGGCTTGGCCCGTATGTCTATGGGCCAATACATCTAGGCCTCTTGTAGCACACGCTCAAGATTTTTTTTTGTTTCAAAGTCTCAGCTTACAGGGTTGCCATATGAATATTGGAGAATCATCATCATCTCATGGCCATATGTAAGCAGCTAACACTACAGGTCCGGTTGCTATAGGGTGATTGCCTGTGAACTTGTTTCAAACGCAACATATTTGAGAACCGAGTCCATTTTGACTCCATTTGAGTCCATTTTGGAGCATTTTGACTTCAATAAAAGCTTAGATTCAATTTCCTTTGTCTGGCCGTTGAGTAGTTCTGTTGTGGGCTGCTCATCCTTGCATTGCAGTAGCGAGGAAGGGTTCAGGCATCGGGCAGCCGACGAGATGAGACAGTTGCTAAACTTAATTTGAGAAGCACCTGCACTAACCTGTGGTGAGAAAACAATAGGGTTTCACATGGGACTTAGCAGTTAACTTGCAAAAAAACTCGGGAACATGTAGAAGCAAGTACTAGTGCATGCATCAAAGAAAGCTATTACACAGAAGACAAAAAAAGAGTGAGTGTACGTTGCTACTGCGATTCCGTTGTTAAGTTATTGGCCATGACAAACAAATTCCTAATGATGTGCAGTGTATGTATCGTATAAAAAGTCTGCATGAGTGTAGAGTGCATATTACCTGTGTAAGGCTGTGGGCACCAAATTACCATTGTATGGTTTGTCTTAAAAGTTTGCAAGTCTGGTGTCCTAAGGACCGCCACATCAGGGTCCTCCCCAGAAACTTTTGAGAGGTGGACATTTTGGGAACAAGGGGGAGGGGTCGATGCCCAGTTCAAGAATTTCAAATTTCCATCACAAAAATTCAACATACCGCTTTATTGTGGTGCCACAGTCTGGTGAAAGGGGAAGTTCTCAAACAAAATAAAAATGCGATAATGAGATTTGCACATAGCTGGCAATTTTTCATAGGGCATCTTGTTCAGACTTCGCCATGCATCCATAGTGCTGTTTGTTTTCGTGCTTTATATTTTTTTTCAATCAAGGGTGGGGGGGGGGGGGGGGGTGGTAAATCGGGTGCTATTTTTTGAACTGATAATCGGGGAGAAATCGGGGTTCTTTGTAAAACTATTTCGAAATTCCGTTTTTTTTTTTCGGATTAAATCTACAGATGTACTGTGTAGTTTATTTTATCAGCAGGTATCACAAGCTTCTTAACTCTTACGAGCTTGTTTCAAGCTGGTAACCCGGGGGACATCACAGCTTTCTAGCAAGCCCTCTTGGATATTGGCGGTTGTTTGGAAATGAATCAGAAATGATGACAATATAGGGCATTGATAACTTCTAATAAATGGAATAGTCATTCACGAAGAGCCGGCCATCGGTTTTTTACATATCTTTGTTTACATACATTATCATGTGCATGCGCAACATGTCGGTCTCCATTCGAGACCTGTCTTATCGTTTAACGTATTGCAACTCAGAGAAAGTTCTCTCAGCATCAGTTTCCATTAGCCGGGCACAACAATGTCAGTGGAGCATTTGCCAGTCTGGGTAGTGAGTGGTACAGTAATGTCAATACTCAATGAGTTCGAAAGCTGTGTTTGTGGGGCTTGCTTCCAGCAAATATTGGTTTTGAGCGGCGGACTGTGGACGCACGATTGTGCAAATCGCCACTTTGAAAAGGTCCATTCGGGGAAAAATCGGGTTTAAACCCGATTCTCCTGACCCAGTTTTGGGATGAAAAAATCGGGTAAAATCTGGTTATACCTGAAAATGAACAACCCTACGTAATACAGGTAGTAGGATGTGCGGCCCGCTGCCACTGGGGTTGCTCTCGCACTGTGGCCATTTTTAGTTCCTCAGGTGCACATTTCGAATGGGTCAGTCGGAGTGGTGGGGGCCTGCTGAATTTAAGCAGTGGGCAGTGAATCATAGCGATGGACGGTGAAGAGGAGCAGTGGGTGGCATTTCCACCGCCGCCCAGCATGGGGAGAACTCTGTGTAGCCTAGACTGCATTGGTTCGTTCCCCTCTTCACAAGTTAATCCTTCTTGGTAAAATCTCTGCTTGCAGGAAAGAACCCCACTTATGGCCCCCAGTGCAGGCGCTTAATTGCGACAGTAAAAAATATTGGCTTAGACAATTTGGTGGTATTGGTTCCTTTTGATGTGGTTGCTTTTTTACAAGTTTTGGCCGTGATGGCATGTGGTTCTTCTGCGCTGGAAGGTGAAGCTGCTCTACCTGGAAAGTCTCCAAGAACTGTCCCAAGCCTTCTAAGCTCCCTGCTCTCGGGAAATACGTATTTTACGTTTTGGGCAGATATTTTATTACCTGTGTAGCAGGGCAGTGGGTTTGTGTGTTCTGGTCACACTTGGTGGCTAGGCTAACTCTTTTTCAATCAGTCGCTGAAGAGTTTTCTTTGATGTGTTGACAACCGACTCAGCAGTGTGCTAAAAAAAAAGAAAACTTGAAGTTTCTTTACGACCAGCCTGCAATGTGAACAAGGCGGGGCGGTGCAGTGTTAAAAGGAAGCAAGATGCCCAAGTTTCCTACCTGCATAGTGAGTGCAGGTGTACTTTTATGTGTTCCCAGTATAGTGCGAGGCCATATGAAGCAAAGTGTGTTGGGCACCATACAGTGCGGCCAATGCCCGCCGCAGACGTTTCCAGCTTTCCGTTGTCATGCCCGCGCAGGAGTGCAGGTGTTCCTGACGGCTGCGAGCGTGCTGGCCGCCGTGATGGTGCGCCAGTGCTGCTACCTGGTGTGTGAGCTGCATCGGCTGCGGGTCAAGTCGGCGAGCAATGCCTGGCACGTGCTGGTGCAGTGCGCAAAGCTCCCCTTCAGTGCCTGGCTCGTGTTCGGCCTCTGCTTCGTGTGCTCCTTTCTGGTGAGTGGAGCCACCTTGGGCCGGATCGGCAGAAGGAATGGGAAAACTGGTGATCAACCTTCAAGGGGTCCCTTTGCCCCAGTTCGCTTTGAGGGCTCTAGTGTTACTGTGAAGTTTGGAGTGGAAGTGGGTTTGCAGTGACTGCTCCATGTGTAGGCACAGAGTTGCACATAGGTTGCTGACATGGCTCAGTGGTCGTACTCTTGCTTACCTTTCTTTTAGGTTGCTTAAATATCTATTGTGGCAAAAAGCTTACTACATCATTGTTGGTGCAGACGTGCAAGGCTTACTCTTCACTTTTCACATACTTTCAATTTATTTCTTCAACACCTTGCCATGGGAGGACAAGTTCTGACTGTAAATGCCATGTACGCACAAAATACAATTAAATATACACACAGGAATAAATTATATTTTTTTAAAAAGAAGATCGGAGCCTACTGACCATCATTGTCTATCGTTAGGGATAGCCTATGCTCAGGGGATGAATGTGTTGCTGTATGTTCACCTCGCTTTAAATTGCTTTGTGGGGCTTTTTTGAGCTGCATGGTTCAGCGACCCCTCATCGGCACAGTTTATTTATCAGCGGCTTTTCAAATGCCTCAGTATTGCTACTCTTTCCTGCAGGCAATCCGACGACTCTACGAAAAAGAAGCTCCTTTAATAATTGCATTCTTAGGGATGAAGACATCGTCAGTTTGCACACACAGGTCATAAATATGCATCATTTCATTCAGTACTGAAATGAGGTCAAGCCGCATTCACTTAAAATCAGAATCAGATTGGGATTAGGGTGTTTAACGTGCTGAATTGTACACCCAGGCTTAAGGTGCGCCGTAGCAGAGAAGTGCGGATTAATTTTGACTGCATGGGCATCATTAACGCACGCCGAAATCTCAACATACCCTATGTATACATGATGATGATATTGGTGGGTAAATTTCATCATCAACATCTTATCATTATCATGGGCTGCAAGTTGAAGTGGAATGATATATATGTATATATATATATATATATATAATTATATATATATATATATATATATAATATATATATCTATATATATATATATATAATATATATATATATATATGTATATATATACGAGAGAGAGAGAAGTCCCCCCCCCCCTGGAAAATGAAAACTTTCCGCCTATGAGTGCAGCAACTGTAAATATGCTGCAACAATCCTAATAGTGACTTCGTTGAGGTTGTTAAAAGATGGCAAACCTGTTTCTAGAAGGATGTGAGGAAAGTGAAAGCATCGCGAATGAATTTAGCGCACACGCTTGAAGTCATTGTTCAGAAAGGGGTCTGTGGCCTGCGATCACCTGTATTGACGTTACGATGACACTCATTAATATCAAATATGTCGTGGTTTAAAAGCTCTTCCAACTGGCTGCATTAAGACATCTGATCGATGGTAATATGTCATGATGATGATGATGATATTTTTGTTTGTTTGTTGGAGAACCAGATCATAGCGAAATTCACGCACGTCCCCATGAATGAGTTCCCAGAGCTCTTTGTGCTAAAAGGACAGCAACAAGAGAAACGCATGTAATATTGCTCTTGCACAAAGTGTGCTCAGCTAGTCTCGTACTACGAGCCTCAGATGAAACAGGTCGAGTGCATTTTGTGTCCTATACACGAGCTAAACAGCTGAAACTTCCTATGTCTTCTGATCATGTCGCACACCAATGAATCAGTACATTTTTTCGGGGAAGGGATGCGGATGATGTCAAGGTGGCAGTCTTGAAGCATACATTCCACCCTTTCGGCGCCTTGTGTCGACCCAAAGCTTCTTGCCTGGTGTGAATGACACGTTAAAGGCGCAGCTCTCAATGTTTGCCTTAGAACGGGAGCTGCGAAGGATTAACTGCGTATTTTTTCTGGTACTCGTTTCGGAAGAGGCTCCTGAACGCTGTCATTGCGCGCGTGTTCCTTTGCAGAGTGTCAAGGATGACGTCCCCTTCCTGCGCCACACTTTTGCCTCGGTCGGCTACGTGCACTTCCTGGTGGCGCTGGTCACCATGCTGTGTGTCTGGGTGAGTGGGCCGTCTGAGCCTATCGTCTCGAGCCTATCGTATCGTCACTGTGCATGCCTAGGCACCCACCCTGAAGTAGTTCTCCCATCTCTTCTTCTACAACAAGCAGTCAAGGAGGGAAAGAACTATTACTGGCAGATCATAGAGTGGCAACAGAAGAAGGGGGTTAAAGCTTTGCCCCAGCAGTGCAACGGAGAAGCCAATGCTTCTCCACATTTGATGGAAAGAGTACATAGCTGAGCACGAGGTCGCGGTTTCGATTCCCGGCCGCAGCGGCCTCTTTTCTGATGGAGGCGAAAAGCAATAACGCCCATATGTGCGAGATTTCGGCACACGTTAAAGATCCCCAGGTGGTCAAAATTAATCCGGAGCCCTCCACTACGGCGCGCCTCATCGACTGCGTTGCGTCGGCGCGTTAAACTCTACAATCAAAGAGTGCAGAGACAAAGCAGGACTTTCCGAACTTCCACGACAACACTGTGTACTCTGTGAGCAGCTCCTCAATTTTAAGTGGACTTGTAGGACCTGCTGCGTGGTGTGATTGCGACAAAGAAATATCCCATCCCATACGGTCAGCGTTTCATTTCGTGCTCTAATGTTCAACCTGAAATAGAGGCGCATGAAATCTTGCACAGTGACCACCCTGTTTAATTTTTGCAGAGATGTAATTTTCGCCCGTTTCGCAAATCTCCTTCAATTTGTTTAGAAAAACCTAAAAAAAAAAGGTGCACAACCGTTAGGAGAGCTTAATTAGTCAGCACACTGCACAGGGAACCCCTTGTGCTCTCAGGAGTTCTAGGGAAGCAGTGCGGAAGAAGAGACAGAGGAATTGATGAATGGATGATAGAGACGCAGGCACCGACTGCAAGTTTTTAGTACACAACAAATAAATGGAGTAGGGCATCACAACACCAACCAGAAACAGTTTGAGGAACTTGAGAACTGCCTTCCTTCTGCAGTGGACGTGCAGTGGGTTATGGATGATGAGGGTGACGGCGACGACGCAAAAAGGAGAGTACAATTTGAACTCGGGTGGATACAACGATGGAGAACGGGTATAACGGGCGACAGACGAAGTAGCACGTGTTTGATAAATCCATCATTGTGGAACCAGAGTCACAAGTGAAACCACGGGGGTGTAAACGCATAGATGTGAAATGGTCAATGAACTAGGCATAGCAGGAGCCGAGTCAGGTGTGGGATTGAGCGCTTTCACCACCTTTGACATGCTGGTACATCACCGCACTTCCTGCCTGCAGTGCTACGGCTGTACCTTTTGTTTTGCGTTTTATGTTCAAAAATGAGCACTGAAATGCAAGGCTGCTGTGTATGTGAGGGTCTTGCCATGCGTGGTATATGCTTGAAAAGCCTGTTCCATTTGTCTTTCACCACGCTTTTATTTTCGTACGGGTCACCTACCTGTTGGCACAGCTGTTGCACTGTGGGGGGGCGCTTAACCTTTGGTGGCAGCAGTGGCATTTTTGTGCATGGCTGCATGCTGGCAATTCCCCAATCATTCAAAAGTCCATGCCACTTTACTAAGCGTCGGTTCATGAAGCAGAGCTGCCATCTCTCGCACCTCTGTACACACTATCAGTTCTGTTACGACTCAGCCCGCTGCAATACTCCTCGGCGGTGCGGCGAAGCCTCCACTACGTGCGCCTTTCAAGCAGACCTCCCTTGTCAGTGACTCACGCTTGCAGCCGACAATTCAAAAAAGCTGCAACAGGCCTGGATCTCAGGCGCCTCGCTATCTATCGGCGCGATTGAAACCGGCGTTGGCAGACGAGGCAGGCTTCAACCTGTTCGAAGGACGCAGAAGCCGCCACGGAGGCCTCCTCTCACCCCTCTCTCGGCCACAGCGTGCGCTGCTACTACCGACCGCTCACGAACTCTGGGAAGAGCGTTGTGTGTGTCTGTGCCGTTAGTGTCGGGTGCACAATGTAGAGGGAACGCTTGTTTTGACTGTTGGCGCTTTGGGCATAAATAAGACCCCCCCCCAAGCGCTATAACCCATTCCTGTTTGAGCAGTGAATTGATGCTGTCACTCTGCTCGAGTCCTGCACTGTAACCTCGCCCGTCGGGGCATTATTCTTTGGCTTCAGCTCATCTCTCGCTATGTAGTAAACAAGTTACGTTTGCCTTCGGGTTCTGGTCTTCTTCACGGTTGCAACATTGGCTGGCCACTTGCTTCAAACCACGCTACCACACGCATGTCGGAGGCGACGGAGCTCGGCTCGGGTCGGCTTTCCCGTACGCAACAGTTCCTATCCCTTGCAGTTGGTATCTTTATTGTGTGCTGCGAAGTTTCCAGCTTCAAAGCTGCTGTTCACAGGGTGGTCTGTTAAGGGGGCACACTGGTCTTAAACCGAAAAAAGTTTATTTTTGCAGTTATGATTATGAGAATTGGGGGGGCATGTGTAGTTTGTCATTGTGATCGTGAATATAAAATTTGTGTTTGTTTAACACGACTATGTTCAAATTTATTTGGATTTTTGATATTTTGACAGGTATGTAAAAAAATTGCTGGAGGGATGCAGCTGAACAAGGTACCAGTGAACTGTGCACAAATCAAGGAGTGCAATAAGACTAAAACATTATCATTCTATCCGGTCTGTAGCACAAGTTATGACCGTTTGAAGTTTGGGCTTGAAAGATGGCAACCAGAAAAACCTGTTTTGCCTTCAAATAAATTTGAATATACTAGTTGTGTTACACACAAAAATTTTTTTATATCCACAATCAGAACGAAAAACTACATATGCCCCCCAAATTTCATCATCATAACTGCAAAAATAAAGTTTTTGATTAAAGACCCATGTGCCGCCTTAAAGGTCACTCTCTGGTGTGCTTCTCTCTTTTATCAGTTGCAGCAGTCCTTTTCATCCCTTTCCTACCCCTCCTCCTTTTTTATCCATCTTTGATATTCCACTTGTTGTCGCATCTGCTTCAAGCTGCATAGAGAAGCAAAATCGCTACGTCGGCGCAAGCGTTAATTTTGGAAATGTGAAACATTTAACCATGCACTGCAGTGGTAGAACGTCTGGTTCTAAATACAATGCGAGCTGAGATTCAGAAAACAGCTCATCATTTGAGGAGGGGCATAATGTAGTTCTTCGGATTCCGACTCCAGCGCAGCGGCGACATCATGCAATGCGTCTGAGCAGAAATGGATTGACGGGACCTGCTCAGCCAGTGTGCATGTGACACAAAAGCGAAATTGAAATCAGCAGTTTCGGTAGTTGATATAACTTTTTTGATGTTTATAACAAAAGATAAACAGTTCATACCTTGATGATGCCTCCTGAAAAAAAAAGCTCAGTGCTGGTGGTGTGACACTGTTGGGAAAAACTTGCAGTGAAAAGGGTGCAGCCTTTTATGTCGTAGCAAACACAGCGTTAGAAGGCAAAAATAAATGTTACAGGTATAAAAAAAGGTCGCATCTTTTCCTGGGAAGGAGATTGTATCCATGCGTGCGCAATTCTGTCGCCACAGGCAGGAAGTGCATAGGCTCCAAAAGCCTCTATCAGTTGTTCTGTCACGTCTGTGTGCTGCAGCTCTTGGGCCATAACACACTAGACCGCTTCGCCGCCAGATCACTCCGAGATGGAGTCCAGAAACACGGCACACGCATGGCCCGTGTTCATGTTCGCAATCACTGGAACAAAGTTCAGATAAAGGAATTCAGGATGATCTTGGTGATGCAGTTGATGATTTAAGTGGCATGACACTGTTATCAGGCATTTGTTCCCTGATAACTTGCAGGAGAAGTAAACATAACGTTATACTGGCTTTCAGATTTCTTGGTGCTTTGCGATGCCTTGTGAAGGTGGAAAGTGTAATGGCTGTTGAACCATGCTGCCTGCATTTTTCTTGCTGGGGGGAATTTTCGGCGAAATAGCCTCACTTTGGGGTGTTTGGAGATAGTAGGCAAACATTGGCCCTAAAACGTAACTCACCTCGGATGTTAACGAAATTTTGGCAGTGTTGATGATAACCTCAAAACTGCGTTCTCAGAGTGTCTCCATCCCGTGAGGTGGCCACGCTCGACGTATGTTGGTCAGCATGCTTTGCTGCACTGTGGTTGACTGCCTCTCCATCATATCTTTATTCCAACTCTCATCAAACAGCAGCCTAGCCAAATTTCTGGTGGCTACAGTTACTGGCATTCTTAGGTAAATGCCTGAGCTTATAATATGACTGCCAGATAAGAGAGGAAAGCAGCTACTGAAAATCAATGGCGCATAAACTAAAATTCCAAAGTACCATTGCTACTTTGGCATTTTATTAAGTGCAGGTCACTTTAGGGGCTTGCCTTGTTGTCGTAGCTCGCTGGACCCAAGTAGAGCCCCACGGCGTTCCGTCGTCGCAGCTGTCGTCGCGGCGTAACCCAGAGGCTTCGAAAGCCAAGTGGTTTATATAGTCATAACCGTTCGAAACTCGTGAACCGCTGGTGCTTGTCATACATCTTCCTGTTGTTTAGTGCAAAGAAAACTGCAGCTACATTTGAGGCAAAATATACGTAATTAACTGGCAGCGCCCGCGTTCATTTAGTTAGGAACGCTCGTTGGGTTGGTTTTAATGATAGTAATAGAAAAAAAGTGGCACTGCAGCGCCGGCACGTGCGGGAGGAAAAGTTTCAGCCAGGGGGCTCGCGAGCACTGCGAAGGTGGGAAATTTGAATTGCATTGGGTGGTAGCAGTAAGGGGATAACGGCGGTACAGCCCATTATGGCGAATCACTGCTCTGCACTTCCGACAGCTTTCGCGTTGAGTGGAACGGACTTTTTAGTTTATGGGCCATTGATCTGCAGTTGCTGCTTACCTCTCTCGCTGCCCCCTCTTTCTCCTCACTTCTAGGCCAGCCCCCTGCCGCAGGACATGAATCAGTTTGCAGAGCTTGCACTGTGGTATTCTTCATCTCCCTCTCGTTTCTTTATTTCCAATGGTTTTATATGAAACGAATATTTCCAATTGAGGGACTCAGTGCAGCCACCCTGCGATTGGTGCGATGCTTTTGGACATGGCCCTTTCCGGCAGCGATCCTTGTCAGAATAACAATAAAACAGGTTTACAAGCGGCCCCGCTTACCAGGTTGTGGAAGCATGCATTGGCCGGGCTCACCACTGGCATCCTACTTGAATCTGCACAGACCAGCCAGCCACAGCAGTTCTGGACAGGGTTGTCTCTGCACGGGTTGGGCAAGCAGTCAAGGACGGGGATCTGATTAGAGGCAGTGGGGGATTGCACGTCGGGGAGTGCTCGAGAAGTCATCGGGACGAGTGACGAGCCCCCACCGTGCCGGCTGTCCCCCCGTAGGAGGCGCCCGAGATGGAGCTGCTGTACCACCGCAGCCGCTGGGGGCCGACCCAGGTGGGGGAGAACCTTGCGTGGGCCTTTGCGCTGAGCTACCTCCACGTGCTCGTGGACCCCTGCAGCCGTCTGCACGACCGATCCCTCTGCTGTGAGTGGGAAGAGAGGGGGGCGGGGGGGACACCTTCGTCGCTCCCACGTCGGCCCTGGGGAGAGTGCTTCATTTGGACGGTCGCGTTGTGATTCCAAGGCAACGGCGAACAGCGCATCGAAACTACCCGGGGTTATTTTTGGGGGTGGCCAAATGTTCGGCTGTACTTTAGTGGGTAGTCAAACAGTCACCAGTTAAGTCAATGCTCAGATTACGACTACTCCTCAGCAATCGTGGATATGCCTGACTGCTTGCAGGTAACAGCAAGATGCCGCGTACCTTGTCTGGACAGTGGGCATCCCTGCTGACAGCGGTATTGTTGGTGGCGTCAAGGAAAAGTAGAAAACTACTTCAGAGGGGGCGACAATGGGGGGTAGTTCTGGAGTAGCTCAGGCACACAAAGCCCCCGTTTAAGCTCAATTGGGCACCCCATTCCGTATTCCGAAAAGCTCGAGCGAAATAACGTTAAAAGGGACATGTGCTTGCGAATGGGCATTTGGTTGGTGCAGAGCTGGAGAACGCTGCAGGCATAGCACACAATTGAGGACAATGTGGTTACGGCACCACGGGGTGCCAATGCATCTGCTGCATCGCCATTATCAGCCTGTTTTATGTCCGCTTTGGGACAAAGGCGTCTCCCTTAGACTCTCAGCTCCTCCTATCCTGGGGGTGTCCAAATACATTCTCTGCTTCCAAATTTCCTTACCATGTCCCCCCATCAGGTTAGCAGTTTTCTCCTGCTCCTAGTCCCATCTCTCCATAGCTGTTCCGTTACCTCGGTGGTCCACCAATCATCTGATCTCCGCATTACATGCGTGGCTTTGCTCCGCTTCCCGCTCTTAATTTGAGCTGGGCTGCCTTGCACCGAAGTTTGTTCCCAAATCCGAGACGCACTCTCCTTTCCCTACTTCTAAGCATTCCTCCAGTCGTTCTTTTTCTTTCGATAGCTCGTGGAGCCGTCCTAAGTCTACTCGGATCCCTGACGTCTCCCAGTCAAGCCTCCTTTTTGGTGAAATTTCGGTGATGTGCGGGCCACTTGTCCGAGGTCCTTTTCAATAAGGAACTTCCCACTTTTTTCGTTCCTTCCTTGTATATGTCCTCCGGGAGCCCTCCTTGAAACAGCGAAAAGAACTCTTGTGCGACTGCTGTGAGGAAACTCTTGAGAACTGGGTCACCTTTCTTGGACTGGGGCAGAATCACACTTACGAGGTGCGAGGGACAAAAGGCTCTTTAGAATTTTTTTTAACTGACTCGGGATTGGTCGTGGTTCTACTACAACAACCTTGAGATTCTCAGGTCCTTTCTCCTGATACTGGAAGTTTTTTCTGCGCTTCGTATTTGTCCTGTTTTATTCTCCTTCTTATTCATTGTTTCTACGTGCGTTTTCCCCTTCCCTTTCTTTTGTTGCCTCACTATGTTCACCCCCATCTGAAGCGGCAAGCCCCATCGTTTGTGGGGCCAACCTCTTCAATATTCATTAAGCTTTCTCTCTCTCTCTGTCTCTACTCCCAGTTCTCTCACTGCTTTCATCAGTGCAGGGATTTATGTGCAATATCAGGCTTTTTTGTAATCTATAAGGCCTATAATGATGTCCATTGTACTCCGTTAATTGTGTTCATTACAATTTTAATGGCAGTGAACGGATCTACTTGGGCAGCCTTCCTAAATTCAGCCTGTACCCTCGGTTGCTTGAAATCTAGGCTGTCGCTTATGATGTCAGCTGTTATATTATCTTGATAAACTACCTGTTTGCAACAGATAGTAGGTTCGTAAGTTGTAATTCTCAGTTAAGCTCTTTGGCATCACCTTTGTTGTGATTGAAAGTATTGGCATTTTTACAGGCTCAGTGGTACCTTTAATGTCCTAAAGCGTTCTGAGAATAATTTTACTAGCTGTTCTGACAGCATCACCACCATCCTTAGGTAGGCTTCATATTTTTTTCTGTCGTCACCTGCACCTTTCCCTCGCTTTATTCCCTTCAGCACCCTTTTCTACCAAGTCTTTAGTTACTGCTGGAACCTCGCCAAACCAAGCTGTTTCATTCAGTACTGCTTCTTTGTCTAACCTACTGCATACGACAAATCCAGCTCTCAGAGAGGAGAGATAGCACGTGTGTAAATCCGAGAAAACTGCCCCTGACTGCTCAGGAGCAACTCCAGTGAAAAGAAAGCAAGCTGAAGCGGCGCAAAAACACTGTGCGAGAGAGTCTTGGTAGCAGTGCAGGCAACACCGTGTGATGCATTGCGAGAAAACTTAATTTCGCAGCCTTACGTAGCAAATGCCACACTGTCACCTAATTTTATCTTTCCCTTTAACGAAGCGACATGCTTTGAGACATGCTTTTTTTTCAATGTGCGCGAGAGGAGCGTTCGTGGCATGTCTCGGTGCTTGTGTAATGCAGAACCGCACCTACCTTGGCTGGGCCACGGCCACCAGGAGTGGGCCGATGCCTGGAGTGGGCATGGCGTACAGTAGTTTCTGCACCTACTACCGGCCACTCAGGCACAGTGAGTTCGCTGCGCTTTGCCTTTGCAGTTTGCCAGCCAGCACAACAGGGGTTTCTTTCTTTAGTATATTTTTTCCTAGACCGCTTTAGGTCATCGACAGGGTGCGTCAGAAACACCCATTACGCTTCAGCTCACATGGTGAATTGCAGTTAGTCTTCATTGGAAAGAGGGAGAGAGCGAAAGGCAGAAACTGGCTACAACAAAGTTGGAGATATGAAGGTGCAGTCGTAACTCCCTTTAGTGGTTATTGGTGTCATGCAGGAACACTGGTTGGAACAAAGCCAGGCCTATAACAGACTAAGTTCATCTGGGTCCACCCTCAACTTCATTAGTGAAACGAGGTTAAACGCAGTAAGAGCGGCAGGAACGATGACTGCTTTGAGTTGGGTGGCACTTGCCAAAGTCACTGGATGAAGGAAGGCGTTCGTTCCGCTGTCTGGATTCTTGTTTTGCTTTGTTGGTGTTGGCTTATTTTTGCTATGCTTCGTTGCTTGGCTTCTCATGGGATCTACCTGATTTTCAACTTCCATCCTCCAGTAATGTTGCATGGTTGCGCACGTGCATATTGGAATAAGATCCATCACAAATAGGGCTGTCGGACTTTGTGGCCTTTTTTCCCCATATCAGTGGTCTATTCAGTTTGCCTAGACTCTGTGCCCCTCCACGAGTTTCCAAAAAGCAAAAAAAACAATAGGGTGACTTTGTGAGGGGGATTTGCGAGCAGGAAAATAAACGAGCTTGTTCAGATGAGGAGGGAATCAGCAATTTTCTTTACTAATGCAGCCTTTTGTTCACTAACGCTGAGTGTCAAAATGCAGCACACGATAAAAAGTAGAGGGCCAAGTTTACCAAAGATGCCTTTCTCACCTTTAATATTAAACGAGAAATGTGGCGTCATTACCTGTAAGGTATCTTTGTTAAAGCTCAATTGTTGTGCAGTATAATTGCAGTGTATAATTGCAGTATAGTGGCAGTGCAGTGTTGCAGTCAACCCTGCCGGAAAACTCGGCACTCTTTTTTTTTTCTCGTCCAGCCAATAAAACAAAGCAGCCACGAAGGTGCATGCTGCCCTCTAGCTGGAATAGCTATGAACTGGGCAATTTGTATTGAATGCATACCATACACTCTGCTAAGGGAGCCCCTGCATACGTTGTATGCTGCGCATACCATAGAGTTTCATACCAATATTTAGTAGAGAAAAATCTGTAAATGCAATCAGGTGCTCTTGCTGGCTACGCCATAGCAGCTAGCGATGTTCCTCGGCTACTTGGCTTGGATATTTTCTTTGCACTTTTGAAGGCAAAATCAATGAAAAGTGGTGACATTTTTTTCTCTTCTTGTTCTTATGTGACCCTTTCAAATAATTCCTGACAAATTAATCTCTGGGGGCTCTGTTTCTCTGAAAATTATACAACTTCAAAGTTTTTGAATAATATTGTTTTGCAGCCACAGACAACTTTTCAGCCTGTTCATGAGCCATGCCAATGACAAGTGGAACTTCCGGCTGGTGCCAGTTGAACTTTCGTACCCAATACATGGCGGCCTTATTGCTGAAGTGCAGCTAGCCTAGACACTGGCACCAGATTGCCCTCTAGTATATATTACAGTCTAGTCCACTCACAACAATATCCAAATGCAAAGGAAATTGTAGTCTTAACATAAGCCATAACATAACCAAGCCATCCTCATGAACTTTATTGTTATAACCAATAATTGTTATAGGCGGGTTGAGAAATTAATGGACGAAACAGAGCTCAAAAAACATTTTATTTGCATGCAAGCAAGGTCGTACCACTACGTACCTATTCGCAGAAAAGAAGCCATAGTCAGTCAGCTTGCTGCACGCGAAGTTGGCGAACATCTTTTTCAAGAACATCTATGGGTGCTTCACCTAGCTGAGCAAACTGTCCTTGGCGAAAATGAAGTCCCTAAAGGACTATCGTGTGTTGGGCCTCCTGCGAAGACGCTACCCGAGTAGTCTGCACAACTGTGTCATCAGAGTCGTCACTGTCATCGCTGTCCGCAGCACGTATCCGCGCAATGATCGCCTCTTCAGTGAGGCACAAGGACGTTTCCAAAGCATAAGCCCTGACGTCCCTTCCGCAGAAAAAAAAAGGGAGGCAGTTGAAGAGGCACTCAGTCAGATTCAAGGCGGTGTGCACGAGATGCAACAAGCGAATGTGCAAGCTCACAAACAGGCATGGGGACGGTGCCAAAGCGACAGCACCAGGAGGGGGGTTCGCAAGGAAAGATGCTCTACCCCTTTTCTCGCATCCTCGTAAGCGCCGCGGTCGACTCATTTTCTGAAGGGTGGAAGGGATGCGTGGCGCATGCCGTCCGTGTGGAGAGCCGGTGGCAGCTCACATTTTTGGGGCCCACTGTAACCAGATTCAGTCATTATATCAGATATCAAGACACCGGCGCATTGTAATAATCGGTTTATTTTACAATAGCAAGCTTGCAAAAGTGTACGGTGCCATAGTTACTTATCATTACATCCGATATATTGTTATAAACGGTATCATTATAAGTGGACTCGTCTATAGTAGGAAACTCTATAGCACATACTGTGACCATTACCACCGCCGTCTTGAGTGATCTGTTGGCAGTGCACAAAAGCACTGTTGCCCTGTGCTGCAGGAGTACCTAAATGTTCTGCTTCTATCGCTGCTGACACTGCCGTCTCCGCGTGCAGCGCTGCGCGACCCGGATGATCCAGTACGAGCAGGACAACGAGGTGAAGCTGGCGGTGCACAAGCTGGTGATCCTGATGCCCGCGTCGTGCTACATTGAGCCCGAGCTGGGGTCGGGGGGCGACGACGACATCGAGGTGGCCAACCCCATGGACGACCTGGTCGTCTCCCGGGCGGGCACCCGCAAGCGCTCCTACACCAACACCGTCTACAAGATACGCAACGGCAGTGGCGAGAGCCCCGTGAGCACTGCCCTCCTTTTCCACTGTGACGAGCAACGTTCTTCGACACCTTGTACCCACTTTTGGTGCATTTAGAATGTCGTAAAAGTCAGTCCCTGCGTTGGTGCCTCCTCTTCACCCTGCTTTGAGTGGTGATTTTGCCTGTGTAGGATAGGTACCGACTGACTTAAGGGTCTTAAGACAACTGGTCTTAAGACAACTTCTTTTAATTTTCAACTAAGCTCTGTGAAACTGGTAAGTGCTGCTTTTTTTATGCCACTGTTTTTTCAGTTGGTCAATTAGTTCCCAAGATAATCAGAGATAATTAGCCATTTTCGGAGTAACAGTAGACAAAACAGTGTTGGTCATAAAACTGTAATATTTGCATTTTCCAATACTGTGCACCCTGGCGAGTGCAATAATCGAAGCAGTTTTTTGATGCATCACTTGGGCCTGGTTTTACAGCTCATTAAACTACGGTGTTTGAAATGGGCACTCAAAATAGTTCCCTTGCCAATGGTGCCACCAAAGTTTAATGAGCCGTCAAATTAGTTCCAAGCATTGCATCAAAAAATTGCTTCGATTATTGCATTCCCACCGATTATTGCATTCCTTAAAGGAGCCATGAGGACAAAATGCAAGTTTGGTTCATTCAAAAGATTGCCTCGTTAGAATGATGCTGACACCACTTTTAACGTAAACTTCGCTCAAATAAGCTGTACAATTAGGAGCAACGGGAATGGCCATGTGACCCATTAGCACATTTCCCGCAACTGGACCTATGATATCATACCAGCCAGCTCTGCGATTGGCGGAGGCCAGAAAAAGGAAACACAAATTAGGGAGGGCTTATAAGTTTGCCGAACGAGCTATTTGTGCTAAAATTTAGGGCACATTCTTTTTATATCAGTAAGACTGGGGGGACAAACTGTGGAAGTTACAAAAGCACACGTAAACATAGAAGTACCGATGCGTACTGCTGTTGGTACTGAGTGCACTATGCTTCATTTAGATGCACAGGACTGCGGGCGGGGCTTTGGGGTTGTCTCAGACGACACTGGCCGATTGACGCAAGCGGCGGTGTCTTACGTGACCATATTTGTAGAGTGTGCACTATGTTTCACGAAACGATTATTTTCGCCATGACAAAAACAACCCAGGTTTAAATACGGTCACAAGCAAACCAAAGGCACAAAACAGCTTGCTGCGGTGTGGTGGTGCCATCTAGGTTGGCTCACAGTAAGCAAGTCACCGCTGCACACCAAGTTTAGCTGGAAAACCTGTTCTTATGATGTCATTGCAAACGTCGTTCAAACACATGTTTTGGCGCGAGAACCAAAATTTTAGCCTAAATTGATTAATTTCACAGTAAATAAAGCATTGTTTAGTTCCGGACAAGTGCTGGGGCACTATAGCACACGAAATCTTTCAAATAAATAAACTTGTATTTTGTCTTCATGGACTTCTTAGTTTGATCTAACACGTCTTGTACAAAATGTCTTCTTGAAATGGTTGCTGGCTTCTGATCGAAACACATGGGACCATTCAAAACTCTGCTGCAGACTAGCATGGGCTGGTAAGGTGCGTTAGTGTGGTGAACCTTGAACAGTGGTAATTGGAAAAGGGGAGGGAAAAAGTTTGGGTGCAACTTTGTGAGCATGTTCTTTGTCGACATTCTGCCAAGTGATTGTTGGAATTGAAGTAGCATGGCACGGTGCTGAGGCCAAAAGAAACAGCATGGTAAATAAGCAAAAAATGCGAGTGGAGGTAAAAACAAGTTCACTTGCTGTCTCCAAAATGTGCATCCCTGCCCCACCAAGAGCCACTACGGCCGAGTCATGACGTCAGGTGTATTTTGACTAGGGACTGCAAGGGGTTAATAGATGAGCCAAAACATAAGTTCGGAAGGCAGCTTGGGAAGGATTTGCAGTTCTTTGCAAGGCACCTTGCATTTGTTAAGTGCTTGTTTCGAGGCCCCTATGATGGGGAAGAGATTGCAGGAAGAGATTGCGGAAGATAGGAGCGCATCACTTCAAATAAAGCTATTAGTTATGTTTTCTTTTTTTACTTGAGTCCCCATCTTGTTGGACGCCCTTTTTAAAACTCATTAGCTGTGTTGAGCAGACTGCCCTGAATTGCAGTCCTTGAGGAGTCGTTGACCGTATCGCAGTACTACGTCGTGGCGGAAGGGGCGACTCCGCTGCTGACGCTGAACGACATGCGGGAGTGCGGCGAGCTGACGTCCGAGCAGCAGCGGGAGCAGATGAACAACTTCTGTGACAAGATACGCGAGCTCATGGAGGCCAACGCAGCCTGCCGCTCTCGCTTCCTCCTGCTCCAGTATCAGGGTACGGAAGGTTTCTTTCTCCGACCCTTGCCCGAAATGTCGATAGCCCGTCCGGCCTCAGAGCGAACCAAAGAACGAGAGGCCAGTTGGCATTGGGTGCTTTGGCAAAGCTAAGAATGAAGCAGTACTGGGAGGTGCGGGTTGGCATAATTTGAATTTGGAGGGGCACAAAGTAAAATATCAACACTGTTGAGTTCCACTGCATGGGGAGCTGAGGTTTTTCCACTTGGAAAGGTTGGACAAGCAGTGGGGGAAAAAAGACTATTCAAACACTTCCTGTGAAGTTGTGAGCCTGAGCTAAGGAGAAAGGGCAGCCAGTGCAATAGAGCAGGGAATTCAAACAGACTAAAAATGAAGAGCATTGGGGGGCGGAGGGGGATGTAACGGTAGCTCGGTATGTTTTCAAAAGTGTTTTGGAACTGCAGTACGAGAGAAGTGTCTTTTGTAACTATGGTATGGTATAAAAACTATGTACAGTAGAACCTCGTTGATACGTTATAAAAAAACATGAAGGAAAAACGTACAATCCAGGAAAACGTACTATCCAGTAAGAAATGTGCTATGGGGAATTTTTGTGTTCACAATTGAGAGCGTAGTAACTGGGAAATTGTATGAACCGAGAACGTGTCAACGGGGTTCTACTGTAATACTCTTCCACAAATGGTTCCTTACCACATCCCCCGTTTCCTCGTGTTTTCAGACACCAATGAAGATGGGAGCCCAGTGCCTGTCTCATCGGTTCTTAGGAACGCCATCAGGAAGGAGCTGGGGCTCTGCTGACCGTGTCCCGCAGTTGTGGCAGAGCTCGAGAAGAACATCGAAGGTGCCTTGATATCACCTTGAGTACAAACCAAGGGTTGATAGGCAAGGAGATTGCAGGGTCAAGGGCAGCTTGTGTAAATATTTGTCGTTGTACAGTCATGAACAAATGAAACGCAGTCACGAAAATACGAACCAGACTACAGAAATGCCCTTAATTCTTTCCACGAAAGTCGAATTTATGCTTGGCTTAGTCACAGTAACAAAGTTCAGAAATGTGGCTTTCCAAATATACCAATGGTGTGCCATTATTGGACCTCCGCAAACAGTACTTTTCAATTTGGCGTGTTCTGGTTCACATTTTCATGTCTGCGTTTCATTTGTCAACGACTCTAACTAGGTGCACTAGTCGTTTATCGTAACTGTGATACATGTTAAACCCGGAGAAGAGATGGCCCAGGGCAGGCGCTAGACACCAGCCATAAAGTTTGTTAACGCAAAACTATCACCTTAGCGCAAGTGCTATGCACAAGGGGACCAGTGCAAAAACAAACACAAAAAGCATCTGAATCTAGCAAGCGATATGAAGATTGTCGACAAAGTCACCCGTCTGCGTGAAACAAGGAGTGATGCAAAAAGCCCATCTCTTCTTACAGCAAGCGCTCTATGGAGACACTTTTTAGGGACGCTGGTGGTGTCGTGTTGTTGTGTGTGCTCCGAACACAACGGTTGCTCAGTGGCTGACAACCGTGCAGTGGTAGGTTATAACTGGTAGGCTCTAGGACGTGGTTTAGGCAACTAACTTCTACCCTTTAAACAGCACATTTCCTCAAGTTGTTTCCAAGGTCGTGTGAAAAAGAAGCATGGGCTTGCAGTTGTGCCACCCGCATGAAAGAACAAAACTCAGGCGGCAAGAGTGTCTGCCACGAGCTTGGCCTTGCTTGTTTTATGATGTCATTTGTACCTAAAAGCAGCATTGGGGAGTACGGTAGGAGAAAAATTATGGTTGATCCTTCTCTCATAGGAATCGGTAAAACACGAAAGTGAAATGTGCCTTCGCAGGAGCATTTGAATGTTTATTGTGCATCGACATGAACTTTCACATCGCTGATTATGTTGTCTGTATGGCACCGTTAGACATATCAACGTTAGTCAGCAGATTACACGTGCTGGAGTTCGAGCCGGAGGCGCCAACTATCGGCACTCATTAGCGTCATGACGCAATACCGCTTAACCTCTCCTAGACGGCAGCACCATCTGAATGGACAAGTTGAGGAAGGACTAGGTGCCTTCGTACAGCTAACGCGGGCAGTGTACTTCATGTCTCAGTCGGTATTGCGTTCACACCCTCCTGTTTTGGTCCATAGTGGTCGCAGGCTCGGTAAACGTTAGTGTGCACGGCCAATGAAATTTTTCTGTGGATTTCATGTTCCGTGACGGATACGACGTTGGTGAGGTTGGTCTACCCCGGCATAAACAGTTTTCATGTTGAAGGGAGAATAAAATTGGCTAACATTTATCCCCGCTCAGACGGGTTGTGCTGAAAATACCTGTTAAAATACCTACGAAATGGTGCTGCAAAAATGAATGGGAAATGCATGTTGAATTGCAACTTTAGCAGTTTGGCAATACTACTTTATGAGCATGTTGATCGGGGCGCAGCGTGCAAGAAAACCAAGCGGGCTGCAAATTGCTGGCGAAAATCTTCCAAAACTCATTGTGGGCAGAGCTTGTTATGTTTGGGCCCCCTATCGTGTGCCCTAACTTCGGATTACCATATCCTAATCTATTGCAGCTATGAGGTCAGTGGACACAATAAGAAATGTCAATGCGCGCAACAGAAGGGCAGAGTATGCGCGTCCTTTGTTTAAAAAAAAAAAAAGAAAAGAAACATTACATGCTGTCATGTGGATCCAGTAACTGCACGTATCTTGGCGTAACAAGGGACTTGACACGAGTTGCTAGGGTGGTCTCGCTCTAAGCTTGTGAGCTTGTAGCATCCACAACGCTTTGACGTGCAAGAAAAGAGCGAAAGCCCCGGGCCTTACAATTGGCATTTCGGTGAACGCTAACTTGGGTAATACTCGACATTTTCAAACCATTTTTTGCGGAAGTATGTTCCAAACGAGGTCAGTAGACCAAACACGACCGTTAGTATCTGCAATTCGGCACCCTTCTGAGTTAATTAGCTTGATGAAACATGGAAGGACTGCAGTTTTATCTGAGCAGGCAAATGTCGGTCCGTCTGTTTCGTGGTGGCTTTGGCAAACCTGATGAGGCAGCTGGACTGGCTTATGAGTGGCGGCTTTGTGTTATTTGTGTTGAAAAGACACCAAAGAAGCACACTTCACTGCCTCTTCAAAACTGTGACTGATAATTACCTGTGATATTAGCTGAGATAAAACACCCCGTGATTATGTCATTGTGTGATCAGTTGTAAAGAGGCATGCAATGGCAGGGCTGAACGTGTCTACTACAGTCGATCCTCGTTATAACGAAGTAGCATTGGGACAGTAATTTAGTTTGTTATATCCGATATTCGATATCCGAAATCGGTTCTAATCAATCGGTAATCTGGCTCCCGCAGTAATCCTTGATACAAAAATGCATTATCTTAATCTTCGAACCTACTATGAACAAAGTAACCCTTATCTTTCTCTTTGTGACATTTCAAGCTCAGTGAACCAGAACATGAAATGGGAAATGAAACCAGGGCAAAGTTCATTTGAAAAAACAGGCCTGCGTTCCTATTTTTTCGAGGAAGGATGTAATCTGTCTGGTGGCTATTTACAGCACTGAGAACGAAGAAGTTTACTACGTTGTCTACGAACAAAGGGGCCTTTTCCTACTTCTGCAGTTTCGAATGCCGGGAGTTTTTCCGAGGGGCTTCTCAGCCTCCTGGTCAAATATTTCTTCGTTATGTCCGATCGTGCACGTGGCTCTCAGAGTTTCACAATCGTTATAAAAGAACAAGTGTCATTGAAATGAAGCGTGACCAACCAAAGCTTGTATTTAGTTTGCTATAGCCGATAATTCACTATATTAGTGTTCGTTATAACGAGGTTCAATTGTATTTGCTGAACAGTAACAGCACGGACTACGAATGGAGGGAAAGTACACACGCAATTCCCTCGCCGATCAAAACGTAATCAGTTTCCACTCCAGCTGCTTGATTCTGCCACCATGTTTCAGCGTCATCATGTTTCAATGAGGATTTGCTGTACATTGCACTTTATGCACGCAGAAAACTTAACGATGGGTTTTGAGGGTAAACGTGGGGAAGTCTGAAGTGATGTCACTTGGCCTAACTATGAAACGGCCTCTCAGTTTAGTCAATGTAGTAGTACTATACTAGAAACAGTAGAAAAGTGCTATTGTCTGTGTGGGCGCAAACTACAGAAAAAAGAAATCAAATGAAGAAAATGCCATTCACTGGTGGGAATTTCAGGAAGTACCGCTAAAATATGGTAAGCAGCTTACATCTCCTTTTGAGAAGGGAAAGAAACAATCGGTGCTTGCTGCCAGTTTTCACTTGTTGAAAAGAAACATGGCCTGGTACAGAGTGCCTTGAAAATATGTACTCTTTGATGAGCATAGAGGGCCATGAAAAGAAAGGTGTTTAGTATCTCACACAACGTCAATTGAAGAGCCGACTGGCCCCATTGACAAAGCAACATTGCAGCTACTGAGAGTTGGGAGGAGAAGCCAACAGAGGCACAACACTCGAGATACAAAATCTGGAGGCAAGGATAATGCTTGTTTAGGACCAACTTGGGCAGCAGGCTTTGGGGGAGGCTTTCATTATGCAGTGATGTGTAGGGCATTTGCACTATGCTTGTGGTCATACATCATGGAGCAAGAACAAGACAGGAGGGGAAGCAATGCTTCCTAGCGCGATAACGTCACAAGCTCTCAGCCTAGTTTAAGCTAGCGGCATCTATTGCAGGAGGGGAAACTGCATGGCCGCCACGATTGGCGTTCTCCTGCAAATCCCCAGAATGAACTGTGGCCGCTATCATTTCGTCCATCAGGTGCATTACCCTCTCATTCTTCATCGTAACTACTAAGCTTTGTAGTCTGTGTTGGTTTTTATTGTGACATTATCTGGTCGTTCACCAGTGCCCGCCATGATGGGCTGTTTTGCTTCCTCTATATATTGTTGCTCCAGGTTGTACATGCATAAAAGTTTTATGCCTATCTTCCCTGTCATCACGCGTCATCTCTTCTCTGTCCTCTTCCTTTCATCTGGTTTAGTGTGTATAACGGTCTCTGAGGGTAATCATCAGAGGCCGGTTGTCATGCATTTGAGCTTATGTTCCTAAATCCAGACGTCATGTAAACAGGTAGCAAAGGGAGTTTGAAAATGTGTGCTCACAGATACGTAGCAGTGCCCCAATACTTGGTTGTGTATCGTGCAACGTGACTGCAGAATTTTAGTGCATCACAGTTTTGTTTTGCGCTGGGTGACAGAGTCACCTGTAAGATACGCAAAGCCATTTTTCTGCATAAGGAAAACGATTGCACTAGTGCCTTTTGATTGCCTTGTCCAACGTACAGTATAAGTCTCTGATACCTTGTGCAGTACATAGAGCTTCAGTTTTTTCCGCCCTTTTTGAGTTGTGAAATTTGCCTTATCTGTTGTCACGTACATCATATGCTTTTGTGTGCGACATATTCCTTAATAAAAAGCAGTTGTTACTGTACACTTTACAGTGCGTCGTGCCAACTTGGTTGTCCTGTCACAATTTTGGTTAACTTTAGTGACATCAGGGGTGGAAGCGCTGCATTATTTTGCACCACGCTGCGTTGATATGCTTTCCCTGCGCCATCCTGCAACCAAGGCAGTGTTGCGCTGAAACTGCTTCCAAGCGGTGCTGCAAGATGTGAGGAAATTGTGTTGTGAGATGGCGATCATGCCAGTTGCATTGTGGTAGGGGCTTATTAATTTAGCTGTCATTAACTACATGGCACGCTCCCGTGGACTCCCTAAAGGACTAATGCCCTCAGTCACTCACCACAATTTCCTGGTCCGCAAGTGGCGGCGCGGTTTCGTAAAACGTCGTTACAAGAAACACTCAAGGGACCTAGAAAATGTGTCTCTTGTAACCATGGTTTCTTGTATGCAATGTTGCTAACATTGTGAACATAGAAAAACCAACCAAACTGGTTTAATTCTAACGTATCTTATGACCAAGTGTCTCTTGTAACAGTGTCTCTTGTGACGAGGTTTTGCTTTACTTGGAAAGTGGAACTTGGGTGCTTGTCAATCGGCAAACTTGGCACCTAATTGCAGCTTTGCCGCACAGCGCTCGGCGCTGGGATGCATGCGTCATGACCAGCTGCTGTTGCAATCTGCCTGCTGTTTCTCAAAAGCAGAAAATAAAATAGTTTTACTGTTCAGTCGGACCCTCGCCATTTTATGTT
This sequence comes from Haemaphysalis longicornis, assembly GCA_013339765.2. Lineage (NCBI taxonomy): Eukaryota > Metazoa > Arthropoda > Arachnida > Ixodida > Ixodidae > Haemaphysalis > Haemaphysalis longicornis. The sequence continues at coordinate 115,822,933 of CM023456.1, read as the reverse complement.
ATTGCGATTGCGCTCACCATTCCAGAGGTTAGATGTCACCGTGCTGTGTCAAACAGGATGAGACGACAGCTAGGTACGGCCCTGGCATAAGCGCAAGAGGAGATTCTTCAAGCTAGCAGCTGCCTGCAGGTAGTTATATCATAGGTGTCTATAGCTGTACACAACTGCCTTTTTAAGTGCAGGGCACTTTAGGGGCTTGCCTTGTCGTCGTAGCTCGCTCACTGGACCCAAGTAGAGCCACATGGCGTTCCGCTGTAGCGGCTGCCGTTGCAGCGTAACCCAGAGGCTTTGAAAGCCAAGCAGTTTATGTAGTCATAAGCGTTCGAAACTCGTGAACCGCTGCCGCTTGTCATACATCTCCCCATTGTTTAGTGCAAAGAAAACTGCTGCAGGTACATTTGAGGCAAAATATACATAACTAACCGGTAGCGCCCGCATTCATTTAGTTAATAACGCTCATTGGGTTGGTTTTTGTGATAGTTAGCGAAAAAGGCGGCCACACAAAAAAAAATGGCGCGTTCGAAATGCTGCAAAAAGGCTCCAGTTGTTCAAGAAAAAAATTGCTCGTTCAAAATGACGCAAAACAGCTCGAGCATACCAAATTAAAGCAAGCTCAAAAAGAACAGACTCCCGCTGGCGCAGTTTCAAGCAGGGGGCGTGTGAGCACTGCAAAGGAGGGAAATTTGGAATGCACTGGGCGACAGCAGTGAGCGGATAACGTCCCTGCAGCCCATTATGGCGAATCACTGCTCTGCACTTCCGACAGCTTTCACATTGAGTGGAACGGCTGTAATCATTTTTGTGGGGGGGGGGGGAGCGTGGAAGGCATGTACCTAACTCCCCTGCCCCCATTCTCCCTCCGGTAAGCCCATGGTTTGCACTAGACAAATAAGTTGATAAATACGTTCATTATTTGGATAAACACGACGCAGTTGCACGGTACGTTTTGCATAGGTAAATGCATGTACTATGGCCAGTATGCTGGTAAAACGGTAAGCTATTTTTTAACAGCACAGCTGTTCAGGCCGACACAAATCCATTTGTTGTAGACAGAAAACCCCGAAGCCTTAATTAAGAAAAAAATGTGGTTGGGGAGGTTCCAGGAATTAAAGCCGGGATGTTTACGCTGTGAAACCGGTAACCTAACCACTGAGCCACCCCAAAGGCCAGAGGGGTACGGGTTAGCAGCAGTGGTGAACAGTAATGTGTGCAGCCAATTGGAAAGAAAAAAAAATGCTTCCCGTTGTCGGAATCAAAGCTGGGTCTCTTGTGTGAATGAATGAATGAATGAATTTATTGTTACCATTGAAAGGAAAGTCCTCCAGTAGGCATAGCCTGTCTCACTTAAAATGGTGGGCACCGGAACACCTGCTGGTGTGGGGGATGAGGAAATCGGGCAGGTAGGACAGGGAGAAAAAAGAGTGGGAGATGATACATATATACAGGACTAAACACTGAAAATGAACAAAAAAGGGCCCATCTCCCCGCGAGGGGGACTCGAGTAAATGCGTCGCATAGGGGGTGGGTGTATTGCGTTAACGTTTAGTGTTTGGGGAGTTGGTGGTAGTGAATGCGTTGTATCAGCAGCTTCTTGACGTAGTTTGAATGAGTCAAGGATATAATGCGCGTTCGTAGCCTTTCATTCTGTGTCGGTTTTGTGGCGCAGTATGAAGAGCACCATTTACCTCGCGTTCCGCCCACAGGTAGTGAATGCGTTGTATCAGCAGCTTCTTGACGTAGTTTGAATGAGTCAAGGATATAAGGCGCGTTCGTAGCCCTCCATTCTGTGTCGGCTTTGTGGCACAGTGGGTAGAGCACCATGTACCTTGCGTTCTGCCCGCAAGGTCGTGGGATCGAAACCAGGCGCCGGTAAGTATTATTTTTTTATATAGTGTAGGGGGAGGGGTGCGGACCTGTTGTTGAGAGCGAGGAGGGTAGCGTGATGCGGGAGAGGAGGAGTGGGGGAAAGGGCGCGCCTGGAACAGCTGTTGCGGACGCCGAGGCACGCCAACGCCGACAACGCCGGGTGACATCGTGAGTTAAAGAAATGCTCTGCATTTAAAAACAAACGGAAACACACGGCCACAATCCAGTTTGCTAATCAGGGAGAAGGTGGGGCGCTGGGAGGAGTCCTAGGCGTCCAGGTAGGAACCCAGGGCCTCATGGATTCGGTCCCGCTCTCTGGCACTGCACGGAGCTAGGCCACAATATTCCTTCGAAGGGCCGAGCCCTTCCCCTGAGGGTGACCAGCAGCTCTGCCCTCCCTGCCCCAAACTGTAGGCACTCGAGGGCCAAATGCGGCAGGGCCGGGACGGTAACCCAGAACAGCTGGCACGACGGGTCGCCGATCAGCGGTGTTTTCGCTCGGCCGTCCGCACGCATTACATGTGGAGGCGAAGGACAGCCAAACGTTGCTGACGACGTACCCGTGCGGCCCGCACGGGTGGTGGGGCCTCTCCAGAGGCCAACCACGGATCTAGGTGTTGGGCCCGCACATACCGCTAGATCAGGAGGCGGGCGTGTCGTCCGCAGTTGCCTGAGACGCTGTGGGCGAAGGAGGCAGCTCCTGGGCGTCGGCGGCCAGCTTGCCTGCACGCTCGTTGCCCTAGCTGCTCCAGCCTAATGTGGCCTGGCACCCACTGCAGCCGCAGGCGAGCTCCCCGTTCAGCCAGCCGTGACACCTTGTCACGCACGGATCGATCGCACCGGGAGGGAGCGCGGGTCGCCCTTCCGGATCCGCATTAAAGCCACCCGAGAATCGCACAGCAGGGCGCAGCGCTCGGGGGGTGGCTCCAGCTCCAGTAGCGAGTCCAGGCCAAGGCTTACGCCCTCCATTTCGGCCGTGGCGGATGACGCGGCGTAGTGCAGCCGGGCCTGCCTGGTGGCGTCCCCCAGCACTGCTGCGGCCGTGGCCGAACGCTGGCGCTGCCGCATGGAGCCGTCTGTGTAGACCAGGGTGTGGCCCCCCATGTCGCCCCACACGACGGCCCGCGGGCCAGCTGCAGCTGCCCGCAGTGCGACGTACGTCCGCCGCTTGCCGCGCAGGCCCGGGATCTCCACGGGTACGTCGGCCACCAGGGCAGCCGGGGGGCGGCTGGCGGTGGGTGGACAAGAGAGGGCGGGGGGGGGGGGGGTGCTTTCACTAGAGTTGTGCCTTAGCCAGCGTCTTCGCACACTGCAATGTCGAGGCAGTCCCAGGAAGGTGCGGACGCCCCTGCGGTGGTCTCCGTCCAGCTGCCGCCACCTGGGCTTGCGCAGTGCGACCAGTGGCAACTGTGGCAGCGCGTACATGAGCAGCCCCACGGCCGAAGCATTGTAGAGCCGCAGGGCCGTTCGCTGTGAGCAGCCGCGGTCCCGGGCGGCCATCTTTCGCACGGCCGTGGGGGCCATCCGTGCCTTGGCTCGGAGCTCCTTGGCGGCCTGCCGGAAGTTGACGCATTGGTCCAGTGTGAGCCCCAGGTAGCGCACACTGGTCTTCTAGCTTCGCCATCGATGTGCAGGCCCCTGCGACGGGACTGGGCATCCGGGTGCACCATCATCGCCTCTGTCTTGCTGCAGGCTGTTGCGATCTCCGTGGTAGCGGCTCCTCGGCTAGGACGGGTGGCCGGGCATTCCAAGCGCCGGGGCCTCCACAAGAAGCGGAAGACTCCGAAGAACGGGAGACACAGCCGTTTATTTTCAGTGCAGAGGTAGAATGCGCTCCTATGTACAAAATGGGGTTCGGTTATATAGACATGAGAGAGGAGGAAACGCGGGGAAACACACACTCGGACCACACAAACACATGGCCGCAGGCTCGAAGCCGAACGAGTCGGTCGCGGAGGTCCCCCTCCCCAAAGCGGCTTAGAGAGACGCACGGCCGGCGGCGCCGCATTGCCACTAATAGTTGCCGGGGCCACCCTGGTGTCGTCGCGCGGGAAGAGACGACGCCGACTCAATAGAAAGGTCCGTCGCAGAACACAGATGCGGCCGCGGCCCTCTCCGGATGCTTCGGCACCTTTGAAGACGAAGTCGAAGTGCACTCTCCATTCCCCCCCTCTCAAAGTGGGGTCGCCGTACGCGCACGTGTTCCGCTGTCGGCAAAGTCACAACAAGGCCGACATTGGCCAGCTTGGCCCGCACCGCGTCCAGGGCTGCCTGCAGCTGCAGCACGACGCCTCGGCAGCTCCCCTTGGGGCCCAGCGCGGCCACAGGGCCGCATCGTTGGCGTCGAAATTCATTTCTTAAATTTTTTTATGTACAGTTAGAAGCTCGTTAATTCGTATTTCTAGAGACCGGAAAAAATGTCCGAATTATCGAATGGTCAAAATAAACACAATAAACGCACGAGTTTTTTCAACATACCTTTACTGCACAAAGCTTGACCGTTTTCGAGCAGAAATTCGCGCGGACACAAGTTTTCTGAGCCCTTCAAGGTGCTCAGCAGCGCTGCTGAGCACGAGGTCGCGGGTTCGATTCGCGGCCGCGGCGGCCGCTTTTCTTGGAGGCGAAGAGAAAAAAACGCCCGTGTGTACGAGATTTCGGCGCACGTTAAAGATCCCCAGGTGGTCAAAATTAATCCGGAGCCCTCCACTACGGCGCGCCTCATCGCCTGCGTTGCGTCAATCAATCAATCAATCAAAGGTGCTCAGCAGCTCGCGTGATGTCTGCAGAGCCAAACAAAATTCTTCAAGGGCGACGAGGACCTCCGCGGCATCCTTCACAGTTGGTTGGTTGGGTGGTTGGTGCCAAAAGTATGGCTCATACCCACTCAGGGGTCATCATCATCATCACCAGCCTGTCTACGCCCACTGCAGGGCAAAGGCCTCTCCCATTATTCTCCAATTACCTCGGTCCTGTGCCAACTGTGACCAATTTATCCCCGCGAACTTCTTGATCTCATCTGCCCATCTAACTTTCTGCCGCCCCCTGCAGCGCTTGCCTTCTCTAGGGATCCACTCTGTTACCCTTAATGACCAGCGGTTATCTTGCCTTCGCATTACATGCCCTGCCCACGTCCATTTCTTCTTCTTAATTTCTACTAATATGTCTTTAACACCAGTTTGCTCCCTGACCCACTCCGCTCTCTTCTTGTCCCTTAATGTTACACCTATCATTTCCGCTCCATTGCCCGCTGAGTCGTTCTCAATTTAAGTTGAACCCTCTTAGTGAGCCTCCAAGTTTCTGCCCCGTAGGTGAGTACCGGTAAGATGCAGCTGTCATACACTTTCTTCTTCAACGACAATGGTAGGCTGCTATTCATTATCTGAGAATGTCTGCCATATGCACCCCACCCCATTCTGATCCTTCTAATTATCTCTGCCTCATGGTTGGGATCTGGGGGCACAACTTGGCCTAAGTATATATATTCGCTTACCACTTCCACTGCCTCGCCATCTATCTCAAACTGCTGTGCTGTCCCGAGGTTATTGATCATTACTTTAGTTTTCTGCATATTAATTTTCAGGCCCACGGTTCTACTCTGTTCGCCCAGTGCGGAAAGCATGCTTTGCAATTCGTCCCCCGAGTTACTTAGCAAGGCAACGTCATCAGCAAATCTGAGGTTGCTGAGGTATTCTCCATTAACCCTTACTCCCACCTGTTCCCAATCCAACGTTCTGAATACTTCTTGTAAGCATGCTGTGAATAACATTGGAGAGATTGTGTCTCCTTGTCTGACACCCTTCCTTATAGGTATTTTACTGCTCTCCTTATGGAGGATGATGGTAGCTGTAGACCCATTATAGATATCCTCTAGTATTCTTACATAATGCTCATCTACCCCCTGGTTCCGTAATGCCTGAATGACTGCTAGGGTTTCGATCGAGTCAAATGCTTTCTCATAATCTATGAAGGCTATATATAGGGGTTGAGTATACTCAGCGCACTTCTCTATCACCTGATTGATCGTGTGAATATGGTCCATTGTTGAATAACCTTTACGGAACCCTGCTTGTTCTTTAGGTTGAATGAAATCTAAGGTTGCAGAGATTCGGTTAGCGATTACCTTGGTAAATACCTTGTAGACGACTGACAGTAAGCTGATCGGCCTGTAATTTTTCAAGTCCTTCATGTCGCCTTCTTATGGATTAGGATGATGTTGCGGTTCTTCCAAGATTCCGGTACCATTGCGGTCATTAGGCATTGCGTATACAGGTTTGCCAGTTTTTCAAGTACAATTTCTCCTCCATCCTTCAAGAGGTACACTCAGGGGTACTGGCCAGGAAATGGGGGCTAACTGAGATAGGAGGAGGAGGAATAAACTTTTATTGAGGCCCAATCCGACTCCATGTGTGGCGGCAGACCAGTGGGGAGACTCCTTAGTCCAGGAGTCCCTGGCTCTGGCTGGCAGTCCGGGCCCGTCTCACCAGGTTAAGCTGGGAGCCGGGTTCAGAGCTGGACAGCTGCGCCGCCCACTGTGAAGGGGAGGGGTGGATTGGGAGGGACGTCGGGTGTGTGGGAGCATTCCCATACGATGTGATAACGTGTACCCCTTTCGGGGCAAAACTTGCACTGTGATGAGTGAGAGGTGGGAAGATGAAATGCCAAAGTGTATTGTGAGGGAAGGTCCGGGTTTGAAGTTGGCGGAGAGTGATTTCATCGGCTTTTGTTAGAGACGGGTGAGGTGGAGGGAAGGTGCGACGAGAGAGCTTGTAGTGTGTGAGTATGTTATTGTAGGTGAGTAGGGGGTGGGCATCCAGGGTGGTAGGAGGGAGGTCGGGGGCAATGGCCCGGTGTACCACTTCTCGGGCCGCGTCGTGCGCCGCTTCATTGCCGTCCAACCCACAATGGCCAGGGGTCCATAAAATGTGGCGCTCCTCGGGGAGGTAAGTGGAGTGTTCGATGATGCGTAGGGCAGTGCGAGGGAGTAGACCTTTTTGAAGGTGTCGGCAGGCTTCCTGCGAGTCCGTGATTACTGTCACGTAGTCGCGACGAGTGGAGGTAAGGGACAGCGCAATGGCTATCTCTTCCGCTTCAGTTTGTGTTGAGGCTCGCGTGGAGGCAGTGGCGACGGTACGTTTTTGACTATCTACAGTCGCGACTGCGTAAGTCGGTCGGTTGGGGTATGGGGATGCATCGACGTAAAGCGTGACCGGCAGATACTGGGTGCGGATGTAGTTGGTTCGCGCGGTGCGACGACCATCGTGGATGCCTGGGTGCATGTTCCGGGGTAGCGGGGCGACTTTAATGCGAGCGCGTAGTAAGGGGGGAAGACGTGCCAGGCGGTGAGGCTGAGTCGGGGTCGGATAGCCCAGGCGAGCTAAGGTACTACAGCCAGTGGGTGTAAGCTTAAGGCGTTGGAATTGCGAAAAAAAAAAAAAAACTGGGCTCGGGATTAAAAGAAAAAGTGAATGCAGGAAGTACTCGGTTAGGACAAAAGTGTATATAAACGGGAATAAAAAAGATAACAGCGGACTTCCAGAAAATGAGGTGCGGCAGCAGAGAGGACACACCAACTATAAAATCAGCACTAATGAATAAAGAAAGGATAGACAAAAGGGCAGCCGTGAAAAGTACGTAAAGAAATAAAGCAAGAAGATACGGTAGTGAGCGGGAAGGCAGTGAGTACAGGCGCTGACATGTTTTATAGAGAAGCCCGCCATCTTGATCTAGCGGCCAGCACGGTAGACGGCGAGATTCAGAAATTAATGAATGTACAGCGCGGCAAAGATCCCCGCGGCAGAAATCCAGGACTTTCACCCCGAATGATAATATTAGAGGAACAGAGATTTAAAGTGTTTTCCAGATATATTTTTGGTATGGAGGTGAACCGTCGACAGAAAAGGAAAAAAAAATGTTCTATTGTCTCTAATTCATTACAAAATGCACAAAGGGGTGAGGAGGCCAGATAACAGCGGTGCAAATAATAATTTAAATTTGGTACGCCACAGTGAAAGTTAGTCAGGCCAACTTCACACTCTCGTGATAGACTAATCCGGCACTTCCATGAGTACCGGAGGTGCTCAAGCTCTGAACCTACGCGCGCAGTTTCAGCCATGCTTTGTAGGAGGCCTAATCTACGAAAACGTGCTGAGGTGAGAGAATGTATGGGCGGCAGGATTTCCACCACTGGGCCATCCAATGCAAGTCCCGCCAACGTATCTATCGATTCGTTAATCCAGATGCCAGCGTGTCAAGGCGCCCACACCAAACGAAGTTCTCTTACTGATGTAGGCTTACGACGTAAAAGATATGTATTTGGGGACGAAAGAGCACTGCAAACTGAGTCAGCACTATTGCATGTTGCTTAGTAGAATCTAACTTTCGAGGGGGCTAGGATAATTGCCAAGTATTCTGCATGAAAAGAACTAGTGAAATCAGGTAGTCGGAGGGAAAAGGCCCAGTCTAAATCGGGAGCAAAAATACCCACGCCTGCTTTCTCATTTCGGACGGATCACGGAGGCATCAGTGGCAGTAATGCCATGAGAAGGGAAACCTGTAAGGTGATCCTGCAAAAGGCCGGATGAGAGATTCGACGGGAGCAATTTAGCATTCGTGGGGAAACTTTCATCGAAAGCTACATCTAAGGATGAGACATAACGATTAGGTACGGTAAGAGATAATAGGGTCACACGTAACGGGTCTAATAAGGATTGTACCATTATCACTTGTGGGCGTTTGAACCGCAGACATGGGCTGCTGAAAAACAATGGCGGCCAATGTTACAAAGGCAGTCTGCGGTCTGGATATGGGCGACGCCATAACTCTTAGGAATGCATCAACAGGGAGGGCGTGTAGGCGGTAGACTGGGAATTCGAACTTCCATGTATAAAAAGTTTATTGGCACATATCGGGGAAGACCCAGACATCTGAGGGCTTGCCGTTCTAGCGTTACCAGCGTCCGAAGTTTGTAATGTGCGCTTCCTGAGAACACCACACATCCAAATTCAAGGATTGGTCGGACGTACATTCGGTAAATCATTAATAAGGTGTCACGGCACATACCAAATTTCTTGTGACTAAGGTTACTCAATAGCGAAACAGACCGCGCACCCTAGGAGCAATGTAGTCAATGTGCGGACGCCGATCTAAAGTGTATTTGTATATTAATTATTCCTAGGTATTCTAGGGAATTGACCTGGGGAATGGTCCGCTGGCGGTAAATAAGAGAACTGGAGACTGGGCCATACACCGGAAAGACAAGGAGAGAACATTTGCCCACATTTAAATTCAAGCATAGACCATCTATATGCCAAGTCTCTAGGGCGTATAGATAGGTCTGAAGACGTTGGTACAACTTGCGAATGTCTTTGGCTGATGCAAAGAAAGCGATGTCGTCGGCGTAAACGTACAGCGGAAGGTCTGGGGGTATTGGAATGGAACTCATCAGAACGCTAAAAAGCACTGGGGACAAAACAGAGCCCTGAGGAACACTGCGGGTTTGACTGTATACTGGAGAGGACAGACCTTGCTGTGAACAACAAAAAATTCTATTAGACAGAAAATTGATAATCCATGAGATGATGTATTCCGGAAAGGATAACGCTTCAGCGTATTAAAAAGAATAGAGTACTTAACGCTGTCGTATGCCTTGGCGACATCAAAGGTGACCAGGACGACAACTTCTCTTCGTGAGCGTGCCAAATTAATACGGCTCTCCAAATCAATGTGGGCAGACCATATTGAACAGCCCGGCCTGAAACCTGCCTGTTTAAGGCTTAAGATGGTGTGAAATCCAGGTTATTTTCAATTCGAGTGAGTAGGATTCTTTCTACCACTATTACTCAATTCGACGTGAGAGCAATGGGTCTAATACTATCAATTGCAAAGTCCAAACCTTGTTTTTTAAGGAGGGGAACAATCTTAGCCAGCCGCTAATATGGAACCCACGAATGCCGTAAAGAGTGATTAACCACGTGTAGTAGGCAGGCGGGGATTCACTGAAGAGGAGTTTCAGCATGCTAACTGTAATGTTGTCAGGTCCTGGAGCCGAGGCAGGGGCTCGACGCAATCCCGTCTCGAGATCTTCCAGAGTGGCTTCCTCAAATTCATCCTGACCATATCCCGTGAGGATTGATGGCACCACTGATGTAAAACGCGTATGCAATCTTAGAGCGATCCGGTTGAGAAAACCTTGTTTCATCGGGGGAATTGATAACAGAATAAACATTCTGATCGGGAGGAGCCACTTTCCAATTGCGTAACAATTTAAACAGGGTGCTTTTTTTGTGGGGATGATAGAAGAGAAAACCGATGTGACTTATATTTCTCTTTGGCCTTAGCAATAGTTCGTTTAAAAATTGCGCGAATAAATTTGAAACTACTCCAATTCTCAGGGCATTGATTGCGAAGCAGCCTTTTCCACGCAGCATCTCTACGTCTGTACACTCGCGTGCACTCATCATTCCACCAGAAACAGCAAGGGCCATCATTAACTGACGAGGCTGTGAATTCGGATCGTACTGCTGCATCGGTAATCAAGCTTAAGACCTCCGTAAGCCACACGGTCTTCGTGAACGTGGGCCATTGAAGAAAGAGCAGTGCGTAGTTCTTTACCAAACCGAGTCATGTTTACGAATTGGACTGCGCGGTTTGGAGTTCGGTCAGAGCATACGACTTCGAAAAAAAACGGGAACGTGATCACTATTGGTTGCATCGGGGACCGTATCCCACTCCGTTACCAGACCCGGCGTAGAAAGAGTCAAGTCTACAACCGAACGGGACTGACCCCTAACACAAGTTGTCGCTCCAGAGTTGTGGCATGACAGGTTATTGTCCCCAATCCACTCCCATTATAACCGTCGGCCGAACGCATCTGTGCGGAAGCCCCAGGATATGTGGTGGGAGTTAAAATCGCCTTCTAATACCCCTGTCACACGGGCACTTTCAATCGCGATTGAAGTGAATCGCGATCGAGTTTTCGAGCGCACTCGGCGTACTGCCGCTGCTACACGGCACGTTTCAATCGCGATTGAGAAGTTGCACGGGTTGCGCTCGTGTTCGCCAGATGGCGCTAACCATGTACTTGCGGCCGGCATCTGGTAACTTCGCGCGGTCGTAGGTATACGTAACTATGTAAATATTACCTCACGCTTATTTGGGTCAAGTTATTTGACACAATTTGTGGCGTTAGTTGAAGTTGTCACATTCGGTGCCATTACTGAGCGGGGACGAGAGTATCGCCGCTTTCGTTCGATCGCGCTTGGAAGCCTCGATCGCGCTTGAGAAACCAGGATTGAGTTCGAGCGGGATCGAGCTCGATCCCGATTGAAACTGCCGTGTAGCAGGTGTCCGATCCGGATTGAGCTCGATCCGGATCGACTCAATCGCGATTGAAAGTGCCCGTGTGACAGGGGTATAAGACACAGTGCCAGGGCGCCTGTGCGGCTCCTCTTCGTTCTCGGATTCATCACCATGCATCACCACGCTGACTATTTGCTCATCAGTCAGAGAGCCGGCAGTGGCAACGCCATCATCAATGCCGATATAATCGTCGAGTGTCACTGCATCAGGCGGAACACTTCCGAAGTCCTGTCCGTCATCGGCACTGTCGCCTGGCGACACTTCGTAAGATTAATTTCGGCCACTGCAGCATCGCTGGAGTCGGGCAAAACAAAGCAACTGTGCCTGAAACAGTTAGCAATGACATGCGCTGGCGTGTTCGTCCACGCAGTGCCCATTTTATTTTCAAAAATTGTAACGAGGCGCCAGAAGTGGTGAGGCGCTCCATGGTAAAATGGGAAGTGGTCTATTCACAGACGCGCGATTGACATATTTACAGAATGCAGATGGGGGCCATAAGATAGTGCGCGCAAGGTTGGTTGGTTGGTTGGTTGGTTGCCTCAGACCATGGCACATACCCACGTGGGGGATTGGCCAAGAAGCTTTGTACCTAATCAGGATGTGACCTATATAATTTTCCTTCCCAAAATTTAGAAACGGAAATACAGAACAGAATTTTTTAAAATATGAAACTAGAATCGTGAAGAAAAATTAAATAATTGTGAGCGCTTAGCTGGTTAGCACGCAAACCGGACTGTCGCCGCAACGTAAGAGTGAAGGGCGGGCACAACAACCCTGTAGCAAACTCAGGGCGGAAGCGCCTAGTAACAACACCTCGGAAGTAGATAGCGTAAGGTGGAGGCGTCTAAAGGTTGACTCCAGATGCGTGCGTCGCATTAGGGAGAATCTGCGGCAATTAAAGGGGTCCTGAAATACCTTCCGCCGATGCATGGATGTACATGTACCCAAATAAAGCAATGTATTTGCAATCTCCTCCCGCAAGAATTTTGTTAAAGCGATGAGTATTACCTGAGAAATCGTAAATAAAAAACCGCGCATTATCGTCGCTCCGCGTTTCCTCCTCCTTTGGACTTACTCTCCGCTGTTGACGGCGCGCGAGCCTTGCCTCCCATGATGCTGCGCTCCGCAGCGGTGACGTACTTCCGCTATTGCGCTGCTCAGACTGTCGTCTGCTACGGGCAAGCTTTGTTGACACCATGAATCCCGCGCTCCGCTCAAGGCTGGAAAAGCGAACGAAAAATCTGGCCGCATGTATGCGGCGGCCTGGCCTTGCCCTTTCGCGGTGTACGTTGCTGGCGGCACATGACTTTTTATCGGCGGCGAACTCGCAGCCGCACGGGGAGGGTCGTGCGCTCGCTCCCTTGATGCACCGCGCACTGTTTATCCAAAAAGCGCCGTATCAGATGTGGCCCCGCTAGTGCCGGGTCTTATTTTGCGGCGGTGGTAATTCCTGCCGGCGGCATGTGAAAAAGTCATATTAAACCGATACAGAACTCCTGCACAAAACGCTTCAATCATGTGACCAGTTCAGGCTCTGGACCGGTTCAGCTTGGGGCGACGCGTGGTGGAGAGCGGCAACGTTGGCAAAACATGCTCCGGCGGGGCTTTGAGCTTTCTAGCGCTGGAGCGAGCGCCATTTCTTTGACAATCTCAAACATCGGTTGCCTTGGCAACAAGGCAAACCGCCCCAGAAGTCAGTTACGGTTGCGTGATCCCGGTTCAGCTTGAGGCCCCACTTCGCGACATGTGGGTACTGCAGGCGTACCAAGTGCGAGATGCGTTTGGCATTACAGGAGGCGATGGTGTGTGTGTTGTGGACGCCTTTGTTTCGCGATGAAATGCGACGTTGTGCTTCTGCGGGTGGATAGTGCTTCCCATGGTCTGGATAATCTTTCTCGAGCGACGTACGACTCAACCTCGCATGGGGTATGTGCAGTGTGCGTGGCTAAAAGCCATCTCGGCTTGTGCGCCAGAGTTAAGTGACTTGCTGTTCGTCCCCGCAAACCGCGCGCGAGGTGAGTACCGAATTTACGACGGGCAGGAGGCAACCCATCCTCTGTCAATCGTGGTTCAGACTTTCAACGCATGTTGTGACGTTGTGTTCGTTAGAAACGCATCTCTGGATTGTTTGAAGTTGAATAAAATGTATGCGTCAAACCCGGGCATTCGGCTCAGGGCGTTCTCTGCGATTGCACGAAAGAAGTGCCACGGGGCTTCAACGCTTTCTTTATGGAACGTACTCAGGTAAGAGAATATCCATGTCGTGTTATGGCCGTGTTGCATTCAATACAAACGGTTAAGCGTTTGTTTTACACTTGTTTCGTTTGTCGTAAAATGCCCAAGCACTCCGGCACTCCGCTGGCAGATCAGCCGGCGAGCCGACGCTGAGCAGACGACTCATCTCTTTGCCGGAAGTGCGTGAAAAAGCCGCCCAATAGCAGGGTGTCTAGCTCATGACGAACATCTGGGAATCGATGATGTAGACATGTGAAGATGGCGGCGTCCAAAACACGAAGGGAAGGGTGAGAAAAAAACGACCAACTTTTGCAACAAAAGTGTGAGCTTTCCGCTGCGCGTAAAAGAGTAATACTTGGCACAGAGGACGTTGACGACCCAATCTAACGGTTGCGCTAGATCATTTAGTGTGCTCAAAATGCCTTTCAGGGCCCCTTTAAACAGGAAATGCTCTATATTTTCCAGTTCGTCGAAGAAAGGGCATTGCGGAGATGGAGCCGGACCAGATTTATAAAGATAAAAATTTAATGGGGGAATTTTGCATCGACGTTTAGTGATTGCTACCTAAGATAGCCTTGATTCACAAAACATCTGCTTCCATGCATCACGAAGGTGGCTATAATCTCTAGAAGAGAAAAGGGCGTCTTGCCGATATGTATGGAGTAGTTGTAAACGTCTAAATCGCGCCCCAATAGGAAGCTATCATTGGGACATTGCACGAACACAGGGCCACCAAGAGACATACTGGCTAATTGATCAGCCACTTTATTGTAAGAGATTCCTGCATGTCCTAGAACCCACACTAGCCTAACCTCACAAAGCTGATCAGGAACGAATGACCGGAATGTGCGGATAATTGAAGAATCTTTTTCGGATGTTAATGCGGAACACACAGAGAGGGAATCGGAAAGAATGGCAACATGCAGAAATCTATGCTGAAGTTTTTGAAGAGTCAAAATCATTGCCAATAAGTTCGCCTGGAAAATAAGAGTGCAATCAGGCAACCTAATTGAAAAGGACCAATCTAGGGACTGGGAGAATATTCTGACTTCATCCTTCTCATCACTTTGCGAGGCATCGGTAGCAATGGCGATATGGGAATGAAGGGTTGACAAATGATCCTCCAGCAATACATTGAGGATTCGGGCCGGCAAAATCTTTGCATTCAGGGGGAAGATATTATCAAAGTTTGTTTCCACAGATGACACACTAATACAAGGAGGGGGAGCCAAAAAAGGTCTGCGTGAAGAGGCTGAAGTCATGACTGTACTAGGTCCAACTGGGGCCTCTGGAACCGCGGCCACTGAATGCCTTGAAAAAGATCAGGCCTCAGACGGAAAATGAACTGTACGTCGTGCAGTGGGGACTCAAACAATTTGATAAAGGTTAATACGGTCACTAATTGTAATCTATACTTCAGTGGAGGAAATCGTGCCTCAAGGTGTAAAATAGGGTTAGCGGCATATTTTGGTAATCCCAACCATAAACGCAAAGCCATTCTCTCAACGAGAAATAGGCGATGTAATTTATACGCCGCACAGGACACAGCCAATTCATCGTAGTTCTCGTAGTCTTCTGCCTTGTAATGAGACCTTGCTCGCCTATGCATGTGTCCCGTGACATCACACCCCGCTCGAGGGCGACTGTTCCGGTCGAAGCCGCGGCGAGGTGACGATTGTGACGCGGATGGGCAACATCATCACCATCGTTAACGGCCTACTCAGGCCCACATCGGGGCGAAGGCCTCTCCCACTGACCTCCAACCGCTCCAGTCCTGCGCCTCTCGAGCGAACAGTTGTCCTCCGAATTTCTCTATTTCATCCCTTCATCGGGTTAATGGTTTTCCCCTTCTTCTGGACCCATCTCTTGGTATCCACTGTGTTACCCTATTTATCCAGCGGTTGTCGGTTTGTCTCACTACATGGCCAGCCCAAGTCCATTTCTTTTTCTTTACTGGAACTATGATATCTTCCACTCTAGTTTGTTCTCTATTTACAAAAAGATGCGACTGACGTATTTGCAGGATGTACATGGCGGCCTTGAGAGAGAGAGAGAGAGAGAGAGAGAAAACTTTATTTGAAAATAGGGGGGGGGGGAAGGGAATGTGGAAAGAGTTATGGGTGCAGTCCCATTTCCAGGACTCCAGTAGTAAAGGATCCCAGCGTGGCTCTCTCTAGCAGGTCACGCTGTATCGAAAGGTCCTATCTGGACAGTGCTAGAGGTTTGGTAGGTGTTCTGTTGCCAAATCATAGGGCAATTCCAGACTGCGTGGACGTGGAATAAATCTGCTCTTAATTTGCATTTGTAGCATCCTTCCCTATATATATATATATATATATATATCTGGGAACATGAGGGACAGTCTGGATTTGTGTGGAAAAACGTTGGTTTGTAGTTCTCTTATGTTTCTTGCTTCTTCGGCATCTAACACGTGATGCGGTGCGGGCATAGTCTTTCTCACTGGCCTTTGTGTGAAAAGCCTCTCATTAAGCGACGTGAAGGGAGGGCCTTAAAGGGACAGACAACCGATTTTTGTCGCGTATATGTTCTCTAGCTCATATGAAAGCCAGCGTTTTATATAGCCCGGTAACCACAAGCAATTTCTAAACAAATCGGCGGAAATTATTTTAGTTTGGCATCAAACTTCCTGAAATCGGAAGGGTGGCGGTTCGTAGTGTCGAAACTTGGCACTACAACGTGTGTCCCTGTCACTTGACCTACAAACCTAGCAGCTACTGTAACTGCTGAAGCATTTATTTACGTATTGAAAACCTTTTAACACAAGTATTTGTACAAGGTTAAATTGTATATGTATTTCTAAACATTATTTTGAAAATTCTAAAGATATGCCGCCCGCCGCCGCTGGGTTGCTCTCAGTGTGGCTAACTGAGCCACCATGCCCAGAATTAACGGCAGCGTTCAGTAAACCAGAGACGTTTGCTCTGCCAAAATATTTGATTTCAGTTCCCAAATACGCCAAAGGCAGCTTAAAAAAAAACGGTGCGCCCGGGGAGAATCGAACTTCCCACCTCCACAACGTGAAGCCAGATTCTACCTATCGTCTATCCCAACAGATGGCCCATTCGTGCACAATAGACCGTTGCATTAAAAACACATAACAGAACAGGAAAGCCTGCGATTCAAACTTTTTTAGCTGGGGACAAGTTTTTAAATATCGTTTTTCATTTCGCATACAGACAAAAGTATGTTGCCGAGCTACTCTATGTCATGGTTGCCAGCATCAATTTTGAGAGGGACACATACGGCTCGCAGATCTAAAAATTTCGATTTTAAAAGTTCTAGGGCATTATCAGCAAAACCGTTTCTCGTCAAGGTGCTTTAAGTGATGCACTTTCATTTGGGATAGAGAATGTATACTCGACAAAAATCGGTTGTCTGTCCCTTAAAGATAGCCCGCGCAAGAACGATCATGATATGATGTTCCAATTCCTCGTCGTCTTCTGCCTTGAGCCATGGCAGTATGAGACGTTGCCCGCCTACGCGTCCCGTTACGATATCGTTACGGAGGATAACGCACGCTATTTACTAGTCATACACTTACATATTCTATTTACAAACTATTTACGAGCAGTGGCTGTAACAGGGAATCGCAGCTCTGACGTCTAAACCCGGCGCTTTTTACCCTTCGTCGACGGTTGGCTGTAGATGCTCGAGGATGGCCCACACAGATACCGCGCGTACCATTTCAAAGGAATTGTCCTCTTCTTCGCATTGGGGTCTTTCCTTTGCATGTTCTGCGATGTCGTTTCTAATAAACTGTGCCCAGTGGCATAGTCCGCCCGCTGCGGAAGCCCCGGCTTGGTGCTGTTTTTGGCTAGGGTGCCTGGACCGAGCTATGGGCCATATGGTTTGTGGCGAGCGACGCGAACGACTTCAGTACGAGAGATTGAGGACGACTTTGAAGAAACGACGGGAGAAATCATATACGGTGTGGGGATTGTGGCTGCCCGCGATCCCGACTCGGTACGGCGGCAAGCGCTCGAAGGGCCGCGCAGCTTGCGCGGGATTGCGCAACAAGACGGCAAGAACGTGGCCTCGGCACCTCTATGCTCGGCACGGCACGGCAAGAATAGAGGGGTTCGCTTGCGCGGCGCGAGATGGCGCCACCGGCGCGCGCGGAGTGGCTTCGGCGGAGAGGCGGCTGCGGAGAGCGGGGGACTTGGGCCCTGTTCTGTGACTTGGGCTGCGGCGCTCGGCGAGCACGGCGGCGGCGGGCGGCCGCTCCGAGCGAGGACGAGAGGACGAGACGGCGGCGGCGGAGCGACCTGGCGCCTTCCCCTTCGAGCCTGGACCGACCATCGTCCAACCGGTAGCGGCGGAGTCGAACGACTCCGCCGCACGAGCAACGCGGGATCCGAAAAGACGGAGCCAGCTAAGGGAGGCTTTGGGAATAAACCCCCCCTTGGAGGTTGGCGTCGGTTGCCTTTGTGTCTTGCCTGCCTCTCACGCCGGCGCCGTCTACACGGCAGCCGCGTGCGGAGGATCGTCGGAGTATGACCCACACCACAACGGGTAAAATATAATTGACCTTCACGCCCAGCCATCATATCTATTAAATGTTTCTCTTTCCAATTTCCAATTGTAACTCTGGCGGCTTTTTAAATGTGGCCTGCAAATAATACAACTATGGCGATCGTGCCCTGGTAGAGTGCGCCAGAGTAGGGTAGAAGAAGAAGAAAACTCGAGGGCAGAGTTCGCTTGCTCTCACCGCACTTGCAAAGCAAAAATCATTTCGACGGTATGAAGCCAGGCACTCGACAACCTGACCATGATGTTGATGAGTCACCGGGTGACGTCCCCGATCGGTATAGCGAACATGACTTGAGTGATTCACTGGTGGCCTCATTCATTTCCGAGGGCGAGGAGGAGGATTCCGACAGCAGCGGTGCTGGCTTCAGCTTGGATACGGCACGCCTGCTCTGGCTCCGCTACGGCGTGGTTGTGACGTTCATGACGATA
>CM023456.1:115678256-115804395 GCA_013339765.2 Haemaphysalis longicornis | reverse complement strand
ACTTTCATTCCCGCTTGCGACGAAAGCGAGCGAAAGCGAAGGGAATTCTGTCGCGCAACCAAAATTTGTCCCGACCATTCGACAAAAACGATCGTCGCGCGACAAAGCGACGGAATTCCTGCCGCTCTCACTCGCTTTCGTCGCAAGTGCGAACGGGCCTTTATGCGCAATCTCCGCCCCACATAAAACAAGCTCTTGCTTGTCGCCTGAGCATACGGTTGATATCTGACTACGTTACACTGTGCTTGCCAGTGTATTTAAACGATGTCACTAGGTTTGAAACGTACGCGCTCGGCGTGCAGCTTTGTAAACGCAAGCGGTTTCACATACGCACGCTATTTTGCTGCTAATAGAGTTTTAGTACAGCGTTTGTGGCCTTTGCATACGCTAAACGCTAAATTTTTGCGTCCCGCTACGTGAACACCGCGATGGGAGTTTTAGTAGAGCGTCTCATCAGTTTTGCGTAGCGACACACTAATGCATACGGCGCCATCTGTCAAATGTTTTCCGAAATGTCTCGCCGGCTGATCTGCTAGCGGAGTGCCGGAGTGTTTGAACCGTTTGGACATTTTACGACTATCCAAACAAGTGCAAACAAACGCTTTCCCGTCAGTGTTGAATGCAACACATGGGTGCAGCTTGTCAGAACACGGGTTCTCGCTGATCGAGTGCAGCGTTGGTTTGCTCTTCGCCTTCACGTTCATCGCCGCTGATAAAGCGATCCGATCCGGCGCGTTTTGTGCACGGGTTCTGTGTCGGTTGAAAATGTCTTTTTTCACATGCCGCCGGTAGTAGGAATTAAAACCACCGCAAAATAACACCCGGCACCAGCGGGGCCACATCTGAGACCGCGCTTTTTGGATAAACAGTGCGCGGTGCACCAAAGGGAACGAGCGCACGATTCTCCCCACGCGGCTGCGAGCTCGCCGCCGATACCAACTGCAGCCCTGCAGCTACGTACACCGCGAAAGGGCAAGGCCAGGCCGCACACATGCGGCCAGGTCATTCGTTCGCTTTTCCAGCCTGTGTCCATGGTGTCTACAGAGATGAAAAAGCCGAAATAGCTGGCCCGTAGCAGACGGCAGTCTGTGGGAGCGCAATAGCGGAAGTACGTCACCGCTGAGGAGCGGAGCATCATGGGAGGGGAGGCCAACAGCGAAGAAACAGTTGAAAGGAGGAGGAAATACGGCGCGACGATAATTCGCGGTTTTTGATTTACGATTTCTCAGCTAATACTCATCGCTTTAACAAATTCTTGAAGGAGGAGATTGCTAATACATTGCTTTATTTGGTTACATGTACATCCATGCATCGGCGGAAGGCATTTCAGGACCCCTTTAATTATTCCTTACTGAATTACGGCTGTCACATTTAATAGTTATTTGCGGTGAGGACGCTGATTTGGTAGGCTTTTTGTATAACCTTGTGATCGTCTTTTTCGGGTACTATTTACATTCACTGCCGCATAATACGTCAACCGATCTTCGCTTATCTGTTGTTAAATTGGCTCAATTCCACTGCTTCCAAACATATAAGCAGCAGAGGCTGTCCAATCCGCTTGCTTTTATTTTTATAAGGAAACAACTTAAACCTTCCTGCACGCGAAGGCGAGAAGCAAATGTGGGGATGGGTTTAATTATTAATCATTGAATATCGAAATAAGTGTGTCTAAGCGAGATGTTTTAGAAATGACAATACTGTAACTGAGTCTGGTAGTTCAAATGCGAGCTCTTGAATGCATTTGGTAGCCCCCGTTTTCGTTTTGGTAATAGGATCGACGCACTTAAAAATCTTACCGGCAGTCAAATCAACAGAACGTAATTTCAGCCGTAAATTAGTTTTTAACGTAAATTAGTTATCACAAGCCAGAAGCACACCTGTAAAGTACTGCCTGTAGTTTAACAATGTACGCTTCAATATCACACGCCAGTGTATGCTACATGCACGCGTAAATACGTGGGCTTACAATATTTTTTTTTCATATAATGCTAACACGTTCGTTTGTACACCACTTGATACGACGTAATGGGAGCCTCTTTTTCGCCGTTTGACTACTCAATGTCGTAACTAGGTTTTACTACACCCAAGCAAAACACCGCCATACGCACATATCGGCCGCGCATGGTGCGCACGGGCTTCTGCTTATAGTGTGTACGCACGGAAACAAACACGCCTAAAGTAAAACGTACACTGATTGGCGTACGCTGCACTATTGTCCCAAAACTTAGCGTTGCACATTCCGTAGCAGGTTGTTTGCCCAATAAGACGGGGTTGTTCTCAAACCACTTCCGTGCGGCCTGAGCCATGCACAGCGGATTGCCTCGCACACAGCGCTTTTTACACCGCAGCAGACACCCTGAAACGAATCGAATGTTGTCTCGCGATCAGCAACGTATGCATGCATTTATTTTTCAAGAAAGTAGTTGTTTCAAGCGGAGTAAATGGCTTTCAGGCCGCTACTGATGCTGGCACGCATGTTGCTACGGGGGTCCGATCACCGTCTCGTCCGCCATTGCCGTTTTCCGCAGCGCCACCTGTAGGGGCTGGAAAGAGCGGATTCCGTCCTACGTATTATAACCTTAACCATCCTTCCCTCCTTCCCTTAAAGACGGTAACCTTTCTTTGGCTAGCTAACGTGAAACTTTCTGTTTCTGTCTTTCTGTGACTCGATTCACCCACCCAGACAAAAAAAGCCGCTCTTACTCCTTTTCCTTTGGGATAAATGAACGTTTATCTCTCTCTGTGTGTAAAACAGTGCTTGAACACCAATTTTATATAGGCAATACTTCTAGAACTGATGCATGGCTCGTATGCATGTCCACGTCATTCAGCGCGAGGAAAGCTCAGCCACATTAGAGGCACTCAGTGAGCAGCAAAGATTATTACTGTTCTTTTGATTAAAAATACAACTTTGATTGGTCTTTAGTACTGCAAAGACAGTGTCCAAGAGAGGAAAGATAAAACCAAACGCTGGAGCAAAAGATGTAGGCTCAAGCTGCTCAAAGTGCAACAGAAACAAAACGTCCGAATAGATGACACACGATGAATGCGAACGTGGGAAAATTGAATTGAGTGAACCTTTATTGCATTAACCGCGGGAGGAGCGAGTGGGGATACGGGCGTACGCGGTAAGAGCGCCAGAAGACTGCCGTCTTTCGACGACTTTTTCAGCGAAGCACGCAGATACGCGGCCAAATATTTTTTCATTGCAAGTAAAGCTCGCTAATTCAAACCGCAAGTGGACGCCATCCCATTTCGATTTAATGAAAGTTCGGACTAATTGATGAAAGTTAAGGATAACAACATTATACTGCAAATGGAAAGCAGTACGGCATGTCAACACTTTGATGCTTGAAAACGTCGGTCGTTGTATTCTGCATTTTGTACCTTGACGCTACAGCCAGCACATTCTGCTCTAACTAGCGAATGTAGCTGCAGGCCGCCTCTTCGCCTTCGTCAAAACTGGATAGGAGGAGGGCAGTATTTCATCTGACCACGACATTCAAGCGCACGGACGCACTGGTGCTGCTTCCTCCTCCCCACCGTCACCAATGGTATCTACAAGTTTTGCGTTTCGCACCTAAGAAATGATGTCCTCCCCTGTAAGCACCCCATACAGCACTGCGCTCGCGTTCACACCGGCGTAGTCAGCAAAAAAGACGTCTTCTAAAACGTCCACCATGGGTGTTTTGGCTTGTTTAGCCCGATTTTACCTTCCCTCTCTACTTTTCTCTACCTTCCAGAGGGGACGCACCATCGTGTGTAGGCAGCGGGTGAGTTTCTCTGCCCGTACCCAGGCAGCAAGCTTCCGGCGCGGGGTCACGTAGTTGGTATTATCCGTGTCAGCTTCCCCGTTCATTCGAAGTAGCGGGCTTTTTTACACATAGGCTCCTATGGCTGCTTGGCCGGACGAAATCGTACAGCTTGAATTATCCGTAAATTCGAGATATGGACGTTTGAATTAACCAGATTTTAATTTAACCAGCTGGGCGATGTTTAATTAACCAGCTGGACGATATTACTGAGAAGGCCATCATCAGCAATAACACCACTGCATTCGGGTGACGCTGTTGTAACCATAGGTCGGCAAAACAGAAAGAACTCACTCAAACTCAATCACAATTTTTTTCATTCACGCTGTACTCAATCAAACTCAGACTCAAAAAGCTGGTCTGTTCACAAAATCACTCGTACTCACTCATCAAATACTCATTTGTAATCATACTCACTTGTACTCAAACTCATTTGTCCTCACGAGTATTCGTACTCAATCTGTACTCATGAGTACTCACCCAGTACTCATGAGTACTCAATCTGTACTCATGAGTACTACTCATTCTGCAATCATGAGTACTACTCATTCTGCAATCATGAGTACTACTCATTCTGCAATCACGAGTACTACTCATTCTGCAATCATGAGTACTACTCATTATGCACTCATAGTACTCAATCTGTACTCATGAGTACTTAATTTGTATTACTCACGAATAATCAACTTATCTGCACTGTTAGCTAGGTCGTATCTCGAATGAAAGACTAAATAGAAAAAAATAAAATGTTTAATTGATTAGAAAAACACAGGATCGGGCTCAGGGGAGCTCGGGGCTTGTCGGTGCGGCCGTGGCCGTAAACTGCTGTTTTCTGCGTGTCTTCGGGTGGCAGCTTTTGTCGTCCGTTTTCGTTTCCAGGCGCGCTGATACTCTCCTAATCGTGCTCCAAATCAGAATTGTGCCTTCCCCCAGGCACAATGAAGCGTTTCTGTAGATTAACGTCCGTTCGTATCGAGATCACTGTCCGCTTATTCACAGATGCTCGATGCTGGCGTTTGTTTTTTGTTGTTCCGGATACTAGAAACTTCATTAGGAGGGTGTTCGTCTCATTGAGCTTCGGTGAATTTCAAATCTGCTTTCTTTTATTGTGTGTGTGCCATGGGATTCACTTCGTCAAACCTGAACTTGACAGTGTTTACGGCGTTGCGTTAGTCGCGCCGCTTCCGTCGGCGATTGTGTTCGTGTAACTCGTCGCGTGCTTGATGCATGTGGGGGCGTAGACGTCCGGTGGCGAGCTGCGCTGTGTAGGGATGGCATAGTTCGGCGTGTTGAGGACGTTGCTTGAATTGACGTGTGCGTTGCGTATGATGCGGGAGCCGATTGGCTTTTCGTTTAGTGTGCGGTAGCGTGGCGTTTTCGTAGGGTGGCATGGCTGATCGGTCAAAGTCATTGCGGCTCCGTGCTCGCAGTTGCCGTGGTTGTTTCGGAAGTGAAACCATTGTGGTGGGGAAGCGGGGGTAGTTCGTGCCGTCCGTTCGGTCCCACATTCCTTGGCGTCGCAAGCGTGACTTCATTGTTAGGGCATTCGATGCCTTCGTCTGGATCGGGTTCATTCGTTGTCGTTTTTGTTGTGTCCGTGTCGTCGCTCAAGCCCTCGTCTTTTGCCCGTTGTTTCGAGAATGCTATAATCGCTATCTCTCCCATACAAGCAGGCTCCGTTCGTCCCGAGTCCGCTTGCTCGCGGTTGCGTCCTCTTGTACGAAATAGTGTTTATCGTGTGAGTCTCGGTCGGAGCGCGGATGCCGGGGATCTTGTTCGTTCTGGCTCGGACATGCCGCATGCGCTGGCCGTGTCGTTGCTCGTCGACGGACCTACCTGCACGAGTGTGATGTCGTTCGTCCGCTGGACTCGGGCTCAAGCAGCGGGTGTCGGAGAGCTCGTACGTTCCGGTAGGGTTGAACCGCGTGCGCTGGGTCTTTTGTTGCTTGTGGCCACGTGATTTCTGAGGTTGTAACATTCGCTGGCCAAGTCGGGATAGCAGCAGCGCGAGCGGAGGATGTCGCGAATAGCAGTTTCTTCTGTGTGTGCTGGCTTGGTGGCGTTCCATGCGCTGTGCATTTCGTTCGCCGTGGTCAGCTCGACTGGTTCAAGTTGGATGTCGTTCGTCACCTCTGGTGCGTTTCGTGCGCTGTGCGCCTCGTTTTATCTAGGACACTCCCCTATAATTGGTGTGCGGTCGTTCGGCACGTATGGTGCATTTCGGGCGCCGTGCGTCTTGCTCGCTTGTCGGGGCCATATCTAAAAATCCGGATGCGATGTCGTTGGTTGCGTGGACCGGCGCCGGGACAGCACGAAAGAGGAACGGGCGAAAGAGGAACGGACGACACTGCAATACCTCGCGCTACTCAGCGCGAAGTTGCAAGTTTCACGGCGCAACCGCCACAAGTACTCCCTCCCTGATGTGTTTACGTCTTGGCTAACGCTTGCGTGTTCGCCGATCCACACGGCGGACCAAAACGATTATTTGGACCGCGGTCCGCGCATCCCGTGATAAGACGTCACCAGTTCGCGCGCCGCCGTTGGACCGCGCAGGACCGCGGCCTTCGCGGTCCAAATATTCGCCGAGGCTTTTCGGCCCGCAGTCTCGACGGCGGACCACGACATCATAACAGCGGCCGCGTCGCGTGGGCGGAGCCGCATCCAGTTGCGCCAATAGAGAATAGCGCGGGCAGCGCGGCTGTTTCGAAGCGCTCGAAGGAGCCTGTCAATCACCCGCGGTTGGATAAGCAACGGGCTAGGCTTACAATCGCGACGCATACTTCATTCGCGCTTTTTCTTGAGTCCTGACTCTTACTAGTGCGATGTTAGCTATGATTATCACTTTGTTTCACGCATGTGGACCTCAATTTAGGGAAGAGTTCGGTTCCAGCGAGCGGTGACGAGCCGTATGCAGCCCGGATCGCCCCGCCGTCGCCGCTCGTCGTGTCGCCTTCATGCGAACGACGGCGGCGGCTGCGTGAGCACGCCCGCCCGGCTTGCATGCGGGTGGCCGTTATTGTGGGGATGAAAGGTTTCGTGCAGGCTCGTGCTTTACAACATGTTGTCGCGGCCAAACGGCGCCTGTGTTCACCCTTCTGGCTTGTGAGTTCAGACGGTCGGCCATTCGCAGACCGCTCAGCCGGCCCGCCGTGTGGATGCGCTCTGCTTTGGATCGGACCGCGGCGGACCGTGACGTCTCATCACGTGACCGATTGGACGGCGGACTCGGTCCGTCGTGTGTTCGGGACGCAGGGAAAGGCGTCAGGGTGGCGCGTCGCTTCTTTCTTTCTCTCCAGGGATGCTATCACGGTGCCAGGAAAGGAGCTGAGGGCAACAGGCAATGGGATGCCTCTCATTGGTCGATGGCGTGGGTTAACCGAGGTCAGCAAAACAAACAAACAAAAAAGCGGATTTTTCGCCGCCTTGTGCCACCGGTTGCACACTCTTTCTTTGTACTTTCACGCTCGCGCTCCCGGTGCCGGCGCGCCAACGAGGCGGCTCAGCGAAGAGGGAAAAAAAAATCGCCCTTCAGATGCATTTCTGACTCCGTGCTCTGGTGTTTATTTTTTTTTTCTTAGTTTCATGACGTACAGTTCCCGTAATAGCTCGAAAGCGCGGCAACGTTTAGTCGTTGTGTGCTCCATTGTACATATAAATAATGCACTGTCGACGCCCGTAGCGTCAGAAAGCGCACGGCTGTTAGCCAAGCTTGTATGGCTACGGTTCCGTGTATAATTCATGTCTGTAAATAAGAACTCCCGAGACTCCATGTGTCTTCGAAGCGCGCGGGGTTGTAGCCTGAGACTTTCACTTTCATATCACTTTCGTATTTATGTCTGGGTTCAAATATCCCTGTTTTATTTTTGTTGAACAAAGCTGATAAATAGGAAGCATGGTACCAGCTTTAGTAGCGAGGGAATATTTTGCCAATATGAAGCCCTCGATTAAGGATTCTTTTAACTTTTGGCCGAGCGGCTGAATCGCGGGGCAGTTGGCCAGTTGTAGAGAGGGCACATTATGTACATAAAGCTACTTAACGGTGACCCCAGTAGCTCCCATGTATACAGCGGGGCGTGATATTAAGTTGCAATAATAAATTATCTTTATGACAGACACAGACAGACAGACTGACAGGCCAACATTGTCCCGCTCAAGTGGCCAAAGAAAGGCTATCGTCTTTAAAACCAGCTGGAAAGAGACGCTGCCGCCACTGTTCCGCATTCAGCGAACATTGCGCAACCGTACCCCTCGCAAGCGCCGCCAGCCCGCAATGTAACAGATAAACAGAAAGACGAAAACCGGCTACCGCGCGAAAAGCCAAAGAGGGAAGTCCCCCCGCGAGAAAGGGACAGGACAGGGGCGCTACGCGTCGTTGTGTCTATTTCCGTTAACAGCACGGTCAAAACCCCCACGGGTCTGACCTTAATCACTTATTTTTGTGTGCGTGTGTGTGCGGTTAACCAGAGCGCCCGACACAAATTTGCTGCACCTGGCGACACGACGACGGTGGGCCCGATTCGCGCCTCGGTCAAACAGCTCGCGGCAGACGTGCCGCGACTTGGCGGCACACAGCGCCGCCGAGTCTACTCTCCTTTTCCCATCGAGACGGCCGCACCAAATCATGCCTGGGACGACCGGCCCGAAAAAGACATGCAGCAAGTAGACCCTGGAGACGGCGCCGCTGAGTAGCCTTCCCTTTCTTGTCGTGGCTCGGCTGACGCAATCCCTTCGCTTTCAAACTGCGGCAAGTGATAGTCCTGATTGGAAAGATTCGAACTGCACGCGGCTGCGGCGGAACCCCGGGGGATAAAACCAGCCCTGAAGCAGCGGCTGTGCAGGGGCATTTCATTGGAGGCACTGAGTTGAGAAGTGCTATCGCCTTTGTGCGAGCCATGTAACACTCTTGCTACCTTTGTATATAGTGTATATAAATGCAGCTTAAAATCGCTGTCGGCTCGACAACTTCATCGCTCTGCTCTGCGCCGCGTCGATGACGGACTGAGCAGGGCAACGTCGCAACAGTGGTGACTGAGCAGGAATGGCCCAGTCCAAACAGTGTGCGTGTGTGTTCGGGGGGGGGGGGGGGGGAGGGGGGGCGTGGAGGGGGTATCGCTCGCAGTCGAGGGCCGCAGGGCACCCAGTTGCTGCCGGTGCTTGGCAGCCGTTCCAGCAGTGTCGAACTGCGCTGCCGTGCTTCGTGCACTCGAGAACAAAGTTTGCAGACGCGTTTTTTGGAGGCGTGATAGCTTGCACTGACGTCACTGTATTGCCGTGTTGGTTGGTTGGTTGCACCGTGGAAATCTGCAGCTCTTATCTCGAGCAGTGCGGATGAAGCTGACAGCGATCGATCAAAAAAAGCGGTGGCGTCGTTATGTGCAATCCACATGTTTTACGAGATGTCCCAGCGTCTGGCGTTGGCGTTCATCACTTCAAAACGATTCCTTCACGAGGCCTCCCACAGTGCGAGCTTAAACTCGACAGTAGCTGCTAGCGAGGGGTGTGCGCCCGCCTGTAAACAGTAGTGAAGGGTAGGGGAATAACAACCACCGAAATTCATCATCATCGTCAGCGTCGTCATTACACGGTGGCATAAACGAGAAGCGGCGAATGGGGTTGCCACTCGAAAGTAAAGCCATTCGAAAGCAAAACGCTCCTCCAGCGGCAAGATGCCAGAGCTCTGCGACAAAATATGTGAGGCTAAACAAGGCGTCTCACGCGTTCAACTGGATATTATGATGTCCGATTCACAACTCACAAACGTACTTAGGTGTACCCGGATATTTTATTTCCATTGCTGGGGCAAATTCCAGCGCCGCGGTTGCACGGTGGGGCTGTATGCTCACTTGTAAATGGCACTACACGAGACCATATTACTAGCGAACCTGAGCAAAATGTTTCAAAACGGGAACCTAATAAAACCATATGAGCGCACGTACATCAGCCAAATTGTCGCTTCAATACACACAGCGAAATGGTGCGGACAATTTCGGTGAGACAAACGTTACAAACCACGTAGTCGGTTTGACGCGAGTTACGTAAACTAACTGCGACTGTTGAAATGAGCGGTTCGGTTCACAAAACGACTACACAGCGCGACATGCGTCTACGGAAACTTCTGAAAACCGAAAAAGAGGGATTTCAGTACGCCTAATGCGTCCATTGTTAGCAGCCTCCACCACCTCTCCCCTAAAACAACTGGAAGGGAGCACGCGCAATGAAGCCGCCATGCGTTCACAGGCCGCGTCAACAAAAATAACTGCGGCAGTCAACAAGTGCCGTAGAAGAGCAACTGCGGCCGCGTTTCCCGCCGGGCCCTCACCCCCTCGTTTTTCCCTCTTCACCGTGACCCCTTTGCAAGCGACCGCCGCGAAACGCTTACAGCACCAAACATGGACCGGGAAAGGGGGGAGGTGCAGTTTTCGTTGTCTAATTTTGACATCCTTGACAGTTAAGCTGCACAGCGGCACTGCTAATGTTTGCGACTCGTACACGCGCGTCCAAACTCGAGCTCGTGATAAAACTTGCTTGCAGTACTGTACTCACGAGTGCACATAATCAAGAGTGCAAGCGGTCGCAAAACCAGTATTCATGAGTATTGTACTCATGAGTACTGTGTACTCATGAGTACTATGTACTCATGAGTACTGTGTATTCACGAATACTGTGTACTCATGAGTACTGTGTACTCATGAGTACTCATGAGTACTATGTACTCATGAGTACTATGTACTCATGAGTACCTGTGTACTCATGAGTACTCATACTCATTAGTACTCAAACTCGTGAGTACTCATACTCATGAATGCTGTACTCATGAGTACTCATACTCATGAGTAGTGTACTCATGAGTACTGTACTCACGAGTAGTTGACTTACCCCTGTACTCACTCGTCATCATACTCACTTTTTTTTTCTGGGTGTGTACTCACTCATCATCGTACTCACTCGTGAGTTTGAGTACAAATGAGTACAAATGAGTGTACTCACGAGTGAGTACGCCGACCTATGGTTGTAACTGCCGAACGGATTAGTTACACAGCAGAGAACAGACGGCCATGCCACGGATATGTCGACGAAAACTTGTCACTGTAAATATTAAGAAATTTAAAAGGCGGTTTTTGAAAAGTTCGGCACAGACACTTAAGACCGACAATGGATGGATGGCAAAACGTTTATTGAGCTTAAAGGAAAAAGGTAGACGGTGTGGTCAGCCTCCCGAAACCACGAGGCCTCTTGTCCGGGCTGCCTCCATGGCGCTCCGCACCAGGGCGACCTGGAGCTCCGGTGCGTAGCTGGTCAGCTCGGACTCCCACTGCTCAGGGGAAGGGGAGGGTGGGGATGTGGGTATTGGGGGGCAGGAGAAGACTAGGGGGTAGGTGTTGAGACGGATGTGACAATACGGGCAGTCGGGTGGAAAGAGAGATGGGGAGATGTGAGATTGGATGATGTGGTTATAGTAGGTTTCGGTCTGTAGTCGGCGGAGGATGTAGGCTTGTTTGTCGGTGAAGGAAGGGTAGGGGGATATCGCCGTCAGGAGTTGATGTCGCGGGAGAGGATAGAATTGTACGTGGGGTCAAGAGGCGTCAGGGCTGCTGGGTCGCGGGGTGGTGGAGTTGCTTGGTCGGGGTAAGGCGAGGGAAGTGCCCGGGTCATGAGTGTGCGGGCTGCGGTGTGGGTCGCATCATTCCCTTCCAGGCCCTGGGTTCCAGACAATGGAGAGGTCAGTGTCTTCAGGGAGGCGTTGAAGGTGGGAAATGGCTGCTGGCGGGGTGAGGCCGGCTTGGTAGAGGCGGCAGGATTGCTGCGACTCGGAGATGGTGGTGCGGTAGGGTTGGTGGAAGTGGGTTAGGTCAGCGTGGGTGATGAGCGTGCGATGTGGCGGTAGGAGGCCGCGGTGGGGAGGCGGCCATCGTTGGTGAGGACTGCGGTGGTGGTGCCGTGGCGGGTGGAGGACTGGGCGATGTCGGTATAGCGGGTGTTGGGATCCGTGCCGTAGCGTTTGTCAAGAATCGGACGCGGGCGTTACAGCGGCCTCGGCTATAGAGTGGGTGCATATGCTTGGGAACGGCAGGGACGTGAATGCGTTGACGAATGAATAGGGGAATACGTTAGGGCGCGTGTGGGGTGGCAGGGGTCGTGCGTCGGATGAGCTGAAGTACCGGTCTACCAGACGGTGTGAGGGAGAGTCGGTGAAGGTGAGAAGTGTGTTGGGCTACCAATATTTCAGTGAGGTTGTTTAGGGCCAAGATAGAAGAGTCGTGTGATGGAGTTGTAGGTAGGGACGCCCAAGGCTGCTTTGTAGGTCTTGCGGATCAGAGCGTCCAGCCTCTTCGCCTCATATATCTTGACGTTGACGAACGGGCAGCTGTATGTGAGGCGACTCATGAAGAGGGCTTGGACGATTTTGCAGGTGTCGGATTCTTTGAGGCCGTAGGTAGAGCCACGGAAGCGACAAATGAGGTGCGTGAGTTGGGTGGAGATGTGGGAGAAAAATGGCGCCTGAGCGGCAGTAGTGAAAAGGAACGCAGAGTACCCAAAGGGTTGTGACTTAAGGTATGGGAGTGCCGTGGATGGTCACTGGTGGGTCTGGGTTGGGCTGTGGGGGGTGGGGGAGTCGCGGGTGCGGGCTCGGAGGACGGGGGGGCTGACTTGTTTGGTTCGACCGTTAGGCCTCTGGGATGGGTATAGACGACCGTGGTGCCGATGGCTTGCTGCAGGGCATCTTGTTGCGCGCCGCTGGAGCCGCGGGAAGTCCATATATCGAGCTCATCGGCATAAAGCGCACGGTGGATACCGGGGATGGCATTCAGGAGGCTGGGGAGCTGAAGGATGGCTATATTAAAGAGTAAGGGGGAGATTACGGAGCCTTGCGGTGTGCCCTTGGCAGGGGTGTGGAATGTAGGGGATTGGAGAGGGCCGAGCCGGAGGGTGGCAGTGCGGTCTCGCAGAAACGCGGAGACGAATTGGTAGGTGCGGTGGCCGCACCCGGTGTGGTTGAGGTTATCGAGGATGGCTTGGTGCGTAACGTAGTCGAAGGGCCCTTTGGCATCGAGGTTGAGGAGTGTTTTTGAGGTGTCACGGCTGAGGGGGTCGAGGATCTATTCTTTGAATTGTATAAGGACGTCTGGGTGGAGAGGTGTTGGCGGAAACCGAACATAGTAAGGGGGTACAGGTTACGGTCTTCGAGGTAGGTGGCGATGCGCTAGTGATGTAGGTGTTCATAGAACTTGCCGAGGCAGGAGCTGAGGAGATGGGTAGATGAGTGGTGGCGGAGATGGGTTTGTTGGGCTTGGGGATAAGGGTGATGTCTGAGTGGCGCCACTGTGAGGGGTACGTGCCGGCTTCCCAGTGGTTGTTGTAATAAGTGAGGAGTCTTCAAGGGTGTCGCCCGGGAGGTTGCGGACAGTTCTATAGGTAATTTGTTCTCTTCCCGGAGTGGTGTTGCGGGTGATGCGGGCAAAAATGGCGTGGAGTTCGATCATGGTAAAGGGGAGGGCCATGTTGGTGTTCGGTGCCCGGTGTATAGACGGTCCGGCACGGGGGGATGGGCGACCGGATCACCAAAGAGATATGCTGTGTGATGGTGCGGAGAAGCTTCCGAGGGGGTTGCGAATGGTTGCGGTTGAGTTGATGGATGCGGTGCGTTGATTAACGTTTTTTTTCAATTTCAATTCAATTTTTATTTTTCTAGAAAAAACAACAACATTCTGGAAGGGTTCAAGGGCTAAAAGCTGAGTATAAACAGCTTGACTGGGCCCGAGAACCTTAACCAAGGGATCACGATTCCACACTAAAAAAACAAAACATCGTCACAATACGTTGGAAGTACAACAAAAGCGTTATACAAATATAATGCAACCATATAATTTTAAAAAGAGCACCAAAGGACAAGTTTTACACTGGTACATTGAAAAAAAAAACAATATGATAGGTCATGTCACAATTTTGAAGATCACCATCCACAAATACAATGAAATACAAAATCAGTTCGGAGGAGAATACAAAATACAGCCACTTGAAGAAAAAAATGCAGTACCAACAAATATTTATTGTTTACAAACAAAAAACGTTCTTAGTTCCTGTTTTGAGAACTTAGAAGAGTCTTGATATTTATTTAGTAGAAATGGGAGGCTTTGTTGCAATAACTGCAGTTTGTAATTATTGCGAAATTTCGGAATAAACCAGAGCTCACTGCTTCGTGTGTTTAATGCGTTTACTTTAGATGTTAATATAGAAAGATTCATCTAAAAATACCTAAAGGCACAATGCGAGAAATAAAAGGAGTAAAGAATACGGAAATCATATACATGTTCAACTCTAATAATGTTATGCTGTAAAAAAGTATGCGTTGGAGACAGATAATCAAGGTTTGCAATATAACGGAGAAGTTTTTTTTGCAACTTAAGTACTTTTTCTAAGTTTCCTTTACTAGTTGTTAACCAAACTAAACTACAGTAATTGACCACGGAATGCAAAAGCGCGTAGTAGACTTGCAGTTTCGCTTTCACAGGGAGTAACTGTCGACAGCGCGACAACACTCCGGCTACAAGAGAGAGCTTACTACATATATTTTTTACGTACGTGTCCCAATTAAAGTGAGAAGAGAATGTGACACCAAAGTTTTATGTTCGTTGACTATTGCAATATCCTGTTCAGCATATTTAATACTTTCGTGAAGTCCGACAACTCTATTTTTGCTCTAAATATAATTACTTTTGTTTTTAATGGATTTATTCTAAGAAAGTGGGACCTTGACCAAGTTTGTAGCTTACAGAGAATGTCGTTGCATTGTTTTGTTATACTAATTGAATCGGAACCAGGAATAAGTATTGTGCTGTCGTCTGCATGTGTCACGAATTTTGCAACTGAATCAATATGCACAAGGCCATTTATATATGTATACATTAAAAAGCAAAGGACCCAACACGCTTCCTTGGGGCACGCCCTGCGATATGGGCAGAAGGCAGGACTTGTGGTTTTTAATATATAACGACTGACTCCTGTTCTGTAAATATGATTGGAGAATAGACCGAGGCTTACCACGAATGCCACACCAGTGCAATTTACGTGCTAGAACATCGTGGTTAAGACAATCAAAGGCCTTACTAAAATTAATAAAAAGACCTAGAGTAAACAAATTATTTTCTTTATTTTGTAATATATATGCTTTAATTGTTAGTAAGGCTGTTTCTGTTGGCCTGCCCTTTCGAAAACCGAATTGAGAGTCAGATAGAATATTTTTGGCATCAAAGAATTGCGATATCCGAAAAAAAATTACTTTTTCTAATCCCTTTGAGAAAACAGGAAATACTGATATCGGTCTATAATTGTTAACATTATTTTTATCGCCACCTTTAAATATTAGAGTTACTCGACTTTTCTTCATCTCCTTAGGAAATATGCCAGATTCAAAAACCAAATTGAATATGTGAGTAAGTGCAGGAACAATTACTGGCAAAACATACTTAACCGGTTTTATTTGCATGTTATAATATCTAGAGATTTGCTGTTCTTTAAATTCATAAATGTGCTGAATATTTCCTTTTCATCAACGGGATTTAGAAATATGGTATCGACACAAGCGTTAGCAGAAGTTTGCTCCCTCGATGATCCGCTGACGGAGACGTTAGCGTTCATTAAATGATTGTTGAAATGATCGGAAAGTGCCCTACCGGAGAGTTCACAGCCATTGTGAATTATCTTTTCAGGCGCCACATTTTTCTTTCCACGGCCTAATACATCATTTATAACCTTCCAAATTGCTCCGGGTTCCTTGCCACCGACATCGTCAAACATTCGCTGATAATATGCTATCTTGGCACGGTTGAGCTCGGCATTCAATTTGTTTCCCGTTTTTTTAAACATTGTCCGCACTTCTGGCGATTGCGTGCGCAGGAATGTATGATAAAGCTTGTTTTTGTTTTTTATCATCTTGGCATGCAAGGCCACGATCCATGGTTTTCTTATTTTTTTGGGCAGCTTAATGGTTGTGAGAGGAAAGTGTGTAGCATATATTTGTTCAAAGGCTTTGATGAATTCACCGTAACCGATAGTTGCATCTGTTATATTAAACAACCGAGGCCAATCATGTGCACTAATGTCATTTATAAATGATTCCAAGGCCTCGTCAGATACATACTGCACAGTAAATGGTTCAACGCGATCATTTGAATTATGGGTTTCTAGATTAAATGACCAGAACACAGGTACAGTGGTCACTTACATCAGACACTATTGTACCAGCTTGCGAGACATAGGTGTCGATATTGGTTATTAACAGGTCAAGACAAGAGGAAGTACAATTGGTAACACGTGTTGGTGTGGTAATCAAATTTGCGAAGCCGTTAGACTTAATAGTACTCACCTCCACAAATTAGACGGAGATTGTTTTTGTTGACATATTCCAAAAAAACTCTCAAAGAATTGGATAAATTGGGACGAGTTTCCATTCGGGGGCTTATATACGACAGATAGGACGTCTAAATTGTATTTCAAAGTCAAAATTTCAAAATCAGCGGTTATAACAGAGAATTCTGGAACTATATCATATGTATAGCATCCTTTCGCGTATACAGCGACGCCGCCTCCACGTTTGTTCGGTCGGGTTATAAAATAATTACTATAGTCACTGAGACGCAGCATATTACTATCATTATTATACCATGTTTCTGTTAGCATGATTATGTGAAACTGGGAGGTAAACTCGTGGAGCGGAGTGGTTGTCCAGGAGGGATCAGAGGAGGCGCAAGGTCTTGCAGTTGTGGAAAGTACCTTGCAGGCGGGTGCAGAAGTCCCGCCAGTTTTGGTTGTGAAGCTGGCTGGAGTACGTTTGTATCTGTTGGTTCATGCGGGTTATACGTTTCCTAAGGGGTGACTGTGGCACTGGCGCTTCCATCTTTTCGAACTCTGACGGGCATCCCACATGTGGAGGAGGTGTGGATCGGCCGCCGGCGTGGCGTCTGTGAGAGCTATGGATTGGGTGTGGGCGCAAACTTACTGTTCTAGGGCCTGTGCCCAGTCGTCCAGGTTGTGGCCAATGGGTGGTAAGAGGGTAGGATCCTTGCGAAAGTTGGGCCAGTTCGTGAGGCGTGAGGTGCCTCTGCGGAGGGGTTTGTGGACGAAGGGTATGCGGAAAGTGATGAGGTAGTGATCGCTGCCGAGGTTTCCGTGAAGGCGGTGCCACTGGGCTGAGGAGCAGTGTCTGGTAAATGTCAGATAGGGTATGGTGCCACTGCTATAGCCGGTTCTGGTCAGGACCGTTATGTGGTCGTTTTGGAGGACGAGGTGATGATTATGGATGGCCAGGAGCAGGTCGGTACCCTTCTTCAAGGCGTAGCGGTAGCCCCAAGTCAAGTGGGGTACTTTGAGTTCACAAGGACGGGGAGGGGGTAGGATTCCGCTATCTGTACCGCTTTTTGAAAGAGGAGTTCTATGATCTTGAGGTGGTCGTTGGGGGGGGGGGGGGGTGCTGTAGATGTTGAGAATGCATACGCTTGGACGTGTGGGTCAAGTCGAGAAGATTTCGACGAAGGGGTGGGGGATGATTTGGCTGAGGTGGTGCGGTTGTGCCGGGTGGGAGTCATGAACGATATGGCCGTGTGGGATTGGGGACCTTGCGCGAACGCGTTGTATTGTTACAGGCGGGGGTGGATGTGTTGGTTTCCTGCAGGGCGATGACATCAAGGGGGGGGGGGGGGGTCGTTTTGGGTGACGCTTGCTGTTGAACGAGCGGCAGTTCAATTGATAGACAGTTCCAGAGATTTTTTTTTTTTTTCAAGACAGAAAAATCTCCAATTCGTTTTTCACGTCAGCTTGCTTCAAGTTGCGTGAATGCTTACCTTGAAGAAAAAGTCATGAAAGTAGCTGCCTTTTTTTCCTTTCTCTCTTCGTAAGGACCCGGTGCTGTTCTGCGGGTCTCTGCGGATGAACGTGGACCCGAAGTGCGAGCACAGCGATGAGCAGATCTGGGCGGCACTGGACAAGGCGCACCTGAAGGACTTCTTTGAGAACAAGTCCGAAAAGCTGGACTTCCTGGTCGAGGAAGAAGGCAAGAATCTCAGGTGCGGGCACAAAATCTTGGGCACCTTAATAGCGCCACTACCTACAGAATGGGTGTTCTCGTAAAAGGCTCGTTTATTTCTGTGTCAAGCACGGAAACGGCTTCTAATTGTGAAAGTTCTAAAGCGATGCTGCCATGCATGTGTGCGGCCGTGCACGGCTGGACTGAATATGCGCTCCCGAAGGAACACCTGTGCGCCTTTACGGTACGGCCGTGCTTCATACGAGAAAGAAACTGTGTGCGATAGAGCGAGCAGATACCACAACTTGTTGCATCGAACAGAACAAAGAATGAAACACAACTGGTATGCGTATAGTCTTGTTCAAGAGTCTCCAGGCCATGTCAATGGTTTCCAGGGCACGAATAATTCAAAGCAGAAGCTGAAGTGTCGAAATTAAACAATATATCTAGTACTGTGATGTTGGATAAAATTTTTTCTTTGTAATTATATAAAACAATTTTAATTGCACTGACGGAAGCTTTGGCGTAATTATTTGTAGCCTGTGAACTTTTGGCGTGGCCAGGGGACTTGGGACAAGGCAAACAACCTTTCTTTAGGTTTTCTGTGAAGAGGCCAAGGTCTCTCGGGTAAGTAACACTCTAAACAGGCATCTGTACTCAAAACCGTGACAAATGACATACCAGAATGTATACAAAAGAACATTTTCAAACGCCCAACATCCATGATCGGTTGTCACAATCGGGGGAACATTCGCGGGATATTGTGTCTGCCACTTGGTCCCTTATACCATCAAAAAGGAATTTAATGTTCTGTTAGGAGAGAAAACAAACCAGTCATCTGTGGGAATGGAATATCATCTCTTGCGTGGCTCCGCACACTGGGCACCACACATTTGCGGTGGTAACTGTAATGGCGGCGTTACCGGGCATCCGAGATGGTGTGGTAACATCTTTTCCAGCGCTCCCCGTTGCTTGCCCGCTTCTCCTTGCGTATATCAACGAGGAGATACGGGCGACGTTCGATAAGGCGAACCTCAATGATATCATTCATGACAAGCCTGGAGAGCTCGATTTGCGACTCGGGGTAGTCCGTCCGTAACCGACATACAGTGAGCCCGCACTTGACATACCCATACCCAATTCGTGCATCTATAACATATATGCTTTCCTTAAGGTTGAACCGCATGGAGCGTTTTTTCACGCGATTCGCGAGCGTCGGTGTTGCGCGCGCGTTTTTTCGACGCCCGCGTCGACGATTCCGCGCCCGCGGCAGCATCTGCCTTGGCTAGATTTTGACGCGCGTCGCACGCGGCAGTGGAGCCTGGCGACTTGCGCCAATGGCGGCTGTTGGGGGCGCGCGCCTCATGGCGGCTGTTTCGAAGCTCTGTGGGCAGCCGGCTGGCTCCGCCGGGGACGTTTAGGCTTACCACACCAGCAGATATTGAATAGGCGCTTTCACTAGCGACGCGGATGATGTTTTATTGTACCGTTTTCATCCACATTATAAGCTCCTTTAACGCACACGCAATTTCGTGCGTGCCTTGAGCGGCATTTTAGAGAGCGCTTAGAAGCGGTCACTCGAGCTCCGGACACCACTTCGCTAACACTGAAAGGCGGGCTAGTTGGTGACCATTCATAGCTGTAACTTTTTCGCACACAAAAAACGAGGACTAAACGGAGATCTGCGCTGGTCTTCGTGTCTCCGTTTAGTCCTCGTTTTTTGTGTGCGCAAAAGTTACAACCACTTCGCTGCCGAAGCCGCCGCCATGTTGCCGCCGCCTGCCGCGGCGCGCGCAGCGTGCGGGTGGCTCCGCGGCAGCGTCAAGGCGCCTGTGGCGTGGGCGGCACGTTTTCGCGAGCAGAAAACGCTCCATGCGGTTCACGCTTTTACTGAAGAGCGTGTGTCCCTGCGTCCCTCAAAGGGACACTGAAAGGAGGGAACAAGTGTGCCTGTAACGATGTATTACGGTGCAGAGAATCTTAATGCGCCTGTCTCGCGACTAGCAGTCCTTTAATAAGGCAGAAAACGCCACAAACGTGAAAACAGGGGCGACGCCCCGTACCCTTTTGGGTAATACGGCTTGTGACGTCAAAAGAGTGGTGAACGGCGATAGCTTATTGCGGAAGCATCGATAAATGTTTTCCTGAAGTAAACAGCTCCTACGTGGTTGAGCAGGGGAAATAAACACACACCAAAGCTTTCCGTGAGCTCATCGTATCTAAAAAACAGACTACAGCTTGTATACACTGCGAGGCATGGCTGCTTCCCTCAGTATGTATACAGTCACACATAATGTTTTCAGTTTCGTTTCCGAAAACCATTGGTGTGCCATTAGCGAGATCAATAACCTGCTACGGTGAGCGTCCGAGCTTGTGCAAGCAATATACCGGGTAGGAAGCACTCGGTATATTCCCCTCAGTAGAAGCGGCAAAAGAAACAAGATTCATTGCAGGTGGTTAAGCTACCCGCCCGACCTTTTCTCCCGATCTCGCCCGATCTCCCGTTCTCCGCGCGCGGAGGAGGTGAAGTAGGAGTAGGAGTAACACTTCATTTAAAATGTTGCTATGGGTAAAGCGCGCCCGATGCAAACATAATCGCCCGCAGTGAAATGAACTTACGGCGAGTGCTTAGCTGACCGGTCCGCCCGCTCGCCTTCAGCCGCCATTGGTAATCCGTAAACCATGCGTCGCTCTGCCCTTGTTATGTTTGAGCCATGGCGAGCGCGGGCAACGAAGACGACTACTGAGTGAGAAGGCGCATCGGCCGCTCGAGCATCTGAACGAGCTTCTAAAGGCGGGAGGTGGTATTGTACTAGATAAGCTCGCTGCACTATTTCAGAATGCTTAAGGAATCTAAAAGCGCCTACTGCCTAAAAAAAACTCCAACATAACTCTGATTCACAATCAGGGAGAGGACATTAAGAATTACAGACCCATCAGCCCACTCTGAGTTGTATACAAACGATTTACCGAAGTAATATTTACCCGCATAAGTGACAGCCTAGATTCCACCAACCCGGAGAGCACGCTGGGACTATAAAGGATACTCAACAATAGATCACATCCATGTCGTCAATCAAGTAATAGAAATATCAGTGGAGTTTAGTAAGCCCTTTTACATGGCATTTATAGACTATAAAAAAACATTTGGTTCAGTACACACTGCAGCTGTGCTTGAGGCATTGAAAGGTCAGGGAATAAAGGGGACCTGTATACTCCTAGACGACACTTATAAGGGATGTACGGGTAGGATATTTCTTCACAAGGAAAGCGAAAAGTTCCCTATCACAAGGGGTGCACAAATTCGAGATACCATCTCGCTAAAACTATTCACAGCGGGTCTAGAGGGTATATTTAGGAAGCAAGTGACTGGGACAACGCCGGTTTACGAATAAATGAAGAATATTTGAGCCATTTGAGGTTTGCAGACGACATAGTCTTGCTCAGTGAGTCGGCAGAGCACCCGCAAGAAATGCTTGAGGAATAACAATCAGAAAGCTTTGTAGGACACAAATATGAATAAATCCAAAGTAATGAGAAATAAACACACCTAAACGATCTCTTCTTCTTAGGTAACGCAACGCTAGAACAACTACAAGAATATAAGTACCTCGGAAAAGTTGTCAATGCGGACCCAAACCACGAGAAAGACATCCGGCGCAGGTTGAGTACGGGTTGGGGGAGCACTCGGCAAGCACTCCCAAATAATGAAAAGTAAGCTACCTCTGTCACTCAAAGGAATAATATTCAACCAATGCACACTGGCGGTGATTGCATATGAGCGAAAACTTGACGCCTTACCGCACAACAGGAAAGCAAGCTTACGTCGGCCCAACGTGCCACGGAACGAAGAGTTATAGGAGCAACTTGAGGACAGAAAGCGAGCTTCCTGTATTAAGAAACAAACTCGAGTAGATGATCGGATAGTTGAAAGTTAGGATGGCCACAAAGTTAGGCGAACTGACAACCGGTGGACGAACAGTGTTACAGAGTGTATAGCAGGAGACGGGAGTAAAAAAAGAGGAAGGCCGATAACTCGTTAAAAAGACAAAATAAGAAAAATCGGTGTTACGAATGCACTCGAGCAGCAAAGGACTGGAGCGGTTGGGGGTCGATGGGAGAGGCCTTCGTCCTGCAGTGCAGTGCTGTTGTTGTTGTTGTTGTTGTTGATGATGATGATGATAATTTAAAAGCATTCATTGCTGTTTTAAAATATTAAAAATATATAGCCTTATTCGGACTGATTTCATTTTATTTTGCTCGCTGATGCATCGACGCTTTTACGCAAGCTGTTTGTGGTGGTTTATACTTCCTGGAAGTTGTGTACCAGTCGTCGCATTTCTGCTTTTCAACAGCCTACAATATTCGGGTCATTTAATGATCAGCTGGTGGATCATCACACCATCGTCAGTGGCGCCCCTGTTTAATTTTTCACTGTTAGGATTCATATTTCCCAGTGATCGACACAGTACTTCCCGTGTTCCGCCGAACCGTTGCGTAGACCTGTCACGTTCATTGTATAGCTCTGAAATCGTCGTAACACTACCCGTGAGTCTCCAATTCCATTCTTCGAAACGCCTGTTTGTGTCATTAAGGGTTCATTTTCTTACATTTATTTCCCCGTTTGGCATTATTTGTAGTGTCAGCGGGCTTTCTATGTGTTGTGCATTATCAAATTTTTAAGCCACTGGTGACACTGGTTTTTGTAACTGCTAGTGACCGCCTAATTAGTGCTTCAACGTTATTGCGAATGCTCTAAAGATGGTTTCTGTTTGAACCACTCGCTTGTTGGTACTAAATATTGTACCACCAGCATATTTTGGGGGCAATTTTGTTTAACATTAAAACTGATGGCAGAACTTGCACGAATATTTTATTATTGCATAAAATAAAGTTTGCGCTAAAGAAACATCGGCTTCTTCTGCATTTCCCGCAAACCACGAAAAGCGACCAAACCGGTGCCATCCACATAAGCGAAATCTGGTTCAAGATCGGAATAACGAAATCGGTGCTGTTGCCACGAGAAAGACCACGTGACCTTCACCCCTGGTAGCAATTTAGGAGCAAATGCACGAGGTTTGGTCAAGCACCACTTCTGAAGTATTTATTACAGCAATGCAACGTTTCTTTACACGTCTACCTTGTGCATTTCTGTGAATACACGGTGTCCAACGCAGCCGGTTAACAAGTGATGCACGAAAGATAGTGTGTTCATCATTAATGATCAGCGCAATAAAGACGATACACAAAAGGGCGAGATAAGGACCAGGACAAGCGCTGCCATGTTCCATCGCCCTTCCGTGTATCCTTTGTTTTTGCGCTGATCATCATGATGAATATTCACCAACTCGCCCAGCTCGCAGTCCTTTTGAAGATACTGTGTCCCCTCATGCAAGTTACAGGTGCCTTTCGAACTTTTGTACGTGTAAATGCAGCGTGGGCCAACACCAGCTGATCTGCCTAGACCGCGCCCTCCTCCGCAACACCAAGCTCCTCGTCCTCGACGAGGCGACCGCTTCCGTGGACCCGGAGACGGACGGACTGCTCCAGAAGACCATCCGCCGGGATTTCGCCCACTGCACCGTGCTCACTGTGGCACACCGGCTCCAGACCATCCTGGACGCCAACAGGTTGGCTTCCCTTATAGCCAACTATAATATGTTTGACCAACGGCGATGTTGCAATGAACTAGCAACGTGCTTTAAGATGCGCTTTTTGATGATGCGCAGGCGGTAGTACGCTGAAAAAAGTGCCAAATCGCGTGTCGTCTGCTTGAGTGTACTTAGAAAAGACGACATAGTTTGCCCTCACGGACTCCTTTCTCCAACTGCGCCCACTCTTACCATTACATCCGACACTCCAACACAAAACCTGGACTAGTAACAGGAGCCCAACCGTCATACAACTCAGGTATTTTGAAATATAATAGGAGAAGCACTTCTTCAGCCTTTTTTCTACCCACAATATTACTGGTGCACTCCCTTGCGACACCAGCTGTACTAGATGGCTTCTCGAGCTTCGTGGTGACGTGGCCGAAACCTCCAAGCGTGCTTCAGTGTGCACTTACGTGTAATTCGCCGAAGGTCACCCACGGAATCGATGAAAGAATGGTTTTATTTTTGCGGGCATGAAATACAAGAAAAATGACGGGCAATCATTAGGACATGAAGCGAATAGGTAGCATGAGATGTTGGCTGATTTGTTGATATTGCGTCATGATTCGATCTTATATTGCGTTAGTATTTGTTTTATTTTACGGATAATTTT
Organism: Haemaphysalis longicornis; assembly: GCA_013339765.2. NCBI lineage: Eukaryota > Metazoa > Arthropoda > Arachnida > Ixodida > Ixodidae > Haemaphysalis > Haemaphysalis longicornis. The sequence continues at coordinate 115,780,296 of CM023456.1, read as the reverse complement.
AAATTCCCTTTATAATGAATTTTTAGCAAGAGCGAAACTCGTGTTACATTCACCGTCTGCTGCCAGGTCGCTGGTTTTTTCGTCTCTTGCCTCACTGTTTTTACTGGCTGTGCTGCGTTCTCTAGATGTGAGTGGGCGCACTACAGTAAAAATATACCTGCAACATAAGTTTTCATTCTAAACATCGCGAGCTCTGACGCTGCCGATTCACACTACGTGACCATGATCGCGTGTCCGACAGACACGTGTCAGACAGGCAAGCAGGGCAGGGAAGGAAGATAAAAATTTTCGCGTATTGGTAACCAACTGGTTTAACCCTTTGATACCAAGCGTTGCTTAGGAGCAACAACCCAAAATTTTTTCCTCCTGGTCTTCGTGGGGTTTTAGAAATTTAACGCCATATGTTGACAGACGAAGGTACCCGGAACTTCAAAAAGTGAAACAGACAGGGCAGCACATACTTTTGCCAGCTAAAAAAACAGACTTGTTCATACGTGTCGACTCGCATCGAGCCCGGCGGCTCGATGGCCTCGTGACAGGTAAACGAAATTGTGCAGTTTCGTTGTTATTACAAATTATAGCAATACAAACTTTAGTTTATGGTGTCCAGTTGAATCATAAATCATGCTGATCGAGGTAGCATTCTTATTTTCAGTCACTGTCATAAATCAAAACGCAGCTGCAGAGTGCGGCTAATGTTTGAAACCTACAGAAGTGTAGCACCATGCCCGCACTCAGGTTTGACACCTCAAGTTGTGCATCCATATGTCGTAAACTGGGATACAGGATGTATTTTTTCTAGTACTTCATATTATGTGCAGTGTCAGGAGCAGCAAGTGCCCAGTGTTGCCAAGGTTTGACACCTCATTGTGTCCGTCGTAAGGAACATGATTTTTTCTGTACTTCATATTTGTGATGTCAGGAGTCCTTTTACATCATAAACATGTTTCGGCGATCTTAAGCAAAAAAAAATCAAGTTTTGGGCATTACAGCGTTTTAGTAGTGATAGCCTGTGCCCTGGATTGTCTGTTCCTCGCTAAGAGCAGGTTTGCCGTCAGAAAATACGAGCATGTGCACGTGTCCAGACAGTCGTGATTGTGGCGCAGTCGTAGCACAATTGCTGCTGGAAGTATAGACCGCGACCCTGCGTAAATGCACTGGACTTGAACGCCGCGAACGGGTGGTTAGCAACCACAGCACCACCCGAAGTTTCGTAAAGGGCGGGCAAGATGCTGTGCTCCTTCTTTCGATAACGTGCAAAGCTGACAAAATGGCTTTAATCGGAAAGTTTGTTTCCCAGGGATTTTTATTTCGCTTTTTCTTTTCTTTTTTCAGGATTGTAGTCATGCGAGCTGGCGAAATCAAGGAGATTGGCGTTCCGGGGCAGCTGCTGCGTGACCCGCAGTCCGGCTTCTACGCCATGGCCAAGGAAGCCGGCCTGGTCAAGGAAAAGCGCTCTTCCAGCGCCGATAGGGTTTCAGCGCCGCTTGGAACGGCGAACTAAGCCCACCTGATAGAATCAAATGTTGTTCAGTCAAGTGCCTATTGCGACAAATCGAATATAATTTAGTGGTCCCCACACAATGCATTTCGTAGTACTTAAGTTAATGTTTACTATTTAGGCGCTGGTTATTAACGTAAATAATTAACATTTAAGTAAACAATTAATACGTAACTCAGTGTGGGTGCGTGTAAGTATGTGCGTGTATATATGAGCCTGCGTTTGCGTATATAATGTTTTACTTTTCTATAAATATTCTTGTCCTGAACAGCTATAGGCCGTGATGTATGATGTATTTTCTGATAAATTTGTGTGTGATATTGAGGGCCGTTGAATCTTCCTTGTGTAACATTGTTTGTGCAGTCGCCTTTTTTCTTCTGTACGCATTGTATCTGACCCACTCCTGCAATAAATAGCCCTCTCGGGCTGCAGTATGTACAAATAAATACTAAATAATTCCAAAGACAACGCCTAAAAAATAGACAAGTGTGTATCGCGTTTTTGCGGGAATTGTCCCGTTTGTACGGTGAAATACAATGTGCACGTTAAATTCGGAAATTACAAGGACATCGAACCCCTCCTATGATGCTGTGACGATGAAGGAGAATGTCCATTTTCCGAACACGTATTCTCATCGTTGCTTTTTGCACCATTTTCTTCTTCTCTAGGTTACTATGTCTGAGAACTTTCCTGCGTTTGCATCGCCAAGCATATAGGACGAGTCAGCGCGGACCTACGTTGCCACTCACCTGACTGCTACATCTGTAATTAGCATTCTCCAAATTACTCACGTAGGCCACAGGGCATGTTTCTAACACATCTTTTTAAATCAATGCCGCAAGGCGTACACCTTTTCATTTTTTTCTTTGCGTCTTGTTTTTTCTTCTTTTCTTCTCCCTTTCTGTGAAGCGGCCCATACCCGCATGGGCAACGCCAAGCAACGACTTTTAACAGGTACATGCATAGTTACTCACGTGACTGTAATTCGCATTCTCAGATCGTCATGTCAATAGATGTCTCCAAGATACCTTTCTATGCCGAAGGGCACGCCGCATTCATTGCGTCCGCATTTGGTCAGCTAGATTCGCTGTACACGTGCTTGTCTTCGTGACGCGTGCCAGCCTGGTAATTCGGGGGTGCCTCGACGTCGAATCTCACCTTGGACCTAATTTACCATACTTCCGGTTCGACTCAATTTCAGTTGCCCCGTTTTTTTTTTTTTTTTTCGTTCTGCCAGAGGACATTTTGTGTGCCGTGTGCGCGCCGTCTGTGTGCCAGGGATGCCATAGTTTAGACTACTGTATTCGCTAATGCGTTAGGTATAGGAGGGCGAGAAGCAATATCGTTCGTTATAGCGTGCGACAGGGATAAATCGAGAGAAATATTCCTTCTCGTTATCCTTTATCGCGCAAGCGGCATAGATCGGTGTTGATGGACTGGGACTGGGAAAACTCATACTTTTGTTTTAGTGGTTGGGCGCCACGGGCTACAGTTCCCAACGGGTTCAGCAAGGGCGGTACCAGGGTGTACTCGTTGTCCAGGGCTCTAACGACCAACGGCCAGGGTGTACCAGGGGTGGTACCCTTGGTCTACGGCTCCAACGGCCTTGAAGCTTTGCGTGCCCGCTGAATCATACCGATCTGGTCTTCAAAGCCGTCTCTGGCCAGCAACGCCTGCCATCGCTCCGCATTAGGGTTTCTGATCTTGGGGACAGCCTTTGTGCTTTCGCATTCCCATGTGGTGTGGCAGAGCGTGGGTTTTCTTGATTGCACAATGGGCCTGGGTCTGCATATCGAGTCGGAAAAACTGCTCAGCACGTTTAGGTTTGGGAAAGTGCCTGTCTGCACCTGTCTCCAGTCGGTGGCTTCTGCCCTCGTCAGGGATTCAGCAATCATTTTAAACACCAAAAACTAACCTAAGCTATGGTAAAAAAAAGGGCATCAGCCCGTATCGAACCACCGTCCTTGGCATCAGGAAGCTAAGATGGAACCCCTACACCACACCGACAGACGCTTTTACCAGCGCTAGCCTAGTCCTAAACATTCGAATGTCGTCGGATGGCACTCTAGCCATGTGTGCAGCGCTGAAGCCCATTTTGAATGATGTGTTTTTCGTCTGCGAATTCAGTGGAACGAACATTCGCACTTGCGAAGCTCGCAATGCCTCGAAATATCGTCTACTTGGCCTGCGAACGTCACGAACTTCGTATTTCACAGGCACATTGTTTGCAGACTGAATTAAGTCTGCCGCGAGCAAAGCTTGTTGTGATTTAAAGAGAAGATTTTATTTTCCTTTCTGCGCAAGTTGTTTCAGACTGTGTTGCAGTAAATATGAGTTTATCTGCGGTATCATACAACAATCGGCAATTATTTATCAATATACGCACACATAGCAGAGAAGAAAAACACAGCAAGCAACCCTGGGTTTACCTCAGCAGTTTCTTCTTGGGTTCTTCTGCACTGTTCCCCGCTGTGATGTCCCCCACTTGCGCGGATACTGATTAAGCATTCCCCCCCCCCACAGGGCACTTTGAGTAATCGGTATTGCCGACACCACGTACTCCGAGCCCCCAAACATAAGCTGTAGTCAACCGTGGCGATGTGTTTATAGGTGGAGGGTGAGAAACCACGAACGGTGGCCGTCGGAGTCGTCGTCAAGCTCCGGCGGATGGGTTCCTTGTCTGTTCACGCAAGGAGCTCCGGGACCTCTCAAGCTATCAGGGTAAGGTTTGAGAAGGAGGTACCCCGTCCCCTGATTTTATACTACTGCATATGGCATTTTCAACCCCCCCCCCCCCCAAATGTGATCGGTCCCTGAGAGGGGGTCACACCAAAGTTTCTTTCACTCCTTTGCCTTCGATCTCGCTTTCAAAGCCCTATAATTTCTAGCGCTTTTTGGTAATGGAATCCTTGGATAAGTCAACACCAATCACCTCTGAGTCTGTCTTTCTGATTTCCAAGTTTCTCAAAAGCCTGATAGGAAAGTCGTACAAGCCATAAGAAAAGACGATACATAAACAACACACTCCAGTAGCTCTGAACACTTCATAATGGGAAGAGAAAACATAACCCAATGGATCTGCAGAGACTTTCTTAAAAAATCTTGATGTCTATGAGTTATTGCATTCCAATCAGCCAAGTGTGATGCTGTCTCCAAGAAACCCATTTAAACTCAGGCACACACAATTTCTTGAATAGTTACATGGTATTTAGGGAGGACAGGGATGGTGGTGGCACATCCTCAGGCGGTACAGCCGTCATTGCCCGAAAATCCGTGGCGTGCCACACGGCCCAACCACAGACCATCCTAGAGGCTGTGGCCATTCGAACCATAATCTTTAATAGGCTTACAACACTATGCTCTCTTTACATCCCTCCTGACTTCAAGCTCTCGAGCTCAGATTTCGAGGGTCTGGTATATCAGTTACCCGAACCTTTCATTCTCGTAGGCGACCTGAATGCACATAACTCTCTTTGGGGCTCTGCTCGCACGTATGCCCAAGGCTGCCTCATTGACAAATTCGTAACATCGTCAGAAGCATATCTTTTCAACAAAGAATAGCCTAAATAGTGTAGCATAGGATACAACTCTTATTCAAACCTTGACTTGGCTATTGGATCTGCAGTTCTCTTTCCATGCCTTGAGTAAGTAGTGGCCACTTCCCCACATCACTAACATATATAGGTAAAGGCCCAAGCCGTCCATCTTCCCAGAACAGGTGCAATGAAGCAAAAGCAAACTGGAATACATTTACAGAGACATCCGAACTACACTTCCCGTTCATAAGATACCTACACGTTGAATAGACAACCCAACTACTCATGGCACACATCCTCGACGCCGCCGAAAAGTCCATTCCCCACGCCTGTGGTGCCCCGCGTAACCACAGGAGGCCGTGGTGGAATGAGGAGTGCAGGCGAGCGCGAGAGGCCCAGAAAAATGCGTGGGGTATCCTCCGTCGGTACCCCATGTCGGGAAACCTTTTATTGTTCAAAAGGGCAAAGGCAATGGGAAAACGTGTGCGCCGTGAGGCAAAACGACATAGTTGGCGCTCATTCATAACATCAGTAAACTCATACACAGACACACGCAAGGCATGGGCACGAATACGTAAACTCAAAGGACAACAAACACACAGCCTGCCTCTGGTCAGCACAACCAGGACACACTCGAAGACCAGGCTGACACACTTGCACAACACTTTCAACACGTGTCCAGTTCAGCACACTACACAAACACTTTCATGAAACACAAACTCTCGGCCGAAAAGAAGCCTTTACATGACAATTACAGATCAACCACTTCCTATAACTCCGAGTTTTCGCTTCATGAGCTGAGAGGTGCTCTGAGCACGTGTAAACCCTCAGCTCCAGGCCCAGACAACAGCACATATAGAATGATACAACACCTACACGCAGACACACCTGAAACACTCCTACATTATACAATAAAATATGGCTTTCGGGGCCCATTCCACGCTATTGGAGGAAGGCCACAGTAGTGGCTTTCTTGGAGGGAAAGGACCCGTCGTCCCCCTCAAGTTACCGTCCTATAGCCCTGACGAGCTGCCTGTGCAAGCTCCTCAAGAAGATGATATACCGCAGGTTCGTGTACTTCCTTGAGTACAATGGTCTTCTCGAGAGCTTCCAGGCGGGATTCAGGGTGGGGCGATCGACGAAAAATTGTACTGCAGAAAAATTGAAACTTAAAAGGAGCCATGAAGACAAAACACAAGTTTGGTTCATTCTAAAGACGACCTCGTTACAATCATACTGATACCACTTTTAACGTCACGTTCGCTCAAATAAGCTAAATAATTAGGAAAAAAGGGAATGGCCGTGCGACCCACTCGCTCATTTCCCGCAACAGAACCTATGATGCCATACCAGCCTGTTCTGCGGTTGGCGGAGGCCGGCAAAAGCAAACGCAATTTAGGCTGAGCTTGTAAGCTTGCAGGACGAGCTATTTGTGCCTAAATTTAGGGCACATTCTTTTTAAAGCAATAAGAATGGTGGGACAAACAGTAGAAGTTACGAAAGCACACGTAAACATAGAAGCACTCATGCGTACTGCTGTTGGTACTGCGCGCACTATGCTTGGTTTAGCTGCGCAGCACTGCGGGGCTTTGGGGTTGTCTCAGACGACACTGGCCGATTTACGCAAGCAACGGTGTCTTACGTAACCATGTTTGTCGAGCGAGCACTGTTTCACGAGACATTTATTTTCTTCCAAAACAAAAACAAGGCAGGCTTAAATACGGCTTGCCACCGTATGCATGGCGCCATCTAGGTTCAGTAATGTAAGCAAACGCGTGTATCGCCATAGGGTACCTCAATGCTAGCGCCGCCGTACAGGGTGGAGTCACCCTTTGAATGGTCCCGTATTGTCGCAGTTGGGTCAACGTGCTCAACGCGTTTTTCTTTTCGTTTCCCATGAGACCCAGCAACGCTAAACAGATAAGACGATTCAAACCTCACCAGTAAACCGCGTTGCGGCAACAATATAAGCGCGGTTTTGATACAACGATTTGCTTCGGCGGCGAGCGAGTGACCCAAAATGGCGGCGCCAGCGTATACGTGTCTCCATCCTGTACGGGGCACGCGTGAATAAAGGTACCCTAAGCTGCAGAGCGGTCGGTTCCTGGGATGTCATTGCAGACCACGAAAACACACGATTTAGCGGGAAAATCAAAATTTTAACTTAAATTCATTAATTTCTCAGTGAATATAGCATCGTTTGTATCCGGACAAGCGCTGGGGGCACTATAAAACCCAATCTATTGAATAAAACAAACCTGTATTTTGTCTTCATGGCTCCTTTAATGTAACGAAATTCGCCCGCTTGGGGGTAATTGATATATTGTGAATGAACAATCAATTTAATTGTGTTACTTCATATGATTTAAATGCGTGCAGCTTGTACTGGCGCCTTACGCACTATCTGGCTCAAGGCTCCGCACAAGGTTTACATTGACTATTTTCAAAGGGGGAAGGGCTGCAGAAGAGTTTTAGCACTGTTTGAATGAGCTTATAAATTGCGAAAGAGCTTTGCCTGTCGCGGGTTCTAGAGCTTCAAGGGGCTGCATGCTACGAATACAGGGATACGTTAGGGTTTCATAAACAGTATACGGTGGAACGGTGAGCAGCGAATTGCTGCAATTCATTTTGGCTCATCATTTTTGTTGTTTTAATAGCACAAAAGGTGCCATGTAGTGTGTACAAACTGCATGTTACCTGTCATTCAACACAATTTACTGAGGCGAAGTGGTGTTCCCTGGTGGCAGGCAGTGCAAGCCCTTTTCGGCATGGAACTGCTCACGCGTTAGATTTGGGTACAAGTGGACGTTTTCGTTTACGCTACAGCATATCCGTAGACGTGGCGTGCCACAATGAGGGGCACGTCGAGCCGCTTCTCTTGTAGGCGCACTTTGGCGAAGCCCGCACGCCGGATGAGCTCGTCGCCTCTTCGGTTGAGGTGGCACCCACAGCAGACAAGCCACCACAGGGGGGAAGCCACTTTCTGCTGCAGCCTGCCGAGGGTGCCCTCGGGAAATGCCACATGTTCCATGAACACCAGTCGTCCACCCTGCGAGACAACAAGAAACGAAACTCGTCACCGCTGTCACTGAGTATGACGTGACGTCATTCATTCATTCATGCATTTCTTCGTTCTGAGCAGCATAATAAACATACTGTTAGATAAAATTTGCTAAACTCTTTTTACTTTAGAATGTCGGCGGCAGATTTCAATCCTTTCATCATCATCAGCCTACTCAGGTCCACAGCAGGGCAAAGGCCTCTCCCATTGATCTCCAACCGCTCCTGTCCTGCGCTACTCGAGTACACAGTTTACCACCTGCATTTCTTTATTTCACCCCTCCATCGAGTTAATGGCCTTCCCCATCTTCTAGACTCATTTCTTAATATCCACTCTGTTACCTTAATTGTTCACCGGTTGTCCGTTCGTCTCACTACATGGGCAGCCCAAGTACATTTCTTTTTCTTTATTTGAACAATGATATCTTCTATATACTCTAGTTTGTTCTCTGATCCAGGTAGCTCGTTCGCTGTCCCTGAGTGTTACTCCTAACATTATTCGTTCCATGGCCTCGTTGAGCCGACCTAAATTTGCTTTCTAGTTGTTTAGTAAGGCGCCAGCTTCGTATATCCGAGTGTTACTCCGTTCTAGATCTTTCTCTTGGGTGACAGAGGTAGCTTACTCTCATTATATGGGAGTGCTTGCCTAGTGCTCCCCAACCCATAAGTATTCTGCGCCGGATTTCTCTCTCGTGGCTGGGGTCAGCACTAACCATCTGCCTTAGGTAGTTATATTCTTTTACTTCCTCTACCGTTTTGTTTCCTAAGCTGACGAGGACGTTTTTTTCATGCTCATTCCTCATTACTTTATATTTCTTTATGCTTATTTTTAGCCCCACGGCCGCGCTTTCAGATTGTAGTTCCTCAAGCATTGTTTGCAGGCGTTCTGTAGCCTCACTCAGCAAGCCTATGTCATCCGCGAACCTCAAATGGCTCAAGTATTCCCTGTTTATCCTTAATCCTATGTTCTCCCACTCAAGCTTTCTAAATACCCCCTCTAGACATGCTCTGAATTGCTTTGGCGAGTTGTATCTTCCTGCCTTACTCTTTTTCGGCCCGTGCATTTTTTATGTCTTATGTAGGTCTTATGTAGGTCTCCTCTATTCCTTGGTCTTTTAGTGCTTCTGGCACGGCTGGGGTGAGTACGGAATCAAACGCTTTCTCATAGCCTATAAATACCATGTGAAGGGGTTTATGGTATTGTGGGGATTTTTCTATCACTTGATTGGCAACGTGGATGTAATCCATGGTTGAGTACTCTTTCCTAAACTTAGCCTGCTCTCTGTGTTTTTGGAAATCCAGGCTGTCACCTATGCGGCTAACTATAACTTTGGTAAACAGCTTGTAAGCAACTGAGAGTAGGCTGATGAGCCTGTAATTCTTGAGGTCCTTGGGATCTCCCTTCTTACGAATCAGAATGATGTTGGCGTCTGTCCAGGCTATTGGTACTTTTGAGTCTTCAAGCATTCCGGGAATAGTACAGCAAGCTTTTCCAGTACAATATTTCCTTCCTCCTTTAAGAGATCCACGATTATGCCGTGGTCACCTGCAGCTTTTTCCTCTTTTCATGCCTTTAAGAGCCTTTCCTACCACCTCTTGAGTTATTAGGTGAACATCGCAAGTTGAGCTTCTACTCTTAGTAGTTTTTCCTGGTCTAAAGTCGCTGGCATACACTCTGCCGTACAATCGTTCTGCTACATTTATTATTTCGTCCAAGCTGTGCGTAATGTTACCTTCCTCGTCTCTGACTGCGTACATCTTGTTTTTTGCCGATGGCTAGCTTTGTCTTTGTTGCTGTCAAGCTTCCCCCTGCTTGCAGCGTTTCCTAGATCACTGCCATGTTAAATGCACGAATGTCGTTTCCGACAGCTCGGCTAATTCAATCTGATCTACCGTACTTTACACTTTCACGTTCTTACGTTTGGCAAACAGTTCCTTCGTTTTCTTAGTTTTTCAGATTTTTCCTTACATGTTGCTTCTCCCACAGTTGCTGCTTATTCACTGATTGCTGATGTTAGGTTGTCATTTAGCCAGTCTATGCCGACCTCGTTCTGCTCGTCTAGGAGCGCGAATTTGTTTTGAAGTTATTTTAAAATTCTACGATCTGGTTCAGATTGAAACCTTGGGGGGTTCCTTTGCTTTCACCAGTTTCCTAGTTTCTCTTTTGAAATTCAGCCTGAACTTGCATCTCACCATCCTATGATCGCTGCTCCGAATCTTACTTTGCACGTCTATGTCTTGCTAAATACCTGGGTTGTCACTTAAAATAAAGTCAATTTCGTTTTTGTTGTACCAGCGAGACTTTGCCATGTACATTTCGAATTATTTCGTAATCTTCCTTTCGTATTCTTTAGTTCATTCTTTGCGCGAAACCAATTACGTGCATTCGAGGTAGGAAGACTGTACTGTTCCAGCGAAATACGTTTGCAGAATTATCTGTGCTACACACTTGAGCGTTTATAGAGCCGCAACGCCTTCATCAGAGCACAGCATCGGTATTGCTTGACTTTCTGATGGTGGTTTGATCGCCTTGTGTTAATGGACGGCGTTTCGACATTTTCAAGGGTTAACGATGTAATCAAATTCACAAATCAAAATAACCAAAATCACTTTTCGTCTCATAAACCAACAGCAATTTCACAGCTATCATTGCCACTGACCTAGCGTGGGTATTTACACATGCCGTAGATGGTGACGTGACTCGTCATTTCACGGAGGGGAGGAAATGGTAAGTGAGGAGAGGACACGAGGAGAATGGGACAGCGGTCGACAGGAAAGCAGCTCGCTCCTCCTCTATCTGTAGTTAATTTTAGTGAGGCGCAGATATGAACCTGTTCCGGAGTGGTTTCCGGATGATGATGTTTCTTGGAAAAGCCAAAAACTCATGCGGCTTCTCATGACAAGTGCCATCGACATTCACCGATCACCCTGAATTTGTGCGCGTGGATGGTGGGTTTCTGGGTTTCTTGACCAGGGACACCGAACCATGGGATCACGAACACATGGGTGAAAGTAGCATTAACAGCATCGCTGCAGAGAGCGATATAATTCGATCATTCCTCAAATCCGGTGGCAAATTTTCCACAGCAGTGTGCTGCCTTTAAACTAAACGAAGATGAGAAAACTACCAGAGTTTGAGGAAATAAGTAAACAGTAGAACTCCAGTTGTTGACGCCCCTACCTTGACCAGGACTCGCTTGCATTCTTGCAGGACCATCTCGGCGTTGTGGACAGAACAAAGCACGTGTGTGATGAGCACCACGTCGAAGTGACTGTCGGGAACCTGCTTCATGTTTTCTGCGTAGCAGGGAACCCAGCGCTCCATCTCCACCTGCACGGGGCCACCGCGGCCGTAAAGTGAAAGCACACGCAACCTGGTAGCAAGGCTAAGTGGTGTCGCACAGACGTGGAAACTTACGGCACCTTTCGCCCCCGTACTGTCAACTATTGTTGACTACAAAATGGTTCACCCGGTAACGTGTCAGGTATCATTTGATCAGTTAACAATTTAATCATAAATCGACCTCTTCACTGCTGTGAACACTGCTCGGTTCTGAGGAGTACTTACCGGTATTTCGCTTGTTATCTTATCCCTTCTTATCTCACTTCACAGAATAAAGAGGGAAGAGGGCTGGTGCAATCGATACCCTTTTTCGGCTCTAGAGTTACAACAATTACAATGAAGGACAGAAAAGGTTACGGAACACAAAAGAGGGATGAGTAGAAGATGTAATATCCGACCGTGGTGGGAGTCGAAAGATCACATCATGGTGGCACAATTGGTGTCGCCATTCGTACACGCGATTGCAAGTGCCAGTTTTGATCCAATCTAAGAGTAATTACGTGCTCGCGGGGTTTAGACAGATACAACCTCATGATGGCTCTCGTCATGAATACTTCTATACTCTCATTTTCCATCATCTTCCCACGATGAAGATAAGGGCGAGGTGACGAGGAGATTAGGGAAGCGTGTGAGGCTGAGGGAGAGTTACTCCACGTGAGGCGAGTTAGGCGAGTCTAGTTGGGGTTAAGTAAACGTTACAAACGGTGTCTTAGGCCACAGCCAGCTTTCAATACTGATTCACCCTGTTGTTTTATCGTCTTTGCTACTACGAACTCCCACGACGTAATTTACAATTGCCTTGTACACTGTTTTTTGTGAGTAATTGATAGTTCTGTTCAGCGTGAGCGGTCAGCTGAGATTGCGGCGGCGTAAGGCGTAATAGTTCTTCATTAATCACAGCTAACATGCCCGGAATCGCAGTTGTGGCTCCCTCCATTGCTCCTACTGGTAGCGTTGTTAGATGAGGCCTCCGTTGTCCGGGTGTGGATTCTTTGCAGTCAAGCACTGATGAGTCAGCGCTGGGTCAATAAGACAAACCTGTGTGGCGATGGGTGGTACCAAATGAAGCGCAGGGAAAATGTCCTTCAGTGTGTCAAAGTGAACCCCAGTCGAAGCGTAAATGTAGACGCAAGCATTTGCTGTTTAACCAGAAACTGAAACAGATTGTTTGTCAAAACGTTTCCATGTGAGCGCACTTAAAGCACCACCGCAGCTATGAAACAATCATTGCTGACCAGTATGGTTGAAAGTTTACCCTCTAAATTGCTTGTGCAAATTCACACTCTTTGCTGAAAGAAATCAAAGGTAACTGCTGTGAAATCAGAATTCACCTTTCCTATAATAATATTAAGAGAAACGCAAAACAGTAAGCAGGACTTCCGTAATCTTTTTGGAGTGCACAAAAAGGCAAACATTGGAGTACTCTGTAGCTGCCTCAGTAACGCGGCAAGCAAAGCATATCCATGCTGCCTATTTGTTTATATACGGAGCAAGCCTATATGCGGATGAAGGCTTTAGTACAGACATTTCTCCTGCTAATAGGTGAGCACAATTATCAAGGGGTGGAATAGAGCTAGCTTAGTAGAGTGGGTAAAAAACACGTTCAGAGCACGAGGTCGCGGGTTCGATTCCCGGCCGCGGCGGCCGCTTTTCTGATGGAGGCGAAAAGCAAAAACGCCCGTGTGTACGAGATTTCGGCGCACGATAAAGATCCCCAGGTGGTCAAAATTAATCCGGAGCCCTCCACTACGGCGCGCCTCATCGCCTGCGTTGCGTCGGCGCGGTTAAACCCCTCAATCAATCAATCAAAAAACACGTTCACGGGATTTTCTTGGAGGCGTAAAGTAACTAAAACCTTAAAATATCTCAATACATAGGTTTAAGCGCCAAGCACAACTCCAGGACTAAGGAGATAGACAGGACAGCGGCGCCCTAACAACTACGCTTTCTTTCGCGTTCCCACTGATTATAAAGCTATGGAAAAACGCACTCTGATACTCCACCAATGAAACTGTAAAGGCATGAACAGCGGCTGCGTGCTCTACCTAATTGTCCAGACAGTCCATCTTGCATGAAAATAGATCCACCAAAGGCTTGCTTGTGTTTTTCTTTCCCATCATGTTTATCACGTAGGCCTCGAGGATGTTCCTTTATTGTTGTTTGACGTACGACTTTGATACTCTTGTGTGGTCCAATGCTGGCGTGAAACCATCTGCGTTGAATTGCGTCTTGCAATGTAGCGCCGCGTTGCTTCCGGTGCTGCATGCTCCCTCAACCGGTCGTTGAGGCAGCGCCCTGTCTGCCCTATGTACACACTGCCCGCAGTTCAAAGGAATTTCAAGAGAAGAAATGCATACAGCATTAAGCATTTTTTCAAGTCTTATTCGGTGAGAATAAAAGCTCTTGCTCTTGTGGTAAGTAAATAGGCCACAGATGAAAACTTTGGAAACATAACCGATGCACGCCGGTCAAAAACCTACGGGTAGGGGGACCTAAACGTATTCAGTCAATGAGTGTGGTACCGTTTTATGACCTGCATCTTGGCTCTCCTTATAAACTCTAATTTATCATTAAAACATGACTTTACCTTTTTTTTTCAACAAATATTTACTTAGGGATGCATACAACCTGCGTACCAATGGATTAGTTAGGTTGAGGTCCAGAGCGAATTGATGACCAGAGAGTAGCGTTCTGTAGCACTTAAAAATTTCATCGATAAATATATTAAAAAATGAAACTAACTGCTGTCTGCAAGCGCAAATCGCACTTAACTGCACCACATCTACGCAACCGCTGTCGTTCCTATTACAGTATGCCTCGTCTTTTCTTTTTGTCTGCTTTACCTCTGCAATTTTCGTTAATGTCAGGGCGGCTCAGTGTTCGTCAGAATAATTTTCTATGTAGCATCTGTATAATGCATGTTTTTTTTTTACTTTTCGCGCCGCTTATTATTGTTCCCCTACGTCATGTTTTTCTTTCCACGTTTTGTTTGTTATGAGTTCTGTTTATTATTCGAACTGTAATGTGTCACTAGAATCTGCTTGTACTAGGTGTACTGTACGCGTGTTACGTTATTTGTGTTCATATAGCCATGCTGCCTGTTGTATACACCCGGAATGCTGGCCTCGTCAGTGGGCAACAAAGTCTCGTTTAGCCACATCTCGTGGACAGTTTACCTCACTGTATTCATGTCGGAAATAAACTATCTATTTAAAGTCCACAGATACGACAAGCGATATCTTAATCCGTATGCACGTCTTCGATAGCTCGGCGATACAACTTACTCCGAACTCAAAATGTGATGAAGGAGTCAGACCACCAACCTTGGGGAACTTCTTTAAGGTCTCCAGGAAGGCGCTCTGAAACTCGGTGTTGGGGTCAACGTTCCAGTACTTCACCCTCCTTCGCATGTGCTCAAAGTTGGCGCCGAAGCCAGCGCCGACCTCCAGCAGTCGTACCGCACCGTCTGCTCGCAGCTCGAGGTCGTGAGACTCGACGGCGTCCACAGCGGCCAAGGTTTCTCGCCGGACTCCTTCGAATGCCTCATGCCACAGCATCTTAATCACGGCGAAAACTCGCACGAAAAACCACTGGTGCAGGCGGGGGCTTAACCTGAGTGGCACCGCAAACACGGCGGCGAGGATGAACACGATTGTGAGGAACACGTAGTCGAGCACACGGTAGAGTGGCGCCTTCGCCATATGGACCTATTCTCCCCCGTTTTAGACTGCTTGTCTCTGGGCGGTTTTGGAGGCTGCTACTTGATTTCGAGCTTCGGCGACAGGGAAGGCGGCGCTGACAAGTGCGGGAATTTCGCAAAAGAAGAAATGCAGAAGGAGAAAACGGACGCGCAGCTCTTACTTACTCTACGCGTATCTACAGTCCAGTCAGGCGGACGTCGTATGCGATAAATGACACGCTGAACGCCTCGGGCGCCCGTTTGGTCCAGTTTCTTTCCTGCAACGTGACAGCCAGTTGATAGAAAAGGCGAGCGAAGGCCCATCTTGATCGAGCGCTGTGTCGGGAAAGTGCGCGCAGGAACGTTAAGTTGGACTCATTTGAGGCGAGTCGTGAAACTGTCGCGGCAAAGCCGGACGCGTTGGTCGGAGACCCTGCAGGCCGTTTGTCATGTTGATGGTATCTTCACGACCGCGGGAAGGAAAAAGATGACCACAACATTGTCAGAGGGCATACAAGGGGGAAAGATAAATGGCTATAAAATCAAGTTCAAAGGCCTGCAGTAGGTTATGCTGTTTAACATTACCTTGTATGCCGCAATACCCTCACAAAATCATGCATCGAATACAACTAAATGATTTTTGTTAACTGCGTGATTTGCAAGTTCTGAACCCTTTAACCGACGTTAGTATCTGTGCTTGTTAAAGTGAAGTACCTTGTCTAGTTTATGTCCCCAGCCAATAACTGCTTTCCTTTTCCGAAAAGCTTTACGTCATGCCTGTTTCTCGAATAAAGTTGTCTTGGTCCTGCGTCAATTGTAAACGCTTTTATTCACACTCTGAAGCTCAGGAAATGCCAAAATGTGCTCAAAATGTTTAGCGGAAGTGTAATAATGTTCTTTGGCGTTTACAGCTTTACTGATGTCCTCGTGATACGATTCGTGCTCGCGATATAGTCAGATTGCAAAGAATGACCGCTGTGGCTACAAGAAAAATCTCATGCAATTTGTTTTTGTAATGCGGCTCAGAAGAGAGGAAAAAAACCATGTGAAATTTATCGCATTTTGAACCTGGCAGTGTGCCTGTGGCAGCGGTAATAATGTTAAGAATAGCAGTTGTGCTCCATAAATATGTTAGAACTGACGTTATATACATACATACTGAAAAAAACTATCGTATACCAATGTCTACTAAAAATTCAGAAACCTGCCCACTAATTTCTAAGCATTCCAATGCGCCTGTCTCCATTTAAGTAATTTCGTTCCACAAATAGTGTATATTTACACTGTTATAACAATTAAATGTGCTAAATTCGCCAATTATGCATTTTCTGAGCAAACTCAGAGCGTTACATATTTGGTGCTTTTTACCTATTTTTCCGGAGTTTCTGCTTGGTTTTCGGAGCTTTTTCTTTGTTTTGGTCATGTGATGGTGGTGTAAAAGTAAGATAGACATTCTTTTAATATCGTTGGTTTATTTTTATTTAGGAGAAAGCCTTAAATTCCTTATCAGACACGAAAAATGATTGTCGTCGTACGACTGGTATCAAAATGGCCGACGAAAGAGAAAACACAAATTACAACACATTCGGGGTCATGTGGTATTTTAACCAGGGTTTTCAGGGCAGAACCCAAGTGCGTTAACAAGGCACTGACTTTTTCTCTTTTTTATTACCTTTTTGTTCACACATAAACATCAAAGTTGAACTTCGGATGATGCAAAAACCTAAAATAAACATCAAACGCACACAGTTATTCTAAAACAAGTAGTATTTTCCAAAATGGCTCTTGCAACCTGTAGACTTCGGAAAGCAAACTCATACTTTGTGCAAAGTGTTTGCTCACAGTGAGGGCATGTAGGTCAGCGAGTATGGGAACCGCTTAGTCGGCCTTGCGCATCGGCTGCCCGGCGCCCCGCTCCGGCGCTCTCCCACAACCTCCTCTTTGCCTGCCGCTCACAAACCTCTGTTTGTTCACCGGCCCAAAGGACGTGGGGTAGCCGTCGTCCGAGAGATGGCGCCAGGTGCGCCGGTGCGTGGTGGAATGTGGAGGTATGTGGTCAGACTCTATGGTTTAGGACTCCAAGACAATGAGGATCAGTAGTTTCGCAGACGGGTTATTCGATCGAGCGGCCGTGCTAGTGGCATCAGGCAGATTTCGTCTCAGCGATGTAAGTAGAGTTGTTTCACAGAACCGCATTGTTGTAGGGAGCAGTTCCTCAACTGGCGCCCAACATGGGGCTAATTCCAAGCCCATCCGTGGGCATTTGCTCTCTGCGGCTGCTGGGGTGGGGCTCACTGCGGTTTGCGCCGGCATTCTTTTGTTCTGGCAAAGAAGCGCCATTTTGGCAGTAGGCTACCCGGGGCTTTGAGCCGTATAGGTACCGGACACTCGAGTTGGTCGGGCGACCTCAGCGCCAGCCGCGGCAGGCGCGCACAACTCTGGGTCGGAGAGCCGCGCCGACAGCCTTCATCGTCCTCGAACGTGCCTTCGCAAAGGCGTCTAGCATAACTTTATTTGGGATGCTTACCTACAAAATACTGCAAATACGGCAGAAAGAAATGGTGTAGCAGGTAGAAGCCTCCAAATAAGACGGCGCTGATGAAATAATATCGTCTTCCTGCCGAGCCAGCCGTGGGCTGGCACACTGTGAAGGTTGCTTTGAAGGCTTTGGATTTCCTCGCAGATTTTTTTCTCTCTCTCTCTCTTGCGGGTACGAAGCCCTAGTTACTTATATTGGCTACTGCATTTTAAAAACAGAGTAAGTGAGCGGATTACGGGCTGCTGTGAAATACGAGCAGGTGGTTATGAGATTGGTTAGCAGGCTGTAAATACGCATAAGCGCGCACTGCGCAGTATATTTGTTCTCAACGAGGACGCTCAAACGCAGTTATGACGGTAGTTTATCATTCAGCGGTTCCACTCTATAGTAGATCTAATATTTCACGTGGCTATCGCTCTATTTAATACAGAGAACATGTGGTGCACTCTTTAGGCGTTGATGTTCCTAAATGCTTCTTCAGCTATCGAATATCATAACATATCATTGGCTTTTTTTGCAAAACAAACTGTGAAAGACTGTTGTCAAATCCAGGAACTGGTAGGAAAAATACAGATAACATCGGCTTCGATAAAAGTTGGACATAAGCAAAACGCAGGACCAAATGTTCGCGTTCAACTATTTTTTTTCGTTCAGATTAAAGCTTTTGCTGCAAATTGAAGGGAATAAAAGCGATACAATTACAGTTCTCACGCCAGAGCCGTTAGTGTAGAGCAAAAATATCGCCAAATATGAATATTCTACAATAACTCCAATATGCTTAATGGGTATCCTGCTCCCCCCCCCCCCCCCCCTTTCTGACCTCTCATACAAATGAAAATTCTTTGATAGCCTTCTCGCGAAGAGTTTCTTTTCTCCCGGCATGTTTTTATACAGCTGGCGAGCTGGGTTGCACTAAGAAACCCGTGAATTTTATTGGTGGAGGGGCCAACATAGACATATTTTTCTTTATCCGTTAAAAATAGAGATATCGGCCGTGCACTGCTCCGGTAGTAGCGAACAAAGAGGCATGAAAAGATGATGACACGGTGTGATTTATAGAACACCCTTGTAATTATTAGATTGTTGTAATGTAAATCATGATTCCAAAATAAGCATTATATTTTCAGCTCTCGAGACGTCTTATTCTAAGACTCGTTCCATTCATTAACGTCACCACTTCTCCTACACAGAACCAATTGTGAAGTTAATACTGGTGCTGCATATGCCAAGTACCATATTCAAATCAAATGTAACGACCATGTTGCTGAGTCCGTAGCTCTGCAGTCAACGACGTATTTCGACATGTGTACTCACATGGATCGGCTAACGCGCAGAAGCATCGCGCAAAGTCTGACATCGTATTTGCAAACGAAACATCCTCTTAAGGGAACTCTAAACCAATAAAGTACTGTTTATTTTGAACCAAAACGCGCAGATCATAAGAAAGTCGTGTGGGTCAGTCAGAAGACGTGTGAGCTATCCCGTGCATGCGTTTCCCTTCTGGGCGGCACGTCAATTTGTTTCTACCTTCCGTCTCATACGCGAATTCAACCGAGAAAATCCGTCCTCGCTCTCCTGACTGTGAGGCAGAATGAATGTAGAAAAGCACAATTGATTTTTAACATAAAATTGGCTGCTATTATGATTCACCCGATGCGGCGAGAAAGGAGCGCGCCCCAGTAACGAACGTTCTGGCGCACGGTGACCGACCCAGTGTTGCACGTATCTGCCGAAAGCGGCGCTGGGTTTCGCTGGCTCATTGTCGCCCCCTGGGCAGTGACCGGTGCCTATAGATGCATGCTTGGTAAGTTAGTTTTGATGTCAGTGTTTCATCTTTGCTTAGTTTTATACGATGGCTACAGAGGCTTGAAGTTTTTTCAGCGTCTTTTCTTTGTTCTGTTTGTGTAATGACTTAAGGTAGGTCACCACCTTCAAGGAACGCATTTTCTGAAAAAAAGGGGCTTTTTTAATTGAGAATTTTCAACATGGCTGTCAATTGAAGAATATTTAGCAAAAAAATATGCTGTTAGCTTAATCAGTTCAAAATTTATGAATTTTTAACCCCTCCGAGGCGCATCCTAAACCGAAACTGAAGGTTTCCGATTCCATAGCATCTGCCATATCACCATAAATGTCTCATCGTAAATACGTTACGTAATGCTAATTTATTTAGGTACATTGTAAAGCTTTAGGACGCATTTTTCGGGATATTGTACATTCGATTTATTTCTAAATTTCCAATAAAGAGCAGTGGGTGGCACGCTCTTCACGTTGCGCGCATTTGCGTTGCCTTGCGTTTGTGTCCGTTTGTCTGTGCTTTTTCGCATGCCGTTTTAAGCTCTCGGATTTAGTTCCAGCCTTGCAAGGAGACAGTTATAGTACTTTATAATCTGCAGTTACAGTTATAGAACGAGGATGGTGTGCCTAACCACGGACTCACCGTATGACGAAGGCCGCACGAGAGCCAACTGTAAGACGCAAAACAGGCAAAAAAAAAACGTGCGCTTAAGCTCGGTCAAAAGGAGATCGTGCGGTTATGTTGAATCTCCCACTGGCTATGCACCAGTCATAATCATAATCACCATCATCGTGTAGATTTTCCCGTGTTAGTAAAGGGATGGTCCCCGCTAAGGGCAGCAATGGCCCTGGTCTCACGATGATGGTGATCATGATGATGACTGGTGCATAGCCAGTGGGAGATTCAACAGGTTACAAGGAGGGAGCAAGCTATGAGCCTGGCGGATTTTTGGCGCATTGACTGTTTTTGATTATGTGTACAATAGGCTTAAACCTTTAAAGCCATTGTTCTCAAAGCTTGATTTTTTGCATCCATCAGTTACGCGAACAGTGATAACTTTGCTTCTAGTAATTATTTTCGTACGAAAATTTGCGCGCTGTTTCTTTATATATACTAGAACTACGCAATGAAACAGAATGACTGAAAAATATTGGTAACTTTTTTATATTGAGGCCAGTTGTGGGAAAACCAAACCTGTCGGATATTAAAATTTTCAG
The DNA here is from genome assembly GCA_013339765.2 of Haemaphysalis longicornis. Classification (NCBI taxonomy): domain Eukaryota; kingdom Metazoa; phylum Arthropoda; class Arachnida; order Ixodida; family Ixodidae; genus Haemaphysalis; species Haemaphysalis longicornis. Next base: position 115,759,623 of record CM023456.1, on the reverse strand, counting down.
TCTTTATGATTACGCAACTTAACCTAAAGATGTGAAATCGTGGAGGTTAGATGCACAGGTTATTGACCTCATTACGTTCCTGCCAAGTCGTGTTTGAATTGCACCTACCGTTACATGCATATTTTCGCGCATTTTTATTTATATAAATTTTTGGTCAGACATTTTAGCAATTTTATCATTTTAAAGTTTCTAACTGTATAAGCTTTACAAGCCAAAAACGTAATTGTAACGTTTGAGCTATACTTGTACAATTAGTTTTCGAAAGTGGTGACCTACCTTAAAGGGTTACGGGTGTATGTAGCGTTTTGAAGGGAGGTATGTAGTGTTTTGAAGGAAGTCGCTTGGGCATTTTGATGTGCCTTTACTTCAGTTTTTTAGTCATATATCGCCTGGATGCCTCTTTGTTTTCATTGTAAATTTCAGAGTGGGCTTTTATTGCCGCGCCCTGTATGTAGCTAGCGCAGGTGGGGGGAATCTACGCGTGTACAGTTAGGCGTTGTCGATCCAGCTGATTTTTTTTTTTTCGTTCGGTGAGGTGCCGGTGAGGTGTCGAGCACGGGTTGTTAGTGGCATCATGGGAGATTTCATGTCGCCTAGGTGATGTAAGTAAGCAGTTGTTTTCACAGAACCGCAGTGTGCCTCACTTTTTGCATGCCGTAGAGAGCAAGCTCACAACTGGCGCCCAACGTCGGGCCGCCGTCGTTCTAGAGATGGCACCAGGCATAAGGGTTTCTTAGTAAGTATACTAGGGAGGAAACTGCACTTGGGAATCCATGTCGTCATGGTTGGTTATGGGAAGACCCCCGCTTCTGGCTTGGGCTTGGCGTTACGATTTGATTCGTCAGAGGTTTTTTTTTAATTCTATTTGCTTTCTTTAAATGCATTAACACGTTTACGATTTACGAAAAAGACGAAATGCTCCCTGTTCTGCGGTAGCCAGCCGTGAGCCGTGGCAACTACGTGCTTGATGAAAGAGCAGGCAGTGCGTGATCATGCCTAATGTTGGTCACGCGACTCATGCCGGAGTCGAAGGAACGTATGACTGAGCGTGTAATATGCCACCTCAAAAGTTTTAGCTGACGAAAAAAAAAGAAACCAAATGTACTTCGACGAAGACCAGATGGGACAGCGCCTGCGGCCGCCCATATCTTGTCTTCGCTCAGGACTGTTTTCCTTTATCTTCAAGTATGAACCAACTCGCTCAGCAAACGGTTTTGTTAAACTGTAGCTGACGGTCGGTGCACCGATTGACCACGAAGGCGACTTTTCATAGGCACGCTCAAAAAAATTTCCACGCTTTTCGAACAACTTATTTCAAATATTTGTAACATTAATAAAATGAGAGTCTCTAAAGAGTTTCTCACAAAATACAGACGTTGTTAACTACCAGCTTTACCTGGAAAATTGTAGGCACAACCGTTCAGGCAAAAATACGATTTACGTCTTTTTTCCTTAGCTTTAAAACAGCCTGTTTTATTCCCCAACTACTTAATAACACGCCATTATTTGCGTTTTTGTGGCACTGTGTTAGAATATACGGCCACTAAAACGTTTCAATCCAAGCCAATGATGAAACTAAGGCGAGCGCGTGGTATAATGGCGGCCCATGACTACACAGACGGTCTTGATGTGAGCCGCATAGACGCTAGCGCCAGATTCCTCTCTAGTGTATAGCAAGGAACTCTATGGGCGCCAGGTGCGCGGGTTGGGGTTGCGTGGTGGAATGTGAAGGCAGGCGGGCAGACTCTATGGTTTCGGGCTCCGATCAGTGAGGATCAATATTGCCGCAGACGGGTTGTACGATCGAGTGGCCCTACTAGTGGCATCCAACAGATATCACCTCAGCGATGCAAGTGAAGAGATGTGTCAGAGAACTGCAGTGTGCCTCTTTTAAAGCAAAGCTTTCTACCTCTACCAGCCAACGGTTTCGTTGTGTGCGCCACAATAAACTCCCAATCAGGCTAAATAAAACTACTGGCACCGCCAGGAATCGAGCCTGGGCCCGAAGAGAAGCGAAGCGAGATCCCGTCGTCAAGCGACGAAGCTACGCCCACACGTGGAGACGGGGGAGACAGACGCTGGTTTTGATTGCGCGGCTAGGGAGGGAGAGGGCTTACGTGCTTTTTGGAGGTGACACATAAAACAAGAATGAGGGGGAGGCAGTGAGAGATGGTACCACGCGTGCCGTCCTCCTTCTCACCCTTCTAAAGACGTTCCTGTCCGTTTTCTTTCTGCCGACGCACGGCCGGGCTTGAGCGGCAGCGTCCGCCGCTTTAACCTGGCCGTGGCTGACGCTGCTGCGTTCGGGCGAATCTCAATTAAAACCTGGGCCCGAAGAGAAGCGGAGCGAGAGCCGGTCGTCTTAAAGACTAAGGTACGTCCGCACGTGGACACAGACGCTGGTGTTGATTCAACGGCTGAGGAGGGGGAGGGCGCTTTTTAGCGCGGGTCCCAGGTAGCGACTAGCAGAATCACTGGTTTCACTCTTTGTAGCTACACACGTGCGTGAATTCAAGTGGCGTCACGCGGGCGATTGTTGTAGCTTTGCTTTCCAACCACCTTCCCAGCGTGGATTTAAGCCAAATTTTTTTGGCATGCCGTAGGGAGAAGGCCCATACGCGACAGTCTGCTATCCTAGACCTCCAAATGGAATGCAGGCCTATAGCCATGATGAGATCATATGGTACATACGGTTGTCACTAGGTGCATAAAGTAATCATATGCCTTGAAGTGAGACGGGCATGTCTTTAAGGCTTTCTGCAACGTACCCAAAAAAAGATGGCGACCCAACTACCTGTGAACATATGCTCCGACTGTTGTACAAAGTGCACATTCCAGGACCGGCAACAAACAAGCCTTTCCCCTGCATCCACGCGTTAACAGGCAGTGGACCGGTGTGTATACATATACAGTTGAAAAAAAAAAAGGTTTTCAGATTCTGGCGCGGTCATCTTGACACGCAATAGCATGCCTCGGAACTATACAATGATCGCTAGCTGGCACAGGGACCATCTCCTTCAGGCCCTCAGTAAGTGCCTTGTTACATTTGTTAGATATGCGCTATTGAAAAACGCACCACTAAAAACCAGGAAAAATCCACTACCTCTGTAGCTTTTAGGGCTACGGAAGTTTTCACTCGCCGACCAGACAATATATGTCGGCAATGCCTTTGAAAGTACACCTTGTAAAAAAAGTTTGCATAAGAGGAGTCATTTGCATACCGTGAAAACTAAAAGGCATTAATCCTACTAGGGGCTTCTCTGAAAGGTAAGCACTCTGCGACAAATAAACACGCACACACACGCATGAAAGCCGCCGGCGTACCACGGCCATTATTGTTCCGCATGGAAGAAAAAAAAGCGTTTTTTCCTCCATGTTGTTCCGTGACTACGGCGTACCGGAGGCCATGGGAGAGATCTTGAACCATAAGTGGCGGGAGCAGACGACGTACCCATGAGCCTTTGCGCTTTTTACTGGTCCCTTATTGCACGGCGTCAAACGGCGCGCTTATTTCCTGCTCATTTTCCTTGTCACCGCTTACGGCTGGCACGGCTAGGGTGCCTCGATGCGGATACGCGCGTGAATCGCGGAATCCTAGGCACTGGGCAAGGCAAGTACCCTCATCGGTGGTGGCGTCTGAAAATTAAACAGGCCAATGCTAAACGACCGGCCCAAGTATGTTGCCGATCGGCGCATGCGCAATATGGAGCTATCTCCAATCCAGCAGGCACCAGCAGGTGCCGTCAACACGCTCCGGAAGGGATCTTAGCGTTATGCCCCACAACAATTTCAAGCTGCTTTCCACACCATGGCTGAGCTCAAGCTAACCTGACAAAAGGGGCTGTTACGATTGTGCGCGCCGCAACCATGTTCCCGCATCCTGCGAAGTTTTGCGAATGCAAGCCTGCCTCGTACAGATCACAACATGCCGCAGAACAGCCGGCGCAAGGGCGCCTCGACGTCGGCTTGTATCAAACTTCGGCGGCGGCAAACACTGCGTGCAGCGACATACCCGAAGGATGTGGACGCCGCAGAGGAGAACTCTCTCCCCTCTCAGACTCAAGCGTGCGCCGTTACTACCGACCCGTCACGAACTCTTGATAAGAGTGTTGTGTGTCTGTACGATGTTCGCGGCCGGTGGCAAAAGCAGGAGGAGGCGTTGACTGTTAGGCTTGATGTGGCACGAGCGCAGATTATTCGTTTGGGAGCAGCGAATCAGTGCTGTCACTCTACCGAGTCCTGTACTGTAACTTCTGCCAGAAGGGCATTGTCCCCGTCTTGCTTCGGCTCATCCTCTGCGCCATGCATGAACCAGTTAAGTTTGCCTTCCCTTTCTGGTCGTCACCAAGGCAGAAAAAATTTGCTGGCCGCATACCAACCACGCTACCACGCTGACGGAGGCGACGGGGCCCGGTGCTGGTATGCCTTCCCGATGTATAACCGGTTGCCAGGGTGGGATGGCAACTTCGCAAGAGGGCAATGCATAAAATACGATGTGGCGCAGTTGTGGGGCGAAAAGATGGGAATTTTATGTATATGAATTAAAAAAAAAAAAAAAACACAGCTGCAAGACAGTGCGCGTATTTTCGCAGCGAGAACAAATGTATTCCAGGCGTGCGTGCGTGCGGGTACGTACCAGCACTCGGAAGCCTAGCGGCGCCACGGCGCCCCGAAGCAGGTGGTGTTGCCTGTAGCCGACGACGCGCGGAAGCTCCCGCCTCGGCGGGTTCATGTGCCGGCTTGTCTCCGATTCTCGCCACTTTCGGCGTTGGCGCTCCACGCGCCTCGGACCGTACTGTACATTCTAGCGCCACTTCCAACTACAACAGGATAACAAATACATACTGGTGTGCGTTGACCCCGTGGACACATCTTTCTTTCTCTAAGATATGACGAAATACGCCGAATAACAGCACTGCTTGACCGAAAAGCAGAAACTGTGGCACGTGCCTTTGTAGGGACGGCCGATCTTCGATATGGCGTCCCACGGCAGCTGCGAACGAACCGGGGTTTAAACTTTGTTTCGAGGACAACGAAGAAGTATGTCGGCTCCTTGACATTGACAAAAGGCACACAACCCGTTACTATCCGGCTTGTAACTGCAACTGTAGAGCGGCTTAGCTGAACAGCAAGCATAAGCATTTGCTTTCCTCGAACTATTTTGTTGTTAATTTACAACCACATTGTTTTCATCAAGAATTAATTACTGCCATTAGACTGGGCCCTAACTGCTAAGGAAAACGTAAAAAAATGTTTCCACAGTAGACTCCCACGAACTCGGAGACCGTTCGAATGATCAGAAATTCGTCTTAAGCGGAGGATTTTTGTATTGTGGATGTTACAAGAGATCGAAAAATGCTGTTCGTTTTAACGGGAGTCCACTGTGTATTGCAAAAGAGGATTTTAGGGCGGTAGAGAACATGCCAAGCACTTCATGCCAGTTCACTATTTAAAAAATACTTAATGTCAGTAACAGCAATGTACGATTTTCGTTTGTCCAGGAAATATAAAACTATGACCCATTCCTAATGGAGTTTGTAAATTTAGTACTCAACAGCCCAAGTACAACATCTGGAAAAATGAGGTGCGGACTTCAAACCTTGGAACACATACCATAGAATAACTACAGCCACATACGGCTTTCAATAAAATCGACTTGGAAACATCACCTCTAAACTGCAAGACGTTTTCTCTTAGCTTCCTAGTCACTTTTCTTTTTACCCTGTAATTCCTATGAAGTGTATTTTTATACCGTTTTGCTGACGATACGTATTTTTTTAATCGTGTTTTTTTTTCGTTGGAAAATAAGTACAGATTATGCGGTGTCACAGCCGATGACCGAGGCGTTTTTGTTCAGTCCGTTTTTTGCTTGCGAGGCAATGCCAGTTCTTTTCGCATTGTGAAAGTGATTTTGTTTCTTATTACACAGTTTATTTTTTGATTTTTCGTTTCTTTTCAGCAGACCTTCATGTTTCATGCGTATGATCCTGAATTTTGTATGTTAGAGTGACGGTGTTCGGGAAGCCTGCGGCCTCGTCAAGCCGGCACCGCGCCGGCTTTTTCTGCAGTTCTCCTGCATCATGTATCTTAACATAAATTATAAATTGTTATTATTACTATGTCCCACCAAGTTTGGCGAAATCAGAGGTACTGGGATCTTTCTGCTGTTTTTGCCTACAACACGAAAGTGTATGGGAGCTTCGGCGACTCTCCTTTCTACCTTTTACATAATCACGAGCCCGACCCGCCAAACGCGGTGGTTAATGGAGAGACGGGTAGCGTATTATCCGGCTGAACTTGCATCTAGATTGCAAATGACCGATGACGGAACAGCGGAAGCATTACGGGAAGCAGCCAAGAGAAAAAGCCTGTACAACACCAGAGATAGGGCGGTTCCCTTTAAAGTAGGGCATTACGTATACCTACAATGTGTGCAGATAAAAGGCAGGGCTCGCGTGCAAATCGACCCCCCAATGGTGAAGACTGCATTGCGAGAGAGCAGCTTTGGCCAGTCAAAGGCTCACGGCTGATTTAGCCGTTCCCATGGCTGCTGCGAAGGCGATACTCGTGCGTGGGTGTCCGGTCGGTGGCTTTTCTCTGGAATCGCTCACTGCACAATACTAACGCTGTATCGCTTGGCCCAATGATTCCCGTATTTGGAGCCAGCGTCAAAGGAGGCTCACACTGAAAAGCCACCGACTCATCCTTTACAGTGAGTGGTCATTAGGACCCCACCTTGGAGTGATCGGAATAAAAACGATTGCCCTTCATAGATGGCCTGACTGGCCCAGTCGCTAAGGACACCACCGGATTCTAGCGGGTACAAAGCGGCAGCAGGCGGTGGAAGAGGCAGTGGAAACAGTGAAATGGAGGTGTTAAAGGAAAGGCCGGCAGCTGAATGGGAAGAACAATTAGAGAAGCGGACGATAAGGTCGCCAGGAAGAAAAGGCAAAATAGTAGGACTTGGGAGTCTGGGGTCTAGCCATCGTTCAGGTGAAGCATCCATCAACCCGCTTACACACCTGGGAACTTTGCCAATGTCCAATGACCCGGGCAACGATGGCTAAAGCTACATGTGGATTCCCTAACTATGGTTCCACCCCCACTATCGCGCTCGCAATGCTTTCTCCCTTTTTCTCTAGCCCTTCGTTTGAGCTCCTGCCAGCCGGAGCAGACCACGGCAAATGTCCAGCTCTTCGTTCGAGCCTCACCACCACAGCCTCGCCACGGTGAACGAGTCCAGCACCTCGTTTCAGTCCTGCCGCTGCAGCCTGACCGTGGTTTGAGTCCTGCCGCTTCAGCCCGACCGCAGAAAATGTCCAGCCCTTCGTTTGAGCCCTGCCACCACAGCCTGACCGCGACAAATGCCCAGCCCTTCGTTCTAAACCCTGCCACAGCAGCCTGACAGCAGCAAAAGTCCAGCTCCTTCGAGTCCTGCCGCTGCAGCCTTACAGCGGGAGTGTCCAACCTTTCGTTTGAGCCCTGCGGCCACAGCCTAACCGAAACGTCCAGCTCTTCATTGAAGCTATCACACCAAAGCCTAGTCACTGCTAACTTCCAGCTCTTCATTTGTGCCCTGCTACCGTAGCCCGATGCATGGCAAATGCCCAGCTTTTCATTCACTCCCTGCCACTGCAGCCTGACCACGGCAAATGTCCAGCTCTTCATTCAAGCCCCGCCGCTTCAGCCTGACCGTGGCAAACACCCAGCTTCTCGTTTAATCTCCGCCGCCACATACAACCCGACTGCAGTGAACAGCCAACTCTTTGTTCAAGCCGTGCTGCCATAGCTTGATAGCGGCGAAAACACATCTCTTCATTCTAACCCCTCCTGCTGCAATCTGACCGTGGCAAACATTTTGCGTTCCGAGTCAGCACCGCTGCATCCTGATTTGGGTGAACGTCCAACCATTCGTTCTAAGCTCCTGCAGCCAGACCTGTGAATGCCCAGCACTTCGCTCGAGTCAGTGCGGCACCACTCCGACGCAACTCAGAGCCAGCAGCCGCAAGCAAGATCAAGCCCGTTGGCTTTATTAAATATTATCTCAAAATTTCATGTCTTGATACTGCCTCCACCTCCCTGACCCACCGCGGTGGCTCAGTGGCTAAAATGTTCTGCTGCTGAGCCCAAGGATGTGGGCTCGATTCCCGGCTGTGGCGGCAGCTTTTCTGATGGAGGCGAAAAGCAAAAACGCCCGTGTGTTTGAGATTTCGGCGCACGTTAAAGATCCCCAGGTGGTCAAAATTAATTGGAAGCCTTCCACTATGGCATGCCTCATAGCCCGTGTAGTTTCGGAGCATTAAACCCCATAATCAATCAAATCAATTCACCTCCTCATGGCCACAGTGGTCCCAAGGCCACTCCAATAAACCGGCTCACGACACTGCCATGTCAACACATACCCACTCAATGAATCCCTTCCGACATTCAATTCCACATTTACCACTCACAAGTTCAGTGTGCTAGGACCTCAAACATGCAGCGCTAAGGGCCCTATGTTACTGGCATTGTTGACCGTTAGCGAAAAATCCCGTAGCACCAACTTGCAGCGTCCACTGAAGCCCCTTCCCACCAAACATAAGGAACTTTCGGAACAGATGGCATGCTGCCGAGAGAAGAGTTTTCGTGCTACGCAAATAGGACTTAATTGTACTACCATGTTCTGTGCTTAAAGAGGCCTGCAGACAAGACACAAGTTTGGTTCATTCGAAAGATTGGCTCGTTACAATCATACTGACACCACTTTAACGTAAACTTCGCTCAAATAAGCCATATAACTAGGAATGGCCATGCGACCCACTTGCTCATTTCCCGCCACAGAACCTATGATGCCATAGTCCAGCTCTGTGATTGGCCGAGGCTGGCAAACGCAAATTAGACAGGGCTTATAATAAGCTTGCCGAACCAGCTATTTGCGCTTACATTTAGGGCACATTCTTTTTATAGAAGTAAGAATGGTGGGGTAAGCAGTGAAACTTACGAAAGTGCGCGTAAACATAGAAGCACAGATGTGTCCTGCTGTTGGTACTGCGCACATACGCTGTTTTAGCGCACACAAGCAGTGTGGCGCATTGGCCGATTGGCATAAGTGATGTCTTACGTGAACATGTTTGTTGAGCAAACACCATGTTTCCCCGAAACGATTATTTTCTACCTTAACAAAAACAAGCCAGGAGCAATGCGGTCAAAAAACAAAGCACAGGCAAAAACAGTCCGTGCAGCATTGTGGAGGCATCTAGGAACTGAGGGTAACAAAGCTCCGCAGTTTGGTTTGAAGGGCCTAATTATGCACTAGGTTTCGCTTGAGGCCCTCCTGTTCTTGCGACGTCATTTGCAGACTTTGCGAAAACACAGGGCTTGGTGGGAGATCAAATTCTAACTCAAATTGATGAATTTCTCGGTGAATAAAGCATCGTTTGCTCCCGGATAAGCACTGGGGGCACTATAGAACATATCTTTCAAATAAAACAAACTTGTATTGTGTTTGCATGGCCCCTTAGAGGGAAGTGTCAACAGGGCCATTAAGACAAAATACAACTTTTTTCAGATTGAAAGAACTACCTACGCCTTTAGTAACACTTCCAGTTCCAATGCAGCTACAAGACTGTTTTCACCTGAGAAAACTCCAGAAATATTAAAAATTTTCAATGTTTGCACTTCTAGTGCATGATACAGAAATGTCGATATACCGCACCATGCCCCTAGACTTACCTAAAAAGTAGCAAGCCACCCTTATTTATGAAACAAATGCGTTATAACTGAGCAAAATAAGCACTTTAGACTAACAAACCTTGTAGCCTTAAAATCTACCACCACCCCGGGCTACTTAGGCAGAACACTGGAGTTTTTAGCTGTTGACCAAAGAACAAAAAGAGGTGTTCCAACTGAACCAGTAAGTGGCGCTGGGTGCGCACAGAAATTGCCGGACTTCTACTTAACTGTGAACGGGATGTCGCTTTAGTTTATCGAGCCATCACTGGCATTAACCATTGTGTTCAAAACTGTTACACGTTGACAAAGGTGCATTCGGTTTAGTTAGCTTCTTGGCAAATTCCTTCTGTTGATGGCAGAGCACGTTCTAGTTAACAGTTTACTTCTTAGCCAAGCTCTTGTGTTGACGAAGGTAACTTCAGTGATTATCACTTCATGAATACCACACCAGCCACCCTATCTAGCGACAAAGCAACACAAGCTGCGCTGTGAAAATAGGTGAATATAGTAGCCCACAACTGTGTTGCAGGCATTGGTAGCAAACTGAAACTTTTTAGGCAGTTAGTACTTAATGCACACAATTGACAGCGACCACCCCCATTCACACACGACGGGCGAATGTCCACAACACAGCCATAATCACGGCCATATAGGTCTCAGATACCTACCAGCTGTGATTTTCAGCATGCAGTGTAGAGCTATTTAAAATTGGAGCAGCAGGGACGACGATGTCATGAAGCAAGCACTTGTGTCAAGCCAGAAATGAAATGCAGGCCATATCCGTCACCTGCCCTTTGTGTTATCTCTACTTCTAATGCTGCTTTAGCCACCAAGCAGGAGGAACATCATGACATACAGCTTGCCACCTGCACTCATTTCCTCTCATGTGCTTGTATTCTATTCAGGACAGTCCTTTTGCTTCAACATGGAAAAAAAGAGTGTAAGAACTGGGACATGAGGAAGAAATTTTTGACATGGACGGGCTCCCAAGGCTTCTGTGTTGAATCCTCTGTTTCTTCATAACAAGCACAAAGTCATTATACGGTAGTGTGCAGTTATATCTGAGTTGTCTAAACCATGTACCAGAGCCTCTGATCATGACAGAAATCCCGTGGCAACAGCAAAATGCCACAATGAAAAAGGGCAGGGACGCAAAGGGCACACAAAGTGGGTGCCGAACTTTGTATCTTAGCTGTGAGCCTTTCGCTATTCCAAAAACAGGCTCACAGGTTTCTGTGTTTGCTATGCTTAAAACACATTGCGGGAACCCTTAGGGGCCGGTGAAAAGGGATGGCCCCCACCCACACCAGGTGAGTGACACACAATTCCGCACAAACACGGGCAAGAAAACGAGTGCATGTTGCCGGCCATAACGCCACTCAACAGTCAGTTTATTTTGCACAATGATGCCACAATTTGTGAACAAGTGGTTTCCCAAACACCCTTCTAAAGACAACTACCTCACACTCACACTTTTCGCGACTGAAAATAAAATGTGCACAGCTCCAATGCCACAATCACACGATGAAATCGGCGTCAAAAGCTCCACGATAGTTCGGCTATTCCATTTTACAGTGGCGGCGGCCCCCTGATGCTCAGGACCCTAATTTACACAGCACCGGGGGCAGCGCACACAATGTAGGGAAGGGATGCAAGGCAAGGGGGAAATCGCTGGGAAAGAAGCGAGGCAGGCTTGGGGCAAACCCGTGGCCCTGTACGGGGGCTACTGGTCGGTGGGCGCAAGAAACTGTCAAGGGGCTGAGCCCGGGGGCATGCTGAGGAAACGTATGTCACCGGCGGCACTGCAAGAGTGCCTCGAGAGAAACACGTGCTTCGCGCGGACACAGCCGGCCTGCCAAACAGCGGCCAGCGCGACATGGCAGTCTGTTCGTTCTGGGATGCATAGAGGGAAAGAGAGAAAATGAGAAGGGGGAAGCGGCCGGTTTCGGTCCATCAGGCCTCCCCCCCACCCGGCCGGCCGCGCGAGCCTCCCTCACAACTCCTGCGCGTCTTGGCGGCCGCCGAGTCGGAGGAGCCGTCTGCTGGCGCTCCTTGTTGGCGACAAAGAGGTGGCGAGCCGTCTGCGCCACCTGCACCTCGGTGTCGGCATCGATCTCGAGTGCCGAGGCGGCCACCTTGGTGTCCGGGCCACCGTCGGGCGCCTCCTGCTCGCAGCGCGCGCTTTCGGGTCCGAGGTGCAGCAGCGCTGCGTCGCGGCGTTGCCCGCGTCGCCCGGCAGTCGCTCGCTTGCCGCCTTTGCCGCCGCCCGCTGCGGTGCCCGCGGCAGACTGCGCTGCCTGCGGCACCACGTCCCCTCCTCCTGCAACACAGGCGGCGGCCGCAGAGGCCGCAGTCCGCGCGTCGTCACCCACGTGTCCGTTGAGCACGGGCTCCGCGACATCCCGGTTGGACGAGGCGATGGCGGAGGGCGGCGCCTGCTGGGGGGCCTCGGCGCCGTTGGTGAGCCTCCGGTCTGCTTGCTGCTGCATGCGCGCCAGCTGCTCCTTGGCCTCGCGCAGCTGCTGCTGCAGCAGGTAGATGGTGCTCTGCATGCCCTCCACCTCCTCGTCCAGCTCCAGCAGGAACTCGTCTTGCTCTGCGCACACGTCAACCCTCCTCCATTTTTAGGAATGCCTATCTACAATCAGGACGCAGCCATTCCATTCACAGCGGATAAAGGAGCAGGCTACGCGCGCATCCATACAAGTTTCAGTCAGTTTCTGTTTGTTGCAAAAGTTGTGCTCCAAGGAAGTATTTTGGGCCCCTTGCTATTCAATTACATTTATAACATACATTGATAGTAGTAGTTATAGTTTTTTTTGGCCCCAGTATAACAGAATGCAACATTATAAATTACAATGTTCTTTCAAAACGCTTGACAGTCAAGCTGAAGCAACGTTAATTCCATTGAGACAAAAGCAGTTATTTTCTATTGAGAAATAAAGCATTTAGTCTGCAAGGTAGTAGACTTTATGACAGAGAAATTATCTGTAGAGTTCCTGAAAACAATTGCAAGGTAGTAGATATTATGAGAGAGAAATTATCGATAGAGTTCACTGAACAAAAAAATTTTGGAATTACAGTTTCCTGCGCAGCTTATGCTGGGGATACACGCAGTTCACCTTTGCAGCAAACTTCCCTCAACCACAAGAGTATTTACTCTCCAACACCCAAGGATGCTGGCACATGCATGTGAGGTGAAAATACGGTTAGTGCTAGGTTTCTGGGCGAACTAAAAATTGCAAGCTCTGTACTTTAATATTTGTCCAATTATAAGTAAACTGCCAGTTGTTTTTCATAAAACAGCACCAGCAATACACGAACACGTAGTTTGCTTCACTTCTCTTATGTGCTGGCACTCCACTGTGTCACTATTGTTTTCTGGATGGACTTTTGCGAGTATTGCGAATGACATGTGTAAAATTCGATTTTATCTATATGCAAAAAGCTCTGATTAGAGCTGCACACCCCTGCTGGCATGTGTGGGCACACTCACAGCCTGCTTTCATGTCGAGTTCTGCAACTCGGCATATTATCTACTGCAGCTGTACATTGCACCCTTCTGTGTGTGTCTGCCTGTTTCTACTGGCATCTCATTGTGAAAAAATAAGCATACACTGAGGCAGTGCACTTTACTCATGTTTGCGACTGATGCTGTCACACTGTTTTCCGTGCAGGCAAAAAGCTTTGCCAGCCCTTTGCACCCATGTGTGCTTCTGGAACCAGTCAACAGGCGAGACAGCCTGGCATTATCGTTCTAACTAGTCTGAAAAGTGGCTTAACATTCAGCCGGCCTCTGCTCCTCCAAAGAAGAAGATGTCTAAGTAATGTTGACAAGGAAGCTACATTTCAAGTTAGGCAGGTGGGAGTAGCAACCACTCTGTGTGGCTTGCACGGAACATCAGACACTTGTGCTGTGGGAGCCGTCACCGACTCCCCATCATGTACATCCAATTTGTGCAAAACCAGGCGCTTCCATTCCCTTCGCCAGAATACCGCGGGAGGGGGCCCAAGTTGACCGACATCAACCTCAGCCCGACCGCTGCGCGTAGAGGCGTCCTTTCTCGCGGCACCACTCACCCGTCTGGCTCTTCTTCATCTCCTCGCTGAAGTTGCGCTGCAGCGCGAGGTCCCCCTCGAGCTTGGCCATGCGGCCCGAGGAGGTCATCTTGCCGAGCTCTTCGTTCTCCTGGTAGAGCAGCCGGCACTTGGCCATCAGCCGCTTGCCCGTGTTGCTGCGGGGGAAGGAGAAGAGGGGGCCTTCCAGATCCGTGGGCAGCACAAGCGCGCACGGCACACACACAGCGAGGCCGGCACACGAGAAGAACATAAGGCTGGGCTAGCGACGCCACTGATGGGCCACCTCGCTCTCATATCGGCGCCAAGACGTCGTAGCCGGGGGCTTGGGCAGCAGAGACGCACGGGCGAAGAAACACCATCGACGGCCGCAGACTAGAAACAACACAGCACGCGTCGGGGCGACGCAACTTGGAGCGAACACGCAGGCGTTGCCGAAGACACATCGAGGAACTTGGGAGGAGAAGGAACTTTTGGGCGTCTCAAGTGAGACGGGGCTTCCAATCGGGACCTTCAGGCAGCATGGTCCCGCGGGCCGCACCAAGTTGCATTGCACCACGCTTGCTACTGGCACACTGCCGACGCTCCGAGGGCGGTCGATTTAGGCCAAGCCAAAATGGCCGCATGAGATACGCAGTAGTAGTACACTGGCAGATTTCTGCCTACCTTCTTGGATGGTCGCCAGCTTGCTGCCAGCACAGGGTGTTTCACCAAATCAGGGCATGAGGGGCTCGAACGAAACTTTCTAAGAAATTTACCACAGGATATAACACAAAGCTCTTGGCAATTATATAATAGAAAGCACTTGGCAATTGAAAAATTACTCGCTAAACCAATCAGCGGAGTGAGGAATAAACTCTGCAATATAGTGATGACCTTTTTACACTTTGCACTATACAAAACTACAGGGGGTTTCTTTCATAAGCACACATTTTAAAACTTCTGTTCACACTGATAAGAAGTAATATCGCACTCCCTCACTACTGTTCCTGTAGAGCAGGCATCAAGACTCTACCATAGCAGTCCCCACTAGTAACAACAAAGGAGGTGTGCTTGCCACATCAAAGGCGGAATGGTTAAAAACAACCTGTTTGTGGAACGAAACTTGTAGGTCACACGATAAACAATGAATCTTGTAAAATCTTGCTTTAATTGACAGACATTTAAACATGTCGTGCTCTCTGGGCTGCCGCTACCAATATGCAGCCATAAGCAGCACACCCCACTATCCTCCGTATTATGTCGAATGACAAACTTAACATGAAGACAGCATACAACTTTGCTCCAATCAAACGATTTCCCTGTTGGGATATCACTTGTGACTGTTTTAATGCAAACTTCAATCAAAGAAGCTACATGTTGAAGGAAAACGGGAGAAACAGTGGCTACTCAGTAGCTACTTTCTCGCACTTAAAGGGACAACTTTTTTCAACTTTTTGAAATATTAAATGTTGCATAGGTACTCAAAGTACCTCAGCCAAAAATTACTGCTCTATGCCCATCAGATAACTTGTCAGCTCGCTGAAAAGATTTTTCTCTGTTTACCGGTCTTGACGTTCTTCGGGCTCGAATCAAGTCACTAAGGCCATGTAAAGTTGCAGCAATGAACGCGATAGTAATTTTCAAGAAAAAAGCCACAAAAACAAAGCAGAAATATATCTGGTGCGACGAGCAAATTTGCTGGCGATAACAGCTTTCGCAGTGGTTCCAGACGCGAAGGAAAGAGTCGCTTAGAAAGTGTTGCAGTCCCTTTAACATGTGATGGTTCACATCTTAGTTGTGCAACTCGTTAATGCAGACCAAAATCCCCGATTATTAAAATATATTCTGGGATCGCAGCCAGGGGGTCAGTGTGTGAAATAAAAGAAGTGTTACACTGTAGCAAAAGGAAAAAAAAAATAGCACAGTGAATATAACTTAGCCAAATGAACATGAACCAAGAGGTGAATGCTACAAGTAGTGGTGACACTATGCCGTCCCTTGAGTGGCTCTCACAACGGCACGGCGGGTTCTGAAACTCAAAGAATTACAAACAAATCATACCCGGCAGTTCCCTACTAGTCATCAAGAGTTGAGATGGGCTCATGATGGCCAATTCTACCCACTTGCATCCCTCATAGTAAGAATTCCGTCACAGGCAATGCAGTTTTTCGGTATAGGGCCACTGCATACTGTAATGCTTGTTTGTTTACTAGGTTTGATCACTGGTTCCAAAATTCGGTTTCTTCACGACAGCACCGAGTCAGCGTAGTGAGCTCCCTTTTTTGGTCTGCTCCCAACAGTGAGTAACAGGGTCTTTGTCACATCACATAGTAGCAAGATGGTAACTTCAAATACACCCCTTAAGAACGAATTTTTCAATTATGGCAGCAACATTTCCCGCCGAACAAAACTGTAGTGATGCACATGGTGCCCAATCATCCGAATAAAGCAAAGCTGTATGCTGTGTCCATGGTCCCTTCAAAACGCGACGTTTGAAGCGGCAAGCAATACACTTAGATAAATAGACAAACATAAGACAAAATGCGACTACTCATTGCGTTGTATAATTTGGAGCACAACTTCAGAAGAAGCAAGCTTCGGCATATCTTTGCTACACAGCCCCATGCAGACTAACGAGGCCCACTCTGGCAGGACATGCTTGCAATTTCAATTAGGCTGCTTTGATTAAAACGCATTTTAAATCTTTACAGATGCTTGTGGAGTCTTGGCATGCCACGCTTACCAGCTAGTCTTGTCTGTCACCTCATTTGCATTCTACGACAAGCTCAAGCTTTAGCAGGTTTGCTGAAACCCAACAGCCTCAGCTGCTTATAGACTTACTGGTTACACCTTCTTGCAAGGCCGTAGTCCAGAAAACAACGTTTCCCTTTGTGAACAGCACATCAATCAATTCTGCACTTATTGCAATGGGCTGGATTTTGTGAACACAAAACAGCCAGTGGTCTCTGGCGTCAATGCTAAATAGGTTTCCCAGTCACCACTTTCAATCTTGTAAAACAAATGTGGCAAGTCAAACAGCCAAGAAATGGCCTTCTCTTAAATTTCCCAGCAAGCGTGCAAGTACCCATGCACTTTTTTATGCACATACACTGCACACTATGTGTCTTCCCTTATTATCCGCATGGCAAGGCTCTATGTTCAGACACAACTCCAACTAACACAAGCATTAAGTTCAACTAATATTCCAACTAACAAAAGAACTACACACAGTAGCAGCCTGTAAAGTGGATACCCCAGTGTTCAAGCCCATATCGTTACATTTTAACCTCTGCTCCTTAAAATTTTTTCGTTTATAGCATCTTTGTATATTTAGAACACATGCCAAAGCAATTTTTTGTGTCGGTGTAGAAATTTAAATCATACAACATGGTAATCGAAACTAGTAAGCCAAGCCTTGCATAAACCTACACACTAGCAACCTGCCTCCCCAGTAAATATTTAGAGACATACTTGTAAATCAGTAAAAATTGCACACAGAACTAAGCTTTGCCAACACTTAACCCAAGGTTGCCGATTTGGAGACGCAGTCCACTTTCACACCAAACGTAACCAAGACGTCAGATGCACAACTTTAAACTTTAAAAAGATAGAGATAATCAATAAAAAAAGAAAAAGAACAAGAAAGAACAAAAAAGACTGCTAGGCCAAAAAGCAGCTGTAACAAGGCATAGCCCCGCTAAAATAATGTCGGCGATCGCACATGCTGCACTTCTTTGGGAGG
Source organism: Haemaphysalis longicornis (assembly GCA_013339765.2). NCBI lineage: Eukaryota > Metazoa > Arthropoda > Arachnida > Ixodida > Ixodidae > Haemaphysalis > Haemaphysalis longicornis. The sequence goes on along the minus strand of CM023456.1, from coordinate 115,742,111 downwards.
TGCTGCATAAGCGGTCGGACAACAGTGATGATGCCATGCTTGCCAGTGGAGAGTTAAAAACCAGCACTACCGTTAAGTTCCAAAAGGACGACCACCCAAAGTACAGAGATATCAAATGAAAAATACAGCATGGGCAATCTTTCGGGACAGGTGCGAAAAACTAGAAAAAGTGGCCGCACCGCCAACCAAAACTACGGAGATATCAAGAAAAAAATACCACATGGGCGAACTTTCGGCTCAAGTGCGGAAAGGACAAATAACTGACCGCATCAACACATGAACAGACGATTCACGTTTATTTTGTTCACTCATTGGTGCTAAAGCTATCAATTTTATGGGGTGGGCAATCTTTGGAGTCTTTTAATAAATTGAATATTTTACCCCTCAGGAGGGGTGGGTGATGTTTCAAGGGGGTGGGCGTTCACTCGGAACTTTGTGGTAGTCGTGGCACATCCACTGAACCATGCGCATCACTTTGCGTTCGATCATTAAAAGCAGCCTTTTCCCTACTTTAGAAAATGGCGCCCCCACGCGGTTGCCACACTTCCTACTAGCTCATTCTGACAATCCTTCCCCTTCTTGCATCCCCTACACCCCACAGCACTTTGTTCAAACGTCGGAATGCTTCCACCAGAAGCCGCTTGACTAAACGGTGCTAAGGTGTTCCTTACAATGTTCCATACACTCCCATTCCCAATTAGTAAACGGAAGAATTCCATTGTCTAAACCAAGTCATGTATGCACAACAGAAAAGAAAAAGGCTGTATTTAGTTCCAGCAGAAAAAACACTCATACGTCATGCATAAGAAACAGCCAGCATGCAAGATCTACAGCTGGGCTCATCCGAAGAATTAAGATGCTTCACGTTTGCACAGGTTTTCATGTATAGAAACAACACCGCACTATGTCACCAAAAACGCTACATTTATTGTTTTGCAAGGAACAGTTGAAGAGACTACGCATACAAGAAATTGAATATTTGAATCGATTTTCGGCAACCAAAGAAAAAGAAATCTCCAAGCAAAAAATATATAAAAATAAGCTTAGTTAAAGCCCACTACAGCTATATCAATTCTGGGGGTGAAACTTTTATGCCGTGTTCTTTCTTCCTCTTGCTGACATGGAAAATTGCTTTTGGGACAATGCAATAGAAAACTAAAGCTGTGAGAACTTCCGTACAAATTCCAGTGAAGTCACTGTGAATATCACTGTTAGAAACCTCCTGCCATCAAAAAAAAAAAAAAAAAAGTTTCACAAAAAAAAATGTTTCACCACAAAATGCAAAAAACACTGCCTCATTTGGAACAAGCTTGCGTAAAGGCATCCTTTCAGTACAACCATAAAGAGATTAGTGATGACCCAGTTTATTTTGTTTGAACACAAAACAAGAAACGTCTAGGCGTTTCTAGACAAAGAAACAAGCCTTTCTAAGAAAAAGAGAATGGCAACTTTGAACAGAAGCACGCACGCAAACCCCCCTTGTTCAGAAACCTCGCGCTGCAGACAAGCGCTCTTCTTCATTTTTGTTTACTCCGAGTCACCATGAAAACTAGCACCACAACAAATTACAGCTATCTGATTAGAGATAACTGATTGGGGTATTCGTCAGAAATTCAAACTCCCCGCGGGTGGCGGCATTATTACGCCTGTTACGCCTGTCTTGTCGCAAAAGCCTTGTTCCTCTAACTGTTGACTAGAGTTGGTAGACGCACCTAACAGAGGAAAACAGCAGCAGTTGCAATGGGAATAGGAAGAGGCTACCACACAACTGGGCTTGCTGAAAACAGGTTAAGGCAGCAACCATGCACTCAACTGAGCCAATTTGGTTGAGTGCGAAGCACATGGACTACATTCAACTTGAAGCAGTAAGTTGTATACATGCAACAAGGGTTGCTGCTGCTTACATGGGCAGCTTCCAGCACACACAGGCACACTGCACGTTTCACTGCGCTTGCTGAGTGTGCAATGTTCCCAACAATTATTGTAGCACATACGATCCAAAGAATGAGAATCCAAGTGCAATAGTGGCATCCAATCAGACAAGGAGGAAACTTATCACTACCACTGTTCATCTGTTTTTCAGCAGTCTTCTCTTATTTTTTAGTTCAGCCTTACGAAAGGAATATATAATTCTGCCTCAAAATAAACATACTGTAGCTGTTGGCCAGTTCTTGTGTTGATGCCTTTTCCTTGGCCCATTCACAACACAGTCTTTCACCTCTGCTTAGCTCCCTATGGCTCTAAATGTGACAGCGTCTGGTTGAAAGCAACACCCTTTGCAGTGATTCGCTAAAAAGGTATTGCTCCACGGCCTGGAGCACTGGTGCTACGTTAGCAACACAGCCTTTAATACTGAGTAACAATTTTCAAAACTGACGCTCCAAAGCTATCCCAATAAAAAAACATGATCCGACATTTTGTACATTGCAGGACGGTTTCAGCAGAGCAGAGTGCAATTCTATGCAAGTTTACTGTCATCAGCAAGAGGGCACAATACACTGCATCAACAACATACATCAAATGAACACGCAAAAGCAAGTGTCCTTCAAGCAGGAAATAAAGTGATCTTTGAAAGAGAGAGAAACGCCGGGTCAGTCGTAGTGGGGATGCGAGGCCTCTCTTCCTCTTCCTTGTCTTGTAACAACGCTTTAAGGCTCACTGAGGCGGCTTGTCCAGATAAGAACGCTGAAGAGTCTCCGACCAAGGCACCAAGAGCAGTATCACAACCACCTTTGACAGCTGAAGTTGACTAGCTAAAATGCACTTCATCTATGAAGACACAACAACTCCAAGGCACGTATGCATTCAATGTGAAATCAGCTCAGCTTTGCGTGGCTTTAACGCGAACAATAAATGTGGTTTAAGCATGTGTAGAAGTGTGCTATGCAAGATTTATCAATAAATTCCTACTGAAAAACAGCAAAGGATGACAAGGAAGGTGATTAAAAAAGGGAAGAAAAAGCCACCAGAAACTGGACTTCATTCATGCCTGCAAAACACCTGCACCTTGGCTGGGCAAAGCCCAAACGAGGTTGTGATCATGTATCTGCTGGTTGCAGCGTAAACATTTAAAAGTCGTAAGATCAGTTATTCAGCATAAACCCAACGTTCACACAATGATAAACAAATATAAATCTTCAAGGCTCCTGTTCACCCATAAAGGGACGAAAATGCAGGGACAGGCTCAGCTTTTAATCATAGTGGCAAGGGATCACGTCGATGCAACATTTACACAGCCAAACCCACTCATAATGAACTGCAAGATGTACTACACTTGGCTGGATACATACATTCAGTGGTTCGATATAGCTGAACCTGCATGCAGTGAATTCAAAATTGGCACAATTATTTCTAAACACGCATTAAATAAAGTATCTGAAACCACGACGAACAGAATGCGTGCTGCATCTTGGCAGTATTATAAGTGCACAAGCATTATCTGCTACAGCAATTTACAGAAGCCTGCCTAAGTTAGAAAGCATAGTGCATTCACTCTGTGCCACTATTGTTCTGAGAGCCGAGCTTCTTGTGCCGTTGGTGCTGCCATACTACGAACATATTTAAGGTTTCTTATGTGCAGAGTTATGCTATTGTTATTGAATGTATTGGTAGAAGTGGCGGAAGAGATGTGTTCGTAATGAAGGGATTAGTAATCAAATTTGCATACTCTTGGCTATCAGCAAGTGCTATCGAAGTTGCGACTAGATAGGCACGATCCTAAAATACCATTGTTTTTACATCCACTTTAGCATACTTCCACAAAAGTTTGCTAGGATTATCATTTTGCCCGACAGAACATATGTACCCTTTATATGCTTCAGGAAATTCACGTTACAGCTCATTTTACAGCCATTTTCCCTTTTTGGCCTCCTAACAGTTATTAAAGTGGCAGCCTTAAATTACCCATTTTAGAATGGATTGTTATTCATTATGATAGTGAATAATCAATAAAACTCAGTGCAGTCAGAGCATTACCAGCCAAGTATAGTAAGCACTTGTTTTCAAAGTACTAGAACGCAAGTTTGCTACCACCCTCCCCCCCACCTCCGTCTAACCCCACCTCAAAGACAAAATTGGCTGACTCATATCAGGCCAAACTCCCTGCTTTTCAGTCATTAAGATGACTCCCTTAAATTAAATCAGCCCAAAAATTGTACCCGCCATGATAGTATTATTGAGGTTCTACTGCAATGAACATTTTTCTTAAGACAATATATTAGTAGAATCTCGGGCACAACTCATAAAATTGTTGTACAAGTCCACACTCGTACATTCTATAGAAAATTTGGGAGAGTTCGCAGGTATAGAGGAGTCTGAAGAGCCGTAATTGATGTTTTCAAGTCTTCACAATACATAGAATGATTACAAACGCGGTGTAACCTACTGCAAGATCGTTCAAAGTTGCATCCAATGCTTTCGCACAAAGGCACATGCTCTGCTGATGCCAGAAAACTGCACCAAACCACAGCAACTTGGTGTGGCTTCTCTGACCATATCTAGCGGCACGTGCGTATTGGCGTGATTAGTGACAGCTAACTGATTATTCCTCACAATCAGTGCCTTCTTTTCACCAGAGAAAAATCTATCAACATCACAGGCACGAACTTTCGCTCAGTATATTTGGGAAGAACCTGCCAAAACTATGCCGGACATTTAAGGAAATTGCGAATGTACCTTTTATGTTGCAATAATTTTCTATCGCTGCCTACACCTCGCTCACTACTCATGATGTCCATTTTGAAGGGGCATTGAGAGGGTTTAAAGTCTAACATAGAGATGAGAATGGTGTGACTAAGGACCCATTTTTACTTTCCTTTAACCTGCTGCTCTCTTCAAGAGCCAATGCACTTCTCATATCACTTCTCCTGAAGCTTCTCATATACAGAAGCTTCAGTTGAAACCCTGGAAATAGTGTTACGTGGCAGCAGAACTGACGAGACGGTTCATGGCTGATGGTGAAGCAACCCATTTACAAGGAGATGCCATCGACATATGTACAGTGGTAGATATGGTACCACTCCCGATGGTGCATATGGTACACACGGTACATATGGGAGTGGTACCAGCCACTCCCTTGTCGTCGTCAGTGGCCCATGGCTCCACAGGGCATTGTCCACCTGTTTCGAGACAATAGCGCTAACTGCCTTGCTTCAAACTCATAATTGAGAAATCTGTACCCTCTTCAGCTTTTTCTTCAGACTTCAGAGCAGAATAATAAAGCCATTTCGGGAGCAAGACGTGGAGAGGAGTCGAGGTCATTTGTGGCCTGAAATGTCCGTTCCTGTACAGTATTGTTACGTGGCGGCAGAAGGAATGAGACGAACGATGGAGGATGACGACGCGATCTATTTACAGTACGAGATGACCTATTTACATTATTTACAAGGCAGCTGTTGCAGAGCGTTCGCCCAGGCTGCATGCCCCACACACAGCTCTTCGTCGTCGTTCTTCATCGGGCACACAGCGGCGCATAGCCTACTGCGCCCTTCTTCGTCTCCTCGTGACAGTATCTTGTGCGAGATGTGGCAAGAGCACTGTCACAAATACGGGATTTTTTTTCGCCCAATTTTCTCCAGCAGTTTCTTTTTTTTTTCTTCCCCATCTTGCACACAACTGCTGCAGCACTTAGGCGTAGCGACCCACCACAGTTTTTGGTGGGAAGTAATGAGCGATCGAAATGCCACCGCCATCATCCCAATAAGTTGCAGTCACTTTCTTCCCTGCAGAGGCAGTTTTTGAATTCCACCAGCGAAGCACAGCCATTGTCTTGCGGGCCATGCCCTCTTGCTTGTCTTCGTGAATGTGTCCTCTCCGCAGAGGCATAGACGGCACGTCCCGAGCAACACAACACACCGTCACAAAACCAATTTCTGTGCCTCGTAGAAACTTCAGCGGGGTGCAAAGCACCTTTCAGCATCCTACATCCTCTTCAAAAGATTGTGCACCCACTGAAGCCTGCAGAACTATAGAGAAGTGGCCATGAAAAAGGCAACCTGCTTCTGCGTGTGGTCTGGTCAGTTCATAATAAGTGACCCACACCATTAGACACGCCACACAAATAGGACCAATACAGACGAGCCAAGGCTGATCCTGAAGAGCAAAGCCGATACCGATGTTGAAGCTGTCCTCATGTGATACATGTCTGCTGCCCTCCCCGGGCTCATCTTCACAGCAGGCTGATATGGAGCGGCTTGAGATGCTCATCACATACTGTCAGTCTTGGAGGCTTTTGGTGGCCACAGGCCCTCTTGCTGTCCTTGTAGGGAGACCGCAGTCGTCTGCACCACCTCATGGAGACACTGAAATTTCCCATTTTTCCATAACAGTCATTCGGGAGATGTTTTACATAAGGAATAAAGGGCACTCGAACAGTTCTTCTATAACGGTACCCGGTTGCAAAAGCTGAAGAGCTGACAGCCTACTTGGAATTGCTGAAAATTAGGACTGGTTACACGTCGCAGGACATCAGCTTTACTGGCCATGCAAGGGTACAAAAAGCCAGTGGGTTTCTGCTGGCTACCACACATAGCATTCCGAGCATGGATCTCTAAGGCTGCACATCCCCTTCTGTGCTCGCCAACGGAGCCGTCCATACAAATGTGCAAGCTATAACTTCACGCCTGTTCCAAAGGCTCCATTCAACTCCAATGACCTTGCTTTGACCACTTGTGCACAACACTCCCAGACTCGCACTCAGGGCCACAGTAGAAGACCTGGACTTCTATTTCAGTCACCGACCACCCGCAAAAACAGCTCTCGTCCCTATTCCCCATGGCTAACATTTCATAGCAGCAATCCACCTGATTTTTCATTATTTTAAAAAGTTCCGCCAACGTACTAAAACCCCGGTGCTGACGTCCAGCCTGAAGAACTGCCCCACACGTGGTTCGTCGCCATGTCTCCGATTCTGCAGCACATTTCCTCTGGTGTGACTTTAGCCTGGCGGCTGGTCCATGAATCGTCTTCGTGCAACCCCCTGCATCCCGTAAAACAAACGTGCCTAACGTTTTGCGGCCACGCATAGGATGGCTCCCTGTCCCTCTACACATTCATACCGGCCTTCTCTTTTGTCACAGGATTCTGCCACAGTATGATTCTTGATGCTGTCCATCAGTTCAGCCATTGCCACATCTAGCGCCTTCAACTAGCATTGACGAGGTACTACCAGGATGATGCAGTAAGAGAAGTTGATCGCATTTCAGCATTTTGTTATAAACCTTCGCCTCTCGCACGACTACTTGCTTGGCCAGATGGGAAACGCAGACAAGACCCCAATTTTCTTTGACATGCCGTCGAATTACACTGTTGAGTCGACGGGCGCCAAGCAGGTGCGAATAATCACGTCCTGCAACGAGAAAAACAGGGCGACGGCGATGCTGTGCTGTACGGCAGACGGCCACAAGTTGAGTTCTGTATTTGATATTCAAGCGGAAGACGGTGCCAGTGAACGTAGCGTTTCCCGGCACCGTGATCGTCCGCGTACAACAGAAAGGTTGGATGGACAACGACCTTATGATTGACTGGATCGATTCGGTCTGGCGGAAGAGGCCTGGAGCCAGCCTTGGTGCCACATCCGACCGCGTCAAGGAGAAGCTGTGGCACTGCCACACCGATCTTGTGGTTTTCCCTGGCGGGTGACGTCCCAGATCCAGCCGCTCGATGTGTGCTCGAGTAAGCCGATGAAGGACCGCGTGCGCGCAGCGTACAACGACTGGCTGGGTGATCAGGCCCTCACGCCAGCAGGCCGTCTCAAGAGGGCGACGCTCGAAGACATCGCAAGGTGGGTTCTTGGTGCCTGGAAGGCCCTCCTGCAGCCGATGGTCGTGCATGCCTTCCTAAAATGTGGCATTTCAAACGCCTTAGATGGCACTGAGGATGACTTTCTGCGGTCAGTGGACAGTGAGAAAGAGCTCTCCGACTCGGACAGCGAGTAGTGTACAATGTCGACATCGCGTAATTGTGTGTGCTGACTGACGGCGAGTAGCCCACGATGTTGACGTCGCATGATTGTGTTTGTGTGCGCCAATTTATGTTCAATTAAATGTTCTGTGCAATTTTGAGGCGTCTGTTCATGGCATGATTCAGTGTGCGCGGTAGAATCGGCGGCAAGTTACTTTTTTGATTTCCGGGTGTTGAATTCTACTGCGCGTTACAATCGGGGGCGCGTTAGAATCGTGCAAATACGGTACTTTCAATACCACGGACAACGGCTTCGGAGTCGGAGGGCAAGGCAGAATGCTGCTTGCAAATGACAGGAAGAAATGACCTCAATTAGAACAATAACAACGACGAAACAGACTAACAGGCTTGGAAGTGAAGAACTGAGACCCACTCTCACCACTGCATTAAGGACACCTCAAGAGCTCCACACAGTGCATCAACCACTGTCTCACACATCTTTCAAGAGAATTTCACACATCAAATGCACTGGCTATTAGACAGACCTGGCTAAAGGCGAGGAGGTTATGAACATTGTGAACCTCCACACATCGTCTCCTCCAGCACCCAACGGCCAAGAAAAAGTTGCTTGAATCATCCAGCATTACACACGAAAATACTGCGACAAATGCAATGCAATGCAATATGACAATACCAGCACTGAAGAAACGAGTTAGTCATGCCAAATACAGCAACCACCCCTAATGGCAGCTAAGCATCGCTGCACGAAAGGACCTTCAGATCAGCATTGATACACGAACATACAGAGCAGACGTGACAGCCTGAAACATCAGCTGGTATCTTCTTCACTTTGTAAACTCGTGAACTGATAAAGACATGGCAGGAAACTTTGCAAGGCAAACATTGAGAAGCTGGACAGATAAAAACATCGGCAACCTTTCCAGAAAACCTTGATGAACAATCACCACCATTGAACAGTTATAGCAGAAAATTGTGGCGAGAACGTCCGGTTGTCCTGGCTAACCATAAGACCACAGTGACCAGATGTCAACAACAGGACAGCACATTCACCGATACGCCTCACCCACGAAACAAATGAACTAGAGTAAGGTTCAACAAACTGAGGTAACGGCTTTGTCACAGAAACTGGATGGAATTACACCGCGACAATGCGAAGCAGCACAGCGTCAGAGGATGTTCACTGTACAGCAAAACTTGGTAAAGCACCACAGAATTGGACAACAATATGCCTTGGAACAAGATCTGCACCACAAGAAACTGAACTGTGGCCACAAGAAGACAAGGCCAATAGCACAAAGGATGAAAAAAAATAATAATAAAACAGTACTGACGTACAGCCACAAAATGTCACGTCTGCGGAGGATGACGCCAAAGACAGATTACAGCTAGATTTCAGAAGAGAGACCACTAAACAGGAGCACTGCAGCATGGTACCACTAAGCAGCAGCAACCACAATCAGGTATCACTTGAACAATGCACAACCAAGCATTGCTAACCTGGGAAAAACAGTCCTGAATGATATGCTGACAAAATTAGCATCCAAAGCAGGTAATACTGAGACGAAAAGAGAAAATAGTGCATAACACAAGCATTTTCTGTTGGAACAACACAGCAATCTCCCGATCAACAAAGAAGCAAGGCCATCAAAACAGGCATTTTCAAGGGACAACAGAAGGCACTTCGCACCCTGAACTCTAACGCAATCATTGGTGATACAGAGTGTAAAAAAACCTGGCCATCTCCACCTGAAACCTGGAGAGGGGCGAAGCATGCAGTGTATAATTGTACGATGCGGTTTAATTACACTGTTTTGATGCGGTTTCGAAGTTGTGATGAAGTGTATAATGCGGTTTCGATGCTGAGCGCTTGGAGCCTTAGGCCTTGGCATTTTTGCCCACGGAGATGAAACAGCTTTGCTGTGTGTCTTGTGTCTTTGAAGCACAAAGCGTTCTAGTGCGAGGCGTAAAACGAGTGTCCCGGTGTGTTCTTTTAGTAGGCGTTACGTTTTAGCGCGAGGTATTGGAAAACAAGTGTCCCCATGTTTTAGTACCGTAACTACAAGAGACAACGTCAACATGAGACGCCGACAGCCCGAACCACTAGGTTGCTTCGCTTCTAATAATGGGAGTGAGGCAAGAAATTTGCCCCAGACTTCGTGCCTATACATTTGTACAGCTTCTTGGGGAAAGAGGACATTTTTTTTTATGAATCTATTCAAACCGTCCATCCGTGATCAATAATTCTGACCTCCCATACAATGCCTGAGGTGCTCCTGAGATGAGTAAAGCCATGGAGTAGTTAGCTCAGTAACTGTCATTTCACAATAAGCTCTGCTGTCACTTCTGAAGCAAAATTGATTTTACAGCGCAAATTTGCTTTTACTGAAATGCAAAAGCAGTCGAGAAAGCTATTACATAAAAAGAGTGTACCGCCTACAATACTGGCACGTTAGTATTTTACTTGAACGACAACAAACTGGATCAGTGCACAGTAGTCAATCATCATGATTTGCGTTCTGACAGTGATGATGAGTGTGATTGGCCGAAAACATGCACAACCTTCAGCCCACACAGCTCCTGAGTCCCAGCACCTCCAATTCCATTGCACTCCAGCATTCAGCATGCTGAATGCTGTTCCTAATAAATACTGCTGCCAATATCCATTTTACTGCAATTTCAGTTTCATTTCCGCAGCAAAAACTTCACACTAAGCGCCACTACTATCAGCCTGGTTGCCATTGTATCTTCATCGTCCCCCCCACCACCCCACCGCTCATCAAAACAGCAGCGACAGTCACAAACAGGCTTGGAACGCCAGCAGCTGTTCGGCAGGACATTTTGAGACAATTATTTTACCTTTATTATGTTACCTTTATAATATTACAAGATTTCCAGTGACGAGGATTAAAGTGAAAGCAGTAGTTAACTATACAACTCAAAAATCCGGCATCCAGGGCACTCAAAATGGCTGACTGCTCAAATAATAAAAAACAGGTCCAGCAATGCTTGGAATGATTTCTCGGGGAAGCTTTTATAAAGAAAGCATCTAATTGAGTTGAAACACAAAATTCAGTAAGTATGGCTATGGGTGGGATTCAGGCCTGTGTCCTTTGGAATGCAAGACAAGCACGGGATCACTGGCCCACCACAGCGCGATGGTTCTGGCGAACTGAAGGTGGACATAGAATGGCTTGCGGCCTTCCACTTAGAAAAAGTGTTAGAGGCATGCACTGCGGCCGAGAGGAGTGATGATTTCAGCGTGCAATTACACAAGCAGCAAACTAGAAAAACGCGTTTCCACTAATAGCACTGACAAGGGTGACGTACCAAGCCTCTCAGCCATAGCAACGAAGAAAGGAAGAAAGAGACTCAAAGGGTGGATAATGATGATGATGATAACGAGAGCGAGATGACACAGCCTCACAACCAGATACAGGCTGTCACAGCGTGTAGGGAGAAGGTGGCACCATTGTAGACACTACCCCATGACTGCATAAAACAAACGCGATGCCTCCCATGTGACACTTGTTCTTCGAATCTCATCAGTGTGGCATCTACGACGGACTCTCGCCCGTCTACATGCACAGCAACTGTGAAACGTGGTCGCCCACGGCAATGCGGCGAAGACAGCCAGTCCAGTGGCCAACCCGGCGCCACGGGTCCCGAAATTGCTCACCACCAAGAAATCCAAAAGCGTAGCGGCAGAGACAGAGAACCAGCAGGCGCGACAACACAGGAGCTGAATCTAATGCAATGGACTACGACGTGTATACCTTCACAGCAACTGTACAATATCATACAGCACTGCCTCAACAGATGGCGTGCAAGCCGCATCATGCAAAAGGTGAATGAAACATGCAACAGCATCATCCCCAACACAACACAGTGGTGCAAACAATACCGGAATTTCCATTTGACAATTTAACACCAAGATTTTGCATTCATTACATCACAGTGCTTAGGTGACCTACAATTTTCTTATGTATACCGTTGTGAAGTTTGAAAGGTTTCAGGTCAATTTATGTGCCCGCTTGGCCTCGAGTTTCAAAATCAGCCCAGGCTGGTTGAGCTGCTTCTAGGCCCGTCACAACAAAACGCATGAACCGGTCAAACAAAGACACAATGAGAAGTTTGGATTGCACACGCTGCAACATGGGACTGATTCAAAAACTTTCGCATGAGTTGATGTACAGTGGATCTGTACGAGATGCAGATTGCTACTTACAGGGTTCGCGAGATGCAGATTGCTTCAAAAGCAAAAATTCAAGGGTTTTCAACTTTCAAGGACCAGAAAACACATTTTCAAGGTGACGATCGGCCTAATACTTTTACCAGGGTTCTGAATGCTCACCCAGCTTTTTTTTTTTTCATAGCTTTTTTCTGGTGTTCGGCTAGGCTGTTTGATTTCAAAACTTAGTTAATGTTGCCTGCATCTCCTGCTTTGTCAACAGCTGAAATTGGGTGTTGCTGCAGAGGAGTTTTGCCGTAAAAGCAAACGCAGATAGAGAAAAGCAATGAAAGGCAGCAAGCATGTGACAGACGCTTACAACAACCCTGGATAGCTCACACAAGAAGAGCAAAACCGTGCTGCTTTAAGAGAAAACAAAAACCCCCTGTGATTTACATGGCAAATAGAAAAACCCGTGCAATTTGCAAGAAAACGAAAACCCCCCTTATTTACTGGCAAATAGAAAAACCCGAGCAATTTCCATTTACTCTGAAGTGGCACTTGGCTTTGGCAACAATGCCAAGGCAAGGACAGAAAGCTTGCTTTCCTGCTTCTTGTCCACTTATAACGATACCGTTTATAACAATATGTTGGATATAACGATGAGCAACGATGACACCATCCACTTCTGTATGCTTTCTATGGTAAAATAAACCGCTTATTACAATGCTTGAGTGCCGCGATATCAAATATAATGAATGAATCCGGTTACAGCGTGCACCGAAAATTCGAGCTGCTGTCAACTCTCCGCGCTGACCACGCTGACAGCATGCACTGTGAGGCACAATCACTGCAATGCCCCTTGCATCCCTTCCACTCCCCCAAAAATGAGTCGGCTGCGCCGCATACGAAGAAGCGAGGAGAGGAAGGAGAGCAGTCTTCCGGTGCCTTGGCATCATCCCCGCGTGCACTCGCGAGTCACGAGCTCGCTCGAGCGTTCGCTTGTAGCGTCATGTGCGCACCGCTTTGAATTTGACTGGGTGGCTCTTCAACTACCTCCGTTTTTGCACGGAAGGGACGTCAGGGCCGTTGTTTTTGGAAACGTCCGAGTGCCTCACTGAAAAGGCGATCGTTGCGCGGATACGTTCTGTGGACAGCGGTGACAGTGACGACTGTGACGACGCGGTTGCACAGCCTACTCAGGTAGGTTCTTTGCAGGAGGCCCAAAGCATGATACAGTCCCTCAGGGACTTTGTTTCCACCAAGGACCTTTTGCTCAGCTAGGTGACGCACCTATAGATGCTCTTGAAAAAGATGTGCACCAGCTTTGTGTGGAAGAAACAAAGCTGACCGACTATGGCTCCTTTTCTGTAAATATGCAGTATACGACCTTGTCTGCATGCGAATAAAATGTTTCGATCTCTGTTTTGTTTTTTCTTTCTCGCAACCCACTTATAACAATTACTGGCTATAACGACGGAATTTCCTTGGCATTTGAATACTGTTATAAGTAGACTAGACCGGAACTGTTTGGCCCACCCCACAGATCAAGTCAAGCTTACAAACATGACACTCAGGTTGTTTTCCCCGTCTTGACGCGGTCACACCAGACGTCACAGAAGGCAATAATGGAAGAAGCATCACCGGAACCAGACATCCCTGCTGCTTGGACACAACTAGTAGAATGGGAAATGCGCCTGCCAGCATTCACAGAAGTTGACGCTTGCGTTCCAGTTTACGAAGACGTCAGCAATGACCAAACGGAAAACTGCGCCTGGAACGACGACAATCCTTCAGATGGTGAAAAAGAGGAAATCGCACAGGACGTGCCGTGCCCTTAGCCACAGTCACTTTGGCAAACGAGAGACACTTTTGACGCTACAATTGCCATCCATGGTCAGTTTCGCCAAGCTTTGCAACTGAGTGCAAAACGATATGATGCCGCAGCTAACTGCGAGATGGAAGCAAGCCAAGATGACTGATATTTTTGCATAAAGGGCTCTCCTTTTGTTGCTTAGTCTGTTTTCCTTAAAGCTGCACATTAAAATTTTCCGAGATTCAAAATCTTTTTGTTCCCCTTCGATTTCATTGTTGCGGGAACCATCTACATATATTGATGCAAGATTGACATAATTAAAAAGGGAAATGTCACAATGTACATTTTGCACTGCTGCCCTGTATGCTAAACTGTTATTAATAATGAAAAATAAAATAAAAGCAAGATACAGAAACAGAAACAAACTTCATCATACTTTTAAGAATCATACTTCTAAGATCCAAGCAGTTTTTCTAATGGCAAAAGTTAACTAGAAAAAAAAGGGAGCAGTGAAAGACAGGCATTTCCTACGGGGCTCTAAGCATTGAGTTTTCAAAATGGCGAATACCTAACAAATTTTTTATTCCATTGGGCCAAGGTAGTTTTAAAGTTAGTTTTAGGAACAGCTATTTGTGAACAGAATGTATTGCATGTGGCAAGCAGCATTGGTAATATCAAAAAAGGAAATATAGGAATGAGTGGGCAACGTGGTAAAAGATGCAGCACTCCTGTTATCTTGCAGTTAATTTGTTGTTTAAGAAAATGTCTTTTACAGTCTTCCCCTAGACAAAACACAAAGTCTAGTCAACTCATTACAGCTGAACCTCGTTGATACGTTTTTTTATAAGAACGCGAGGGAGAAACGTACTATCTGGAAATAAACGTACCATGGGACATTTTTCCTGTTCACAATTGAGCGTAGTAACCAAGAAATCGTATGAACCGGGAACGTATTAACGGGGTTCTACTGTACGTCCAACCCCCAAAATGCGTACAGCAAAATAAAACAAGCATACGCACCACAGCATTTTTCCTAACAATATTCCACACAACAGTTTCTCATCGTGCAACATACTTTGCATTTCAAGACAGGACTGAAACCACCCAGAAAACTGTTGATTGGCAAGTACAGTCACTTGCCGCAAATCTTTGCCACCAGCATGCCTCAAGATACAAGGCAGAGATGATCCACTACCTTTCCTTTGCTACACTTCACACGCAAACAACGCACAACTTACACTTCGGAAAAAAAAAACAAAAAAACGTGCCAGCTAGAGTGACAAGCATTTTGACGCATTTGACTAGCAATATGGTGAAACGGAATGCACACTAACAGAGTCTATGGAAAGAACAATCCAAGAAGCTCTTACAGGACCCCAGTTCTAAAGAAAATCAGGTGCTTTCAAGCTAAGAAAAATGGTACAAAAACTCAGAACTGTCTACTAAGGCTTTATAGCCACCTGGCTATACGAGCCCCCTTAAAGTTGGTTTCACTATTGTACTTTGATGCACTGCTAGGTAGACATCTTACAAGGGGCAATGTTATCAGCAGTCTTATTTGCAAGTATCAATGCCCCATACATCTCTTCGACGCGCTATACGAGTCAACTTCAGCACTGAAGTACATTGTGCCACGCAGTGCTGATTTTGTTTTTCAATCCCTTCTAGTCAACTACACCTGTTCAGGATACCAACTATGCATTTATTTTTCAGATACTATAAGGCATGCTCTTTCAGTGGGGTACACACCAAAGAATGCTTACGCATTAATAAAAAATGTTCGCATGATTAATAAGACAGACCAGGAAAGAACAATTCGCACTCACTGCGAACAAACCGCAAGAAGCAGGTTAAAAAAAATTGTCCTGCCCCCAAAGAGTATTTGTACAGAGTAAGTTACAAACACAACATATTGTATAAAAGGCTACGTAATGAACATTTAAGTAGCGAGTGGGCTGACTAGATATGCCATGTCTGACAGTTTGATTTGGCAACAGACGTATGGACGAAGAGCAGTAACACAATTTGAATGCTGCAATTTTTTTTCATATCCCTCATGGCAAAGAGAAAGCAATATGTAGCACACACAGCCCTGCATTAACACTGCAAAAGATGGGGAGTGTACAAGCTAAAAATACTCTCCACGTAAGAGCCTCCCCCAAACAGACAACAGCTCATCACAGCAGCAATGGCGTAAAAAAAAGCAGTGCACTGAAAATACGCTCTGTAAGTACCACTTTAGAGCCAGAAGGCTCCTTCCAAGCTACTCCAACATGTGCCAACCAATTACATATGCCACTCCGAAGGGAAGGGTGGCCTTGTTGCACAACGCAAAAGAAAAACTATTGCATTCATGTAAACAACACTAGGCAGTCCCAGTCTCTTCCAAAGCCCCATACCACGCAGTCTCTTAGAGTCCAAAGTTCTCAAATAAAAAAAAAAGGGGTTAAAAAAAAAAAGAGTTCGCAGAGCCCCGTTTTGGGGCCCACAAAGTTCGCTCGCAAAGTCTTGCGTCCAACCACCCGGTTCCCTTCCCCTCCCCCAAGTCCCCAAAACGTCCCCGAGAAAGTCCCCGTTCCCCAGTCTCTCGTGTCCTCAGCCCTCCCTCCCCCTCCCCTGCAGTCTCTCGCTCTCTCTTGGCCGGGTTCCTCCATAGCGCGGAGCAGTCCACAGCCGCGGCAGGGGCAATCGAGGGGGTCGAATCGGGGAGAACAGAAGGGGGGCAAGCGGCAGTCTCTTGGCGCAGCCAGAGTGTGTGTGTGGAAGGCAAGGTTGGGAGGAGATGGGAGAGGTGGAAGAAGGGGGTGGTCAGGGCACTAGCTGCGAAACACAGCCCGTCTTCAGCAGCAGGGTGGGGAGAGGAGGAACGAGAGGGAAGGAGGGGAGGAGAGGGAGGAGAGAGAGCAGAGAGCCTGGGGAAGAAGAGTGGGTGCCGTGGCCCGTAGTAGGGGAGGAGGAAGCGGGCACCTGTCAGGGGTGAACTTCCAAGCGCTCAGTTCATTCTGGGTCTCCTCGAGCCGGGTGCGCATAGCCTCCACTTCGCGTCGCATTCGCTCGAAGAGCAGGTTCACTGCCGGGTCCAGAAGGGCCGCCCGCAGCTGGCGCGTCCACCCGGTCGCCGCACTGGCCCCCTTCAGCTCTTGGATTTGGTGCTGGAGGAAAAGAGGGAGAGAGAGGCGGCACCCCGCAAGGCTCAGTCCTTTGCCCACCGCTTTTTAACGTTTCCACCTCATTTTTTTCTAAATTAAGCATGGAAAGAGTGTGCACAAACAGTTGCATGCTTACAAGTCTGCAATGCAAGAACATTTACAATTGTTGTAACCCCTTTGACAGCCAAACGTATATGGTTTTACTGCAAATCGTAAGATGGCAATGTTCTCCAAGCCAAACGTACGAATTGCAATTGGAGAGTGCAGGGTTGTTACGCACACAGAGAGAGAGAGAGAGAGAGAGAGAGAGAGAGAGAGATGACAACCTACCGCGCACTCCTGCATCTCCTGCTCCTTGGTGGTGAGCCGCATCACGAGAACGTTCTCACGCCGTGTGGCCTCCAGCTGCTGCTGCTTCAGCTTCTCCTCCGACTCCCGAAGGCTCACCAGCTCCTCTGCACAGCACAACAGCCGGGACACCGTCACTTCGTCCGTGTGGCATGCCCCACAATTGGGTTTCTCACTCATCGCACTTCTTTACCCGTGCAAAGGACACTTCGCACAACTTGTGCTGATGCTAGGGCATCAGCTAGACAAGGAGCATCAACAGGGATCCCCTAAAGGGGAGCCGCAAAGACATAACACAAGTTCAGTTCATTAAAAAGACTGCTTTGACCCGACAGCAATGGCACCAATTCTATCGCAAAACTTCAAACAAAGAATCTGTATATTAAGGAGGAGAGATGAAGCCGTGGCAACTCCTTACCTTTTTCTGACAAGTTCACTACAATGTAACGCAGTTTGTGCAATTGGTGGCCACCGACCAAAGCCACCACTACAAAACATCACTGGACGATTGTAGTGAGGCCTCTGTTCCGTTTGACCTTATCACTTCTATGCTACACCATTTTCGCATCATGTTTTTAGAGTCGGCCTCTGTTGCATTACGGCTGCTGCTATTGTGTCACTGCTGTCATGTACCCTGTAACTTGAAGTTTTTCAACATTTCTTGCATTTCTTAGGTTAAAAAAAAGTCTTTCGGAACTGGAATGGAGCTGAGTGAGTTATCAAATGCTAGTACTTTCAAAAGTGAACATGGTTGTAGTATTTTGTCTTCATGGCTCGTTTAAACAGAGCGGTATGGCCACCCTGTTTCAACTCTTGAACAACTTTTAACCTGTGCTTCACTACACATACCTCAAAACTTGTCTGTTTACAAGATTCTCAACATTATTCAGAGTACACAATATAACATTATTCTACTAATACAGTTACTATTTTTATAGCCATGCTGAGTTTCATCTCAAGCCTCTCCAAAGATAAGCAGCGCAGTTATCAAAAGCATAATGGGATGCCAAAAGAATAACGTGATGCCCCCGGCCCCCCTCCCTTCTAATCTTGTAACTGCACAAGTTTTTAGCAATGTGGCTGCATGCCATATGCTAATTCGAATTACCAGAACAAAATTGCAGCCTTCGTGCCTGCACTGATTCCATCCAGTTTTCTTAAGTAGATGAAACACCGAAGTTTCCGAGGTTGTGATTTGAAAACAATCAATTTAAAGCCTTGCAAATATTTCAGCCTCAGTCATGACTATGACAGCAAGCATAATCATTTTGCACGATACGGTGTTAAGATGCTACAGCTCTTACTCCCCCCCCCCCTCATATCATGGTTGAAATGTCTCCATTTTTTAGAGCTGAATTTCCTAACACTGGATCACTGATTGAAGCCCCAAAATTTGGGCTTCATTTAATCATCCTACAGGGCAAAAGCAAAAAAATAAGAAAGGATAACAGCACAACACAAGCACCACTGAAATAACTGCACAAATGGTTCTCAAAATTAGGGTTTTGCAGAATGCTGGGATTCGCACAGGCACAGCAGGAAATAAAAAATAAAAGGTGCTCGAACAACGTGCTCCAAGAATGCAGGGGGCACAGTGGCAAACTCATTCACTGCTTAAAGCGGGTGCCCACACACCAGATTTGATAGCACACTAGAAACAGCAGCGAAAACAAACAGCTGGGGTAGGGTTTCGCAACAAAACAAACAGCTGGGGTAGGTTTCGCAACAAACCAACAAAATTGAACTGTACAGGCTGTGTTTGTAGATATCCAAAAGACTTTGACTTTCTTAATCACTGAAAATTGCTGCTAAAGGTAGACAAATTTGGTTTCTTGGGGTGTGTATAACGATAGCTCAAAAAAGATAACTCTTGCAACCAGCCCCAACGCGTTTTGCTTTGCAGAGTTTTCACCCACCTCAGCATGTTGTGTCAGGTTTGCCACAGGGTTCAATGCTGTGGCCTTGCTCTTCATTTTTTATATTTTATATTGACAAAGCTTATCCAACACACCAATAAAGTTTGTTGTCGGCTAGTTGGTGAAGCATAAACAGCACATGGAGTGGCTGAAGTTATGCAAAATAGTATAAAAGCTCACTAGATTAATTTTCAACTATTATTATACCGTATTAACTACCCCTCTAAAACAAGTGCAATTTATTTACAATCACACTACCAGGTATTTTAATGCTTCAATGTCAACTTGTTAAATACTTACACTGGACCCAAGAAAATTTGTCCCAGCATCAAAAAACTGACCACTTCGCACAATTTGTGCAATTTTAAAATCTGTCCGGCAATATTAAGCAACCTGAAAGGAATCCTACACAGATTTTATGGTAAGGACGCACGATTAACAATTTCGACATGTTACCAGTTCCCAACCAGTGTTGATGTGACAGTCTATATTTTGCGGCAGTGACGAACACATTGTTCCTCAGGTCTGAAAAAGGACTCACACCTTTTACATTCCTTCGCACTTCAATAATACAGGCATCAACCCTAAATTCTAGCTTTCAGCGTCACGTTAAAGCCCTATCGACACACATTACATGTCTACTTTACTTTTTTTCCCCCCCAACTTGTGAATCTGCACTCTTTTCTTCCCACCCCCTCCTCTCTCTGACACCATTTCTCACCTGGCAACCAAAGTCAAACATAACTGCTTGCCTTTATGACGGCTGAATTTGCGTGCACAAGTGAGTGTTGCTTGTCACAAATATTATTACCAGATAACTAGCAGGGTTTCTATTCAGCACAAAACATGTTAATGACTGTGCTTAGCTCGAGTTCTTGTATGCTTGGCTATGCTACCATGGCCTAGTTGAAAATGCATTCTGCACAACAGGAATGCGAAAATTCTGCAAGGGCCAACACTACTGTGGTCCACCTAAGTGCTTTAGGATGCAACAGTTGGAAAACATTCAGCAGAAGGTTATTTTCAGTGCCAAAGCGAAAACAACACCTATTTGATTTTACCTACATAAATACAGTTTTTTGCAAGCCATGAGCAAACTGATTGTTTGACGCATTACTTTGATGGAGACCAGCATCATGCTTGCACATTCTCCAATGCACCCTTCCAATGCAACCGCAAGAGCGGAAGGAGACCGAGAAAAGCTTGTGCAATGGCGCTACTGCAAACACTTTCCCCCAGAGTTCCACATTTTTTGCAAGGACGACGATTTGCCTAACTGTTGTGTGCGTTCATATTAGCCCATGCAAAGTAAAAAATAAAAAAAAAGGAAATTGCACAAAATTTGCTAGGCAACTGCTTGAAAGAAGTGTAACCAAGGATCCTTCGAGCAGTTTCACACGCTGCTCAAATATCAGTAAAAGAGTTGCAAGCAGAATTCAGGAGAACAAATAAATATCCTGTGAATTGTTCCTGCACAATTTGTGTTTTTATTCACAGCGCCAGAAGCTGGCAGAATAGTTGCAGACCGGAATGGCAGGAAAGTGGGTAAAACTTCCGGACCCCACAGGGTTAATTAAAGGGGCAAATACTGTGGTTGCCAAAGGCTTGTCTTGGTAATCAGAAAGTCCAGAATAAAGCTTACTGAATTCGTAAAGCGAACTACTAAAAAAAACATTATCCATTTTGCAGCATGAAAAACTGTTCATAAACACAAGATGCCACATGTACCACTCACAAAGCAATTTTGAATACCACCTATCTCCCCCCCCCATGCAGTACATGGCACCGCTAACATTACAAGCACATCTGCACTGCGATGGGTAATAAATGTTTGCACCGACATTACCTAACATTCAAGGATGCACATACCTTTCACTATTCTACAGTGTGGTCGACAGTCAGGACGACCTTTCCAGCACCTCTAATAAATCCACAGATATTGTCATGCTAACTAAAACGTGTTTGAGCAGCACAATTTGCGATACTGAATTTTCGGTGCCCAGAAACCCGTTTAACCCAAAAAGTGCTTATAGCAAACACCAGACGGGCTTTATACGAGGTAAAATTGATATTGCAACTGGTTTAGAGGTATGCGCATATTATATAAACATTAATCACTCACAAATGATATTGTACACCTGCTATTGTCCACCATTTACACTTGCCGTTTACAGTTACACCTCGATGTAACGAACTTCAATGTAATGAAACCCTCGATGTACCGAACCACGGAATTTTCTGTAACTAAGTATATGCACACCATGTATTTTACCCTCTGGGAGGAACGACGGTCCTCGTTTGCCGGAATTTCAATGTAAAGAAGTTTCACGGAGAACTAGGCACGAAATTTAAGTTGTAGAGGTAGATTTTGGGAGGCGCAAGCGGCGAAATAGGGTCTCAATAAAACTGCGAACGGTGAAACGGGCCGCCTAATGCTGTGGATGCAGCGAGCCATTGCCTACAAACTGCGTGGGCGTGCATACAAGGCTGGCGCACTGTTTGTTTGTCGGAGCTTATGGTTTGCGTGGGCATCAGCTGTGAACCACATGGAGCGTTTTCTCCTCCCCCAAAAACACAAACACGCACCCCGCGAGCTACAGGCGCGCTGACGCTGCCGCGGAGACCACCCGCGCGATGTGGGTTGCTCCAAGCGACTGCTTCTAACAGCTCGCTGAAACGCAACTCGAGGGGCAAACGAGAGGGGCCCGCGAGAAAAAAAGCGGATAAACGTGGCGAAATTTTCACTGTAAAACGTCACAACGCTGTCGCTTATGAAAGCGCCCATCAAATATCCTCCGCAGCAGTAAGCCTAATTGCCTCTGGCCGGGGCCACCGCCGCTTTGCCCTCATTCAAGTTCACTCATGCTGTGTGGGTTTTCATCGTTCCAGCAAGCATTTGTGAATCTTCATGAGCCTTAGGCGGGGCGGCGTTTTTTTCACAACCGCGTCGCGATTGTGGCGCCGGCAGCGGCTTGCTGCCTCAGCCACAGTAAGTGACTCCGCGCTGTGTGCGGCAGTGGGAGGAAGCCTGACCTGTTTCACACCAATGGGGGAGGCACGCACCCTATGGCGGGAGCTTCGAAGCGCTCAGGGATGCGGGCTGGCCCCGCCAGAGACGATTAGGCTTACCGCCGCGGAGGATATTTCATGGCCGCTTTCGTAAGTGGCGCATATGACGTTTTACAGAGAAAATTTCACCCACATTACCCGCTTTTTTTCTCGCATGCCCCTCTCATTTGCCCCTTGAGTTGCATTTCAGCAAGCAGGTTAGAAGCGGTCGCTGGAGCCACCCGCATCGCGCGGGTGGTCTTTGCAGCTGCGTCAGTGTGCTGTGGCTTGCGGAGTGCGTTTTTGCAGGGGAGAAAACGCTCCATGTGGTTCACGAAGATGCCCGCGTAGACGATTAAGTTCCGACAGTAACAGAAACAATGCGCCAGCCGTGTATGCGTGCCACGTTTTCTTTTTCACGGGATGAACAATTCATTAAAAACCGCGAATTTCAATGTAGTGAAATTTCAATGTAACGAAGTAAATTGCGAATTTTACCGACTTCGTTACATCGACGTTTAACTGTATTTGCCATTATCTCCCCACGCCTCAACTATTGCTATTGCCAAGTTTTCTAAACTTCAATTTTTTTGTTTTAGGAACTTTAATTTTACCGACGTTATTTCACTTGCACCTGCTGCTACCACAATTGATGACACGTCAGGATCGTCGCATCTTTTTGTGAATGCGTTTGAAAGTCTCCACTAACACAGATTAACATACGACTAACCTAGCCAACGAGGTTAACATACTTTGGTGTCACGCACGCTGGACTTTTCGTTAACTGAAACTACCACACCAGAGCTGTTTCCCCAACATCCTCTACATGCCAGGCATAGCGAACACGGTTTAATGTAGGTAACAATGCCCTTACCTGTCTGGAGGCCACCTAACAAAGCAAAAACAAGATACAATTACACCAAGGCAATCTTTCCTGTCATCAATTTCTATTCGAACTTAACCAACAGGTGGCTTGGGATAATAGGCACTGTTCGGAGACAAGCTGCACTGAGCTTGTAGAATTGTCCATCATCGAAAAAAAAAAAAATTACAACAAATCAAACATGTCCATGGTACCCGTATCTTAAAAATGCCTTGCCAAGAAAAAGTGTGCTAATCGCTTCGTACTGCAAAGTTGACTCATACAGCTGAGCCTTGCTTGGGGCACTGAGGGAAATGGCCAGTGATTACGCAAAAATTCGAAGAAAAGCAAAAGATAAACTTTGCACCCTGACACTGATGTTAAGTCAAGAACTGAACCAAAGAAGTTCAGTTGCAAATGAACTGCATGTTGCAAAAGAACCGCAAATGAACCGCAAAAGTGCTCAAATGAACCGCAAATGTTGTGTTGCAAATGAACCGCAAGAATTGTCACAGCCCCTTCTCGTTTCCCACTGCAACCCTATCCCTCACACTTATAGAGGATCTCTCACACAATGTGCCATCTAAACTAAACTTTTGGAAAAGCCTGTGCTTGTGCTACTGATGCAACCGTTCCTAAATTCGACTACCACCTCCAATTTCCCCTGAACACCATTAGAACAGGCTTCTTTTGGCATTACGAAGGTCAACTGCTCAGTTTTCTTCACCATGTGGTCCCGACGATATGACTGCCAGAATCTTGAAAAGCACTAAATGATGTATCTTCTGCAATCATATTAGCTGGGATATTCGAACAGTACCCCATGTCCTTGGCCTGCCAGAAGATTGGCAGGTGGAAAAGTTTAGATTTATTCATAAATCCAGCAATAAACGTTCCACACATAATCATCAGCCAATATTGCTAACCAGCATTCCACACAAGATTACCGAACGTAAAAGCTTCTCTAATCTAATACGTTTCTTCGAGTCATCTTTTATGGCTTGCCAGCACAGCTTGTAGAAATTTTTTTTTCCTAGCAAAACACGGTTAATAATGGTCACTAATAAGGGTCACTGCCTCCTGTATCAAGGATTAGGGGACAATTGTATTTACTTAGATTTCAACAAGCCTTTGATTAAATGTCACGTAACTTGCTCCTTTATAAGCTAAGCAAGCTTCATTTCAGTGAGAACATTTTAATGTGCATAAAAGTTTTGTAATAACTCATCGTTCCCAGTTTCCCTCTGTCAGCCATAATACACCAATATCAGTAACACATGGTGTACCACAGGAATTGGTGATTGCCTCTCTTCTATTCCTCATACACATACCCATTGAAGGGACCCAGAAAAGCCTTTTGTAAAAGTTACAAAATGCCTTTATTGTCGCGTAGTACCAATATAGCGATGCAATGCCGTTGGAATTATTGATCTACATTCAGTATTAGCTGCGCCAGAAGCAATTAAGTGCACCTCTCCCCCCTTGCCGATCGATTCCTCCTCCCTCTCTGCTTCTTTCAAAGCAGCTGGAAACACTGAGAATAGCCATGTGACATCGCGATGCTCGACTTCCGTTCTCCGCTAGCTACATTCCTGCGCCTAGGCACGCGTAATCGCTGCAGACCCGCCTTTGCCTCGGGATCGTGGAAGCCAATGGCATACCCGGCGACCGACGATCCCGAATCAGGGGGGCGCCTTGCCGTTGCGTCAGCCGCGGTCAGCTCGCTGCGGCGGCGCGCTCATCGGCTCAGAAAAGCCATCTTCAAAAATTGTTTACAAATTATCCGTACAACGTATGGGGCTCACACTTGGCTCAAAAATCCCGCTATGTGTTCTACCACCTGAATGCATTTCATTGCCACCTTCACAAAGCTTTTCTGGGTCCCTTTAATGATTTGCCTAAAATGTTATGTTGTCAAACAATTTGCAGGTGATTGTGCTGCCTATCGAGAAATAGATAGTTCTAGTTATACCACCCCCTAAAACCAGATCTTGCTGCTATTTCCAACTGGTGCTATCCGTACCGGATAACCCTGAACGCTCCAAATGAGGCAGCGAGGCTTTTGCATCGTCAAAGCACGTGCCTATCCTTGTTTAACATGCATAGAAAATCATCACTACCCGTTACATGATACAATTATCTGGGCATTTTCTTAGCATCACACTTTTCCTGGAATGAACATGTAACGCATTATCATTATGTTATATTATAATGCCATTATAATGTCATAATAATATAACGTTATTATCATTATGGTATAGCATAATCATTGTTTCATGGTACCAGCCGACATAACACTGCTTCTTTCCAGATAATTTGTTATTCCAAAGCTGAGTACGCAGCCTCAACATGGAAACCGAATACCAAATCGCTAGCACATGCCCTGGAAGCTGTTCAAAATTATGCTGCACGTTTCAACCTCTGCAACTATCAGCGGCTTTGACGGAACAAACTGCAGTGGTTAGTATTCAGCCTAGTTGCAACGAAAATGCAGACACCCGATACAAGAGCAGCGATTAGGGGTTCAGCTCGACCTACAAACGCCAAGGCGTGTGAATGCAGAGTAGGTATTTACAATGAAAGCCAAGGTTACGTACCCTCCCGGCCTTGCTGGCTCATCCTCCAAGTAGTAACTGGAAGGGAAGAGTACCCTTCCAGGTGACTCGGGCTCAGTGCAGGCCAACAACTATGCCCCTATACTTTTACACAAGATATCTGGTGACACGCGCGATAGAAGCAACAGTAACATCTGGGCGTCACACAGACATATTAGCGTTAGGAATGTGCAACTTCGAGTAGAAATCGACTTCAGTTACTTTACAATCAGTAATTCTTTCTCTTCAATGGAAGCTGCATACTTGTGCGAGCTATTTCTGTTCAGGACTCTATCGACGGCATCGTGGCGGTTTTTGGAAAGAATCCCCTCGTTGGGATCACAAAGAAATCAACAACATGAGTAGCGTTGCTTTCTCTTGTACACAGATGTTCACAAAACAAAACAAAAAAGCATAAAATACCTGGTACCACAAGCATGCAATAAAAAAAAACTTAAAAACATCTCCTACATAAAGCTGGTGAATTACAACAAGCAATGCTGCACTATTATGATAGATGGTGACTGCTTTCTGCTACTTTTATGCAGCCAGCTTGCAAGTCAGCAAGTTGCTGTTGTCAAAAGACTTAGCGAGCTGCTACCAACTACAAAGGCCATACTTGTGTTGAAAATTTTCTGTCTCCATTTTGAAAATCAGGAGTTATACTGCTCATTTCTCATTCTATTTTTCTTCTGAAATACATTTGTATCAGCTGAATTTAAATATTCTGGCATTTTCCGGCCACATCCCAAGCTAAAGCGCAACGTTCAGATCCCCACACTCTCACGAGGCGTGCTGTGTTGCAAGGCCATTCGTGGCAATAAAGGCCAGCATCTTTGACCCCGTCTCCCATGCCAGCTTGGGGAAGGGAGGTACCTAGCTCCACCGCTGACAGGGAACACTTTCCCCCGACCTTTCCCCGTATATCTCTCCAAGGACAAATGAATGGGGCTTACGACTGCTGGCTGCCGAACTTCCTGCTTGGCTTTCGAGGTACTCCACATAGCTCTCTTGCTCCTTCCATCTGCAACAGAAACACAATACACGCCTGTTGTGAAGCGCTCAACCCACAAATGTGTGCTTAGAACCACTACTGGGTTCCACTTGAATGCTTTTCCGGTCACAAAACTTCACCACTGTATGGGAGAGCCTCAGTATGCCGCCAAGAGTGGCCGCAACATGGCAGTAACGAATCTGCCGGCATTACCGATGCAACAGGGAAAAAAGGCTACACTACTGTTGGAAGCTGGCGCTTTTAAGCTTTCACTGCAAGAAAGCGCATGCTCGCGAGCAGCGTTTTGATGCTACCGACATTACTAGAACTAACGAGGACATCGTAAGGAGGCGCATACTGTCACTAGAAGAGAGTGAGTGAGGCACCGCAAATAAATTGTGGTTTTGTCTACCTCTCCACTCATTGCATGCACCTGATACAAATTTGCCTTCGATAGTTTGCACCTTCCACCGAAAGAAATGTGTTGCCAGTCTGGAAAATACCAGATACACCGCATGCTGAAGCTCTCAACCCTCCTGGCTCACTCTAAAAGAGAATCTGTTGGTCTCCTCATAGGCGGCAACGATACGTGAGCCACTGGACCCAGTCACTCCATGAATGAGGAGTTCGCGCACTAGAAATCGCATTGCAAAGAAGGCCTACAAGACCAAGTTATGCTATTGGTCTATAGGCTCATATTACAAATACTCCAATACACTTGCAGGCACAATGGGTGTCCCGCGTATATTGAGAGAGAAGTGGCTGAGAATATTTGGGAAAGCCCTCTTAACCGGGACACATGGGAAAGAAATAGCTCAGCTCACGTCAGAAGCTCCCCCGTCAAAGGAGAGATACGTGCACAAAGGTTCAGTTCAAAGGCTTGGGATAAAACTTGTTGCTCGACCACGTAGCTAACTTGAACCTGCCGCGTCACCCGCATTCCAAAGGTAACAGTAGGGACGCCTATTTCGGCAGCTTATCCGTGGTGCGACGCACGCAAGCGGTGCTCCACCTTACGTCACTGTTCGAGCTTGATAGGCACACACTGACGAAACTAAGGCGCAGGAGTGTTACCTTGTGAAGTGTAGGCAAACCCTGGTGATTGTTTAATATTTTCACCAAGCGGCACTGCCAAATGGCTCCCTGCCCAAGAACACTTGGGAAAGGGTGGATACAGGAGAGTGGTTCGCCATTTTTGGCTACCCGACAGCAACGTCATACAGGCAGCTTTGCTTGAACACTTAATGAATGTGAATTTTCAGTGCGAGAGACAAAGCCGATATTAAAGAAAGCGACTATCCATTCGCATTTTCCCCCACTCAAATTCCTTCCCACATTTGTCGCAATGCAAGGATAGAAAGCTTTCTAAGCACAGAAGCATAATTGATCACCAAAAAAACAACACGAAGAAATCCTAAGGTGTTATGCACTGGGCTTTTGACCGCGCGGCAGCGCCAACGCCATTTGTTTGGTTGCATTCTGCCACGCGGGCACCACGTTTCCCAACATGAAACGTGGTTTGCGGCATGGTGTTGGCACGAACGTTTGTGTGGGCAGTGTTTTATCCGCAATTCGTGGGTTTGCGAATGCCTTGTCATAAGGAGTAGCAAGCGTAGGTTTTACTTCTAAATTCTGGACTGCACTGTTCACAATTCCTACAACCGCAGACGCGAAGTAGGCCGCACAACAAAAGAAATGCGTTTTTTTTTTTTTCTGCTTCATAGTGAAGGCTAGGCCAGTGCGTGAAGAGGATCTTCACGCAACGAATTCGCAAAGGAGTTATTGATGATGGGGCTAATCAGTACCGAAACTGCTGCGCCCGTTTCATTTCAAGTGGGGACGATGGACGTCGAAGATTTCACCTCACACCTCGTAACATGCTTGAAACATTGCGTAATGCTTGAAATGGTCACTAATTAAGCTAGCCAGGGCACTTTATGGATTGATGAACCTGACTAAGCACCCAGCCTCAACCTGGGCGGGTTTCGTGCTGAATGCACAAACGTGCAATGCCGCTTGTCAGGCAATTGTGGGCATCTAACTCTTTTGTTTTCTTCGACTGTTCTCTAGTGACCAAGTGTGTTCCATGATAACGCACCAAAGCTTGACATTGGGCATGCAATTTGACTACTTCAAAAACAGCGCAGAGATGAAGATGTATGGAGTAACAAACTACAGTGCTTTTGTTTATCACTTGTCTTTGCACTGTTTATGAAGTAGTCAAAGCATGTTCTGTGATCTTGTTCTGCTTATAATTTCCGCTTCGTGTACACCAAAAAAAAAAAAAAAGCACTTGAAAATCATCAATGGAATCTTTGTCACCCCCAGGTGGAATCTATGCCGTGGTCGCCGCACCTAGTTTTATCACGTAAGTACCTCGCAATCGTTCCCTCCCCAGACGCTTTGCGTAATCGCTCAGCTTCATCGGAAACTCAGTTGGAGGACCACCATGCGTTCAATGCATTAGAACACTGACGCCAAAGCACCTCCCCGTCTCTCACACTCCTCAAGAAGTGCGCAGCAGGCCTGGGTGGCACGGTAAAACCAGCGCTTTGTCTCACACGCCACCACCACAAAATATCATCACAGCCTTGGGTGGAGAGATTTTCCTAACTCGACCGGCGGTCGTTTGAAGCAACGCAAGAAATAAGGAAATCAGCGCATGGGGACGACACTGAGATGGCGCGAAGTGGCCTGTGATCCGCGCCTGTCCAACCGTACAAGTGGAGTAGGTGCCACTGCACAGGTAGCACTGCCGTGCAGTTCAGTAGCCAGGGCATACTCTATAAGGTATGTCCCCAGTTCTAAGTGAACAGCTCTTGGGTCCTCATTCATTGGTGACCCTGAATCCTGGTTCAACGTATTTTACTTGGTGGTGTTGATGCACTACGCGGGAGTTTCCAGGCGGTGGAAATTAATCCGGAGGCCTCCTCCACTACGGTGTGCCTCCTAGCCAAGGTGAATCAAACCTCCCAATTTAATTTTAATTCACATAGCATTGAAAAAAAAAAAAAAACAGGAGGAGAAATAACAGCACCAACAATTTCATGCAAATAATTCCGTCTAAAACTTCAGCGGCATGCGCATAAAACTCCTGCACTGCACCCCTCCCCACATGCCCGGCAGTGCCCTGGCACAAGCTTTTGCCTCTATATCAACCTTTGGCCAGTTTCATGACCAGACAAGCACCAATGAATACTGGTGGTGGCAACACGTTACACAAGATAGACATGGTTGACAGAGCACTGCCACAGTGACAACAGTACACAGACATAAAACCAAGAGCTCAATGCACTGATAGCAGGGAACAAAAGACCACAGTAGAAATGCTTCAGAAAGAGCTTGTCTCGCATTTCAACTATGCGTGGGTGGTGCACGCCCATTATGACTAGCATTGCAAGTGGCCTGAAAGCAAACTCAAATACATTAGTGAGTTAGCCGAAGATGACATGGTTGATGGCACATGCTATTTCAAGCAGCATTTGACTACGTGAAGCTCATCTTTACTGCACAAGGTTCTGGTCAGCAGTGGTTGTAATGCATGCATGATTCTCGTCCCTTCCTGTGAACCCTCTAAAGAAGTGCAAGAAATGCGGCTCACTTTGCAATCAGCTCCTCTTTGGACAATCGTTCCAACTCCTCCTTGGGCAGCTGCACCTGAGAGTAGGGAAGGAGTCAGAGAGAGATCAATGAAACCACCAAGAAAAACCAAGGGCCAAACACGGACAGAAGTAATGAAGGGAAAAGTCAATCTACACAATGTTTCACAAATCCTTCTTAGCTTGTTCCCTATTCCAATAAATAAACGTGAAGGCCCAATTTGGAGCAGTGCAGGCATTGCCACAGAAGGCATTGGCTAGCTTTCCAGTCTGGGTGGACATGACAGAACTTAGGTGCTACCTATTTGCCAGGCTGGGATGAAACCAAGCAAAGCAGCCTTCCATGCTACACAGGCATGTAAGCCCACCAGCCTCATTCGGGCCGAAAAAATCTCACACAAGGTCTCCGAGACAAGGCATCAAAGATATAGCAAACTGTTTCGAGAGTCATGCTGGATGAAACAAGCTTCATGTACGCTTAATGCAAGTGTCTGTGCAAGCTGCCGCATTGAACGGCTACCAGTGGTATTTTTATACAGAACATAACATGATTCGTACAATATAAAATGTCAGGTAATGAACTTGTGTTAATACCAGCAAACTGGGTCCTACATGTTTTCAAGATAGCTTTTTTTGCCTACAAAATGCCTCAACTTTCTGGCACTGTCCTTGAACGACGTGCACGCCTTTTGTAATCATGTACGACACGAAGGAGCCAAAAGCATCAACTGGATAATATTGTTACACATAATTTGGTTGGCTTGCTTGAATTCAAATCACACTGCCGACCATCAGCAGGTGCGCGCGAAACAGCGAGACTAGGAATCGGTTAACCAGAGCTTGGAATGGGGCTAGCTGGTTTTTGAATCGAAACACTGCTGGTGCTAAGCTGGGCGAAGGCCAAAGGATTACACAAACAAGTGGAATCAGTCCCACGGTTTCATTGCGGCGCTAACCTACTAACAATGAGCCAACAGTGCCCAGGTTCATGTGACACAGCCAAGCTCAATGCTGACCAAGCTGGCCTAAACCAAACTAACCTGAACGACAACACTGCTCTTGCCTGGTGCAACCCAAAAGGCAGAATAAAGAGGCAGCACATCATTTAATGCCATCGATTTTTCTTCCCCCATACATGATCTAGCAAAAAATGTGTTCATGGCCTGGTACACCAGGCTAATAGTAGTACATTCGAAATGAGAATTTAAATAAAATAATGCTAATCCTAGTTTGCAGTGCACACTCAACCCCCCCCCCCCCCCTTTCTTAAAACACGCACCATGTTTCTACACGTTTTACACAAGAATCATATCGCTGACAAATCCAAAGAGTAAACTGCACTTGACCAGCCTAGCCACAAGGCCACCAAGGGAAATTTTGGTTGATGCGTTCAGGTTTGTGCTGCCAGAGTTTCAACAGCAAACCGCAGACGACGGGGCTCAACATAGGGAAAACACAAAATTTGCTCGCTGCAATCGAGACGTCCGCAATGCAGGGGGATCTGCGACGAGTGCGTCCACGCAATGTGCAAAACGGAACACCAACTCACCCGTTGTGGCGGCGGTGCTTCAGAACCTACCATGCTCATTTAGTCCCCTGCAAAACAACAACAGACAAAGTGTAACGTCCACACACCGTACGACGCCAGCCGTTCCGTTAGCCACATCAGCGAGCACACCGCGCGGCTCTGAGCATGCATGAACTGCACGCTACGCGCTCACTGCACCAAAACCCAAGCCGTACGCAGCGAGCATTTTCTTCTGCAAAACGCAACCACTCCAGCGGGGGGTCTGGACTGTACCAGGTGAGAGGTCCTGGGAGTTCCAGAATCTTTGCAGCACATTAATCTTTTTCTCTTCAAACACAACAATCCTGCTAGGATCTTAGGATGGACTGAGACGGCCGACTTCCTGGGACGAGGCACAAACTTCCCGCATTTTTCCTCTTTCAGCACAAAACGCAGAAATTGGCCACAGTGAACCTCGCACTTGAAATCAGCAGACGCCAAGGGTCTCAACATTGTACTACATGAATAAAAAACACGAAGGCGAGCCCGATTTTCGTTACGAGCCATCGTGCTTCCTGTTTCCTCCTTGATTGCCAAAGCTGGCAGACATGATCCTTTAGAAGTCGACGGATCTTTCTGCAACCAGGGAACGCGATCATCGCGTACGAGTTGAGTCAAGGTGCAGTGGCTTAAAAAAATTCTGGGCAGCTGGCGAGAAAGTAGGAACGCTCAGTGCCGAAATTACGATTACCAGCTGCTAAGCACGGCCTGCAAAGAGAGCCGTTCGCGAAAAGGCTAGCGCGCGCGCAGGGTGCTGACCGTACCAGAGGCCCCAAAAGCGCGCGATCAATCGTCACTCCAGTTCTGCGGCCCTTCTCTTTCTCTAGTTCCGCTCTCAGCCTGCCTCTAGGGTGGCTCAGAAGCAAGAGTTCGCGTAATAAGAGTCAGGGGCGGGTGGAACTCCCGCACGCCCTCGGCGCAGAAGCAGCGTCCCGCGGCCGAAAAGCGTGGGCAGTTTTCGGGGGCTTATGGCAGGGCGGCGGGGTCTGCAGCGCCAGTTTCCGTGGCAACCGGGGCAGCATCCGGCTACAGGGCTCTCGTGGAAGTTCTCGAGTGTTCCCAAATGATCCGCGCCGCTGCTGCGGGCAAACCGCAAGCGATCCAAGGGAAGCGGCGATCGCAGGACTCCGACATGGTGTCCGCAGGGACCAACGAACCGCAGTCGCTCCGTGGATGCATGACTCGCCGAGTCGCCGCCGACGGCGCATAAATGGCAGCCACTGGTCGCAAACGCGCAAAGGTTGAACGCCGATGTTCAAGGGAGACGGCGCCGCCAAAGCCGGGTCGCGGAAACGTTATTTCACCTCTGGGAGGCGCGAGTGATTGGCAAGTTCGACATGAGGGGTCCGAAATCAGTCAAGCTGCCGAGCCAAACCTCTTTTTAGGCTTATCGGACGCTTCGGGAACGAATCGAACGTGGCAGTACTTGTCCGGGCCGACGCAGGTCCCGCAGGGGCTGCCCAAAGCGTCGCTGCGCTTGAAGAGGACTCACTTAGGCAGTCAGTCTGGAGCACAGGTCCGACTTGGCCGCTAATCGCAAGCTTGAGCAGTCCGAATCGCCGAAGCACAAGCGTACGACGCCATCGCGGTTCGCGTTCTTCAATGTTGCTGACCCTCGTTGCGCCGGTGGCGAAGAGAAAGAAGGCGCGCTGATTTCCCCAAACATTCCCCGAAAATCCCAAGATATTCCCTTGTTGACGGCCCGGCGAGCGCGGGAAACGCCGCATCTGCTAGAAAATTACGCGCTCAATAATTTATATTCACAGGGAACACAAATTATACGGCGTATTTTGTTTGCGCAAAAAGACAGCTGACGCGCACAACCAAAACGGCTTGTTTTAGATACCGAAACCAAACGGGCTTCGCATGAACAGAGCCACTTCCGGCAACCGCATTGGTCCAGCCGGCTCGGCATCGAATCGTGCTCTACTGAGGCCCCAGAGAGGAAGGTCAATCCGCTTTCACCTCGCTAGGATTTGTAAAGTGACCTATTGCCGAGTATACCATCGACCTAAACATTTATTAGTTACGGGTTCAAACTTCGAAAATGTTTGCAGCTAGCGCCGCGAAGCTCGCCCTCCGTAGGTAAGCATACTGTGGCTTAGGTGGACGCGTTTGCAAAAGTGGACTCCGCTGTTGTTTTTATCGAAGCAACAACAAAAAAGAAAGCAGAAAGTGCATTCGCTGCTTCGTTGTAATTCAACGCAGGGTGGCCACATTAGCTAGAACAATGTTCACGGAAAATTCTTTACTGACAAGGTCGCTTCGTGCAAGGCACATGCATGATGGTGTGGCTTGTTGGTGCATGCTGCCTCGCTTGAAACTTGTTTAAACAGAAGCACGGGACGTGGGACAGCGTTATCTTTCATGTGCCTCCTATTTTTTCTGTCTTTCCGTTCAGTCGAAAACTTCTCAGAGACCGTGACGCTGTGTCGCGTCCTGTAGATGTTGGGCGTTCGTGCAAAATTGAGACCGGCAAAAGAGCTGGCTGAACAAGTCTCACCGGTTTCTGTTGCGTATTTGCGTAACGTTTAGTAACACTTTGAGAGGAAAAGTTTTTTACGCAAAAGAGCGCAGTTCGGCGCTTCATGCAGTCAAAATGTTCGCTACTCTGTGCCGCTGCGTCTGGGAGTAGCTTTCGAACATTTTGTTTCAAAGCTGAGGAAGCCGAAGACTCGACTTAACTCAAATCTTGTGATATTTGAGAAATTGTTGCTGGGCGACCTTCGGTGCCCCAGGAGTGTGTGAAGGGCAGACGCGATTGAGCCGTTTATCGCAGCCTGGCGACGCTGGGTCGTTCGGTGCGGAGCAAGCACACGCTGCCCGACCTCCCGTACGACTACAACGCGCTGGAGCCGATCATTTCGGCCGACCTGATGCACGTACACCACGACAAGCACCACGCCGCCTACGTGAACAACCTCAACGCCGCCGAGGAGAAGATGGCCGAGGCACTGGCCAAAAGTAAGCTAGGGGTAGCCGGGCGGTGAAAAACTATTTGAAAAACTACACAACTGAATCGTCCACCTGACAAAGACCAAGTGGCCCACTGTTAGTGGAAGGCATAAATGCCCTGTGCTCCTATTTGAGAAAAGAGCGTGGATATTTTGGTAGCACTGTTGCTGTTACAAGACGGCAGTATTTGAGTAACTTGAAGCCGCACGTAGCGTATTGTTGGTGGTGACGAGGGGCGCAATTCCGGCACGTGTGTGTCCTTCTTTTGCCTGTCCTTGTACGAAATGAGCACACCTTCCACCGTATTAACGTAGGCTACTTGTCAAGCATTTCTCAAAGCCGAAACAAAAAACGGTGTGGCTCGAACCCTCGACGTTGATTGGCTGACGGGTTGTGTGAGCCTGCCCAGACTTTAACCTGACAGTGCGAGCTCTGTACTGTACTGTTGGCTGTGTGAGCACACGCTTGTCTAGGGTCATGCCGCGGATTTTGGGTGCTTGTGCAGTTATGTAGAAGGGAAGACAAGGTCACTCGCAGAGTGGGGAACAGAGCTCTCTGATACTCTAACTGGATGCGGCGCTGTGGAAGTAGCCAACCGTTTCACGTACATAACGGAATTGCTTAGCACTTTGCCATGATCTTTTATCACATAGTTGAATGGGGCATTGCTCAAAATGATAAAATTGCTGTCAAGTTTTGTAGGTGCAAGTTATAAAAATTGTCTGCAAGTGTACGAAATGCATCAGAGGGTTGCTAAGGAGAAGTAAAAAGTTGACTGATCGTAGTGATGCCTAATTTGTCCACACTCATCACCAACAGCCCTTTGCTAAGCATGAAAATGATCGAAGCGGAGAGACGGGTATTGTCGTCCCGCACTACAATTTATGATGTGCACAAATTCTTTAAAGTGAATTGCCGTGCTTGTGGAGACACTCATAGTAAAGAGCATTAATGTACCCTATTTTCGCGCGTATAACCAAAGCCGAAAATGCGAAAATTTCAGGAGTAAAGGATAGGTGCGGATTATATGCGAGGTATTTCCTTTGGGGCAGCTTCACCGCAATGCGCAATGTCCCGTGATGACCCTACAGCTATAATAGCGACTAAGCCAATCTTATCCCGTTGACAGGGCTCTTTTAGCACATAAAGCTCAACAATATACCAACCTGAAAAAAAAAAAATTGCAAGTCATCTAGTTACTTAGTCAGCTAGGTAAGTGCTTTTTCTTTTTTTCATAAATGTGCCATGTTGCTTGAGTAGTTGCCCTGTTCCAGCTTTTCATGTATAAAATATGCGGGGATATATATTTTTTTTTATTCGTGGACTGGAAGGGGGGGTAAGGGTTATATGCAGGGGCGAGTTCTACGCGCAAAAATACGGTATGTGCTTGCACGATGTGAGCAGTGCTCCTTACATTTTTATTAAAGTAGCGTTTGTGGTTGCTGCTAGAGCAGCTTGCACATCGGTGATGATTTGTGGTGTCTTACCCACCACGGTGGCTCAGTGGCTAAGGCATTCTGCTGCTGAGCACGAGGTCGCGGGTTCGATTCCCGGCTGCGGCGGCCGCTTTTCTGATGGGGGTGAAAAGCAAAAACGCCCGTGTGTACGAGATTTCGGCGCACGTTAAAGATCCCCAGGTGGTGAAAATTAATCCGGAGCCCTCCACTACGGCGCGCCCCATCGCCTGCGTTGCGTCAGTGCGTTAAACCCTACAATCAATCAAATTTGTGGTGTCTGAAGGTACGTCCTCTCTTGCGGCAATAAGCATGCGCAGCATTCCTATGCTGTGCAAGGATGGGTATCAAACCAACTTTTTGCAGCCCGCCTCTTTGCGCCAAATTCAATGAGCCAATCAGAGTGCCCGGGTCATGTGAGCTGCGAGTTCAGTACGAGGCAATTGTGGTCACAGCAGACGGGCAAGAACAACGGCTGAAACACGCAGGAATCCTCACATGTTCCCCAGTCATCTCGAGAGAGAGGGGACAACCGGTTTCCTTCGCTGTCGCTGCCGCTTTAGGGAGCATTAGCGTCCAGTAGTGTGGCCTTCAAAAAGTAGCGGCGTTTTTGAGTGCACTCAAAGGTGCCCACTTATTTCCACAAGTGAGGGCGTCCCTTTACACACTGTCAGGAAGAGTAACTGGCAAGTGGAAATGAACAGTTCTTGTCACATCCGCTTATTTCTGAACAAACAGAGTGCACCTTGTCTCACCAAAAAAGTATCGGAAAAAAAAAAAGAAACATCAGTGTCAATGTTCGTGTTAACAATACGAAAACAGTCAGGTGTTGCCTGTAGTGTCCCATTTAGTCTTCAGGCATCTGCATATTGCCTCCATGACTTAGTCTGAGCTTAGTGGCATCTGCTTGAAAGCAAAGCCTTTTAGTTTGTGAGAAAAGGTAGAAAAAGTTTGTTCCAAGGTACTATGTCATCCCCGACAGATTGCACCCAGAGCATCATCTCGGCGTCGGTTGCCATCAAGTTCAACGGTGGTGGACACCTGAACCACAGCATCTACTGGACCAACCTGTCACCGAATGGGGGTGGAGAACCTACCGGTATGTGCTTTCGTAGCTCCTGTACCCTTTCCAACTTTCCAAGAGGCTAGCAACTCTTTTTGCAGTGCATGTCACTGTGGACGTTCACTATCTGCCTTTCTGTACGCATCATCTGCCCACCCTAGTAATGCAGTACTGAAGGTATGGTTGCTACACCAAAGGGGCTGGTGGGGAGGTGGCAGAGCCAAGTAAACAAGCACTCGCAAACAAGGCATGTTTGTCAGGTATTCCACTATCTCCCCTGATGCAGCATCCCACTACACATGAAAGCATGTTATTCTAAACCCTTAACTGTGTGTTTTCAGCTGTGGCAATGTGCATTCAATAATTGCAACTAAGGGCTGTAATATATAAATGCCATGCCAAGTGCACTAAAGAAATGCCAACCGTTCAGCATAACCTCAACTCTCAACTGAAGATGCTCACCCTAGCATTCAGCTAAAGTACCTTGAAGACAGGTGAAAGGCAGCAGTAGCAGAAAAACCCTTTCAGGGTGACTAGATGTATCGCTCTTGTTTGTGTTGCACAAGACGCTAAAGCATTGCAGACCAGAGTTGCATAGCACAAAGCCATGTGCTCTAGGAGAGTGAGTACAGCAGGCAACATATGAATCGTGCTCTGTGCTATGGCAGTGCCATGGAGCTGCTTTGAAGTGGCCACCCAAAGATTAGCTAGCCTGCTAGTTCTGAGGTTTGACCAGCACCAGAAAGACAGCTCCACTGCTCAGAAAAACCACATTTCGGTTGAAAAGTCGCAAACATCTCTGTGCCGATTGGGCATACAGCCCTTTCTCATAATGCAGTTCTCTGTGAGAGTAGGGTTCAGGATTTGCCCGAGCACGCGGCAGCTGGAAAGAGTGAATTTTTTTTTTAGAAGGAAAAAAAAAACACTTGCAGTGTGAAACGAGATCTCAGACAGCTGGACCGTGCTTACTCCAGCTGTGTTCTGCGCACCCATCAGCGAGCACATTGCTGCGAGAGTCTCTTGCATAGATGCAGCAAATAGGCTTCTTACAAATGGTTTGCCAATGCACGCACGCCCTGCGCTACATCTGTAATCACGTATAGTTGTCAGTGCTTGCAACTGAAACCCTCAAGCTGACTCGAGTGACAAACATGCGTCTACTGATGATAGAGAGTGGCACCTGCGTAGCTTTGGTCCTCACGATGGGCCTTGGCTTTTGGCCCACAAAGTGCATGTTGGTTTATTACACTGACCACAGGGTAAGTCCTTATGCCAGTATCGGTTGCTTGAATCATTTTTGCAGTTGCATTATGAATTGAATTCAGAGTATCACCCCAAGCTGATGTGACCTGCAGCAGCAACTCTAAAGCGTACCACATGGAGTGTTGTCTTTAGAAAATTATCACAGATGTGTGCTTTAAAGGTACCCTTCAACATTCTTTGAGCACTGCAACTAAACCAGTGCGACGTTTGGATTACACTGCCAGGAATACCGGAGCCAAATAATACACGTGCACGTGAAACGGTGAGCGTGCAAATCTCCGTGAAGGACGCGGAGAAACCAACTGCGCTCTCTACAATTCTCCTCATTATGCACCCCGGGCATGGCCTAAACGATGTCATTGCGGCCATGGCTGTCCTATTGGCTGTCGCTGGTCAACTTTGCAGCTTATTTCTTGCATTTCCTGTTTGGTGCTATGTACCGACCTCTTCTGTGCCTGAACCTGTACGCACAGTTTGGCGTTTCTTTTGGGTTTTGAGTGCGGGCAGAGTTGGAGACTACTCAACAGCAAACGAGACCACTCGACAGCAAATGTTTATTGCTCCAAAAACGCTGTACCAGCCTGAGCGCACGCTTGCGAGCAGACAGCCATGCCTGCTTTTTTTTTGGGCGCCAGACCGAAATAGACCCCTTGCGGAGAAAACTCCCTGGCCTGTGATGTATAGCCGGTATTCAATGGTGTGGAATGCATGCAGGCAACCATGCGAGTGCGCCGCCATATCTGTGGCCAAGCGTCTGTTGCCAAGGCAATGTTGTGCGCACGGCCCCCAGATCAGGCACCCCTCGTCTCTTCCGGGCCTTCATGGCGGCCGGGCAGGCCGCGGGCCGCGACGTGACCTTGTGTTTCTGTGCAAGGCGTGTGCGAGTGATTCGATAGTCAGTTGTACTGGTTGTACCATGATAGCGTTGGTTATGCGAAAAGTCACGATTCCGCTCATGAGTGTGGCAACCTTATCTGCAATTCAACCCCAGCCTCCGCGCACACCTACGAGCGAGTGCGAGTCGGTCGTGGCATGAACGTTGCAACATGAGCACAGTGGTCCGTTTGACAGCAGGAACTGCATCATTTCCAAACTGTTGCCCACTGAACGCAAAGCAATACCCCGACGCCAAGTGCTGCTGAGTGCAGCACAGTACGATTTACCTATCGCCAGACGCGTATGAAGTAGCCACCACAGATCAGCTGATTGCCAGCCGCCGCGCTCTAACGTCAGACCAGAGTCCTTTAATGCTTTTCTGGTCATGAAACTCCACCGTCACACTATGGGAGAGCCTCGTGTGCTGCCCAGGGAGGCCGCGCCGCGGCACTGGTGTTGATCGGAGGGCAGCAGGAGAAGTGGGCAGAGTGGGTTTGGCAAGGAACGGACGCTCAGCGCCTTATCAGCAGTGCGCTTTCGCTTTACGTGTCGTGGACCGCTGAAATGGACTTATCATTTTGTGAGTGACGAAGAAATTTGGTGAGAACAGATATGCTGCTACTGCGTTCCTGCCTGCCGGTCTGGCTACAGAGAAGCGGCGGCCGCGCCTGATGCTCTCCGATCTGCGGTGGCGCCACTCACGGTAGCCTTTGTCCCCGTACGAAACATCGCCGGGAGTTTCATGACCAGAGAAGCATTGAAGGACTCTGGTCAGACGTGAGTCGTTTTGCTGAGTGTGAAACATTTAGCGCACGAGAAAGCCAGCGCTAGATCGGTGTACGCGTGAACCATTTCTCCAAAGAAATTATTCGGTTTTTGTACTCAACCACGTATTAGAGGGCACTTACCAGACAAAGTCGTGGGTGCGGTGCGGGCGCACTTGCGTCGACATCCGCGGCGGCGGCCAACTACACCGTCGGACTTACGCTGCTGATACGCACCGTTCGCAGCTGAGGTTTCATCCTCCGTTGATTCGAAGTGCTCGAGGGTAGGTAGAGCGCCACCACTTAATGTGAGTGCGATTAATATTATATCTGTTGACGCCACTACCAATAATCGGGCTGAAACGCAGCAGACGATGTACTTTTTTTTTCTTCGAGATGCGGGCGCAAAGCGTATGCGCTGGCACGGTGGCCACCGACATGGCGGTTTTCGGTGTTGCCAGGCGGAGAAATCGCCCGCTAAACTTTTCATTGAATACCACCTATTGAAGTCCGCTAAGGGACTGCTGCGAGCCGCGCCAGCCCCCCCCCACTTCTCTTTGGGAGAGAGCACACAGCTTTCATTCCACCACGGTAGAGTTGAGAGGGAACAATTATGCGCAATTTCTCATCGCATGTAGTTTCGGTAATAGTGAATGGATTTTCATAATTCTTGCAGGAGGGAGGGGATTGCTGGGACAATGGACTTCATGCCAGAATGCATTCAGAGTAGTCGATTGAAAGTGGTGCAGGGTCCCTTTAAGATGTATCCTCGTGTGGTGGCATGGTAGTTTTATTTGGCCAGCTCTGCATTTTGCTCGTTAATCCCGAGGCAGACGATGCCTTTCCCGTCAGAATGAGCACAGCGATGTTATGTTGGGGAAGGGATCCAACCTGTTTGCAAGCATTGCACCTAAGAAGAGCAGCTGAGATAGCTGGCTTGGCTTGGTGGCATAAATTATTGGGGCCACTCTTCTGTCCAAAGAAATGGGGGGGCCATGCAAGCGAAACTGTTGCGTAGCACTCTTATTTTTCTTTTCACCTTTAACATTTCATTCAGCTTCGATAATACCTAAAAAAACCGCTTTATAGTCGGGGTGGGGAACGCTTAGTCGAAGAGTACATGCTCCGGAAGGGGCAACTGCGAGCCGAGTGAGAATGTGGCATTCTACTAAAGGAGCCATGAAGAGAAAATACAACTTGGTTTAATTTGAAAGAACTGGGATTCAGTATCTCACTCAGCTCCATTACAGCCACAAAAGAGGTTTTTTTAACGAAAAAAAAAAAGAATTATTTAAAAACTTTCAAATTTTGCGCCACAGTGACGTGTTATGAGCAAGAATGACGTCATACGGGCCAACAATAAAACATAATTTTCAGTGCGTTAACTGCACGTTAGCATTCAAGTGATGCAGGTCAAATGGAACTAGAGGCCCCATTACAGACGTCCAGTCATGTGTCGTCGCGACAGCTGAGTTAGGCGGCCGCCAATCGCACAAACAAGGTTCCGTGATGTCATAGAAAAGTTGCGGGAAATTGGCTGGGGGGTCGCGACTGCTTCACACGTTTTCTTTAATATCTCCGTTATTTGTTCGAAGATTGCGATGATGTTGGTATCATTGTTATCGGGACTAAGCAGTATTTCTAATAAACCCAACTTGTAATTTGTCTTCATGGCTCCTTTAATAAGCACGTTGCTCACTTTTTGTCGGTACCATGAAGCAAGCCTAACGGAGAGGCAAGTTGGTGGCCACTCTGTGGGTGCTGCCATTCCTCTAGTGGCAGAGGGATGGCATGAATTATGTAGTGGCGGAGGACCATGCCTGGCATGCTAAGGAGAACAGTGGAGGAAGAGGAACTGAGAGTGGAGCAGCTTCCACAGCTAGGTCACGTGACCAGAGTGATGACGTCGGGCATGAAGGTTTCCACTGAGCCCTGCCCAGGGTTCATGCAGGTCCTTGAAATCCTTGAAAACCATTAAATTCAGAAGTAGCATTTTCGAGGGCCTTGAAAGTCCTCAAATTTTTACAGGTACTTGAAAACTCTTGATTTTGGAGTGAAATAAGGAGACGATCACTATGTGTACCAAGAAATGTATTCCTACTCCGCGAGTTCTCACCATGTTTTTGCGAGGAAATCTTTGCATTTAAAAGAGCACACTTAGATAATTTTAAACGCCTGGCTGCGGTGAAATCAGTTTCGGTTTTAAAGGGCTTGGCTGTGCTGAGATCAGTTTCGGTTTCGAAGGGTCTAGCCGGAGCCATATCCAATCCATCCCTCTGTGTTTTGATAGGCACGTTGTTCTTTCTCGTAGCTCGAACGTTCAGTGTGGTTTGTGCAGCGTTTAATATGTGTGCGGTCGAAATAACGGCATACAGTGACTGTAAGTTAGAATAATGCCTGGTAAATCCAAGTTTCAATGCTCGTGGCTGAATAACGACAGTTATAGGTACTGGCTTGCACTGGACCCAGCTGGACCACAGCGGGCGAAATGCAAGCCTTGCGCGAAAATGTTCAGCATCGCTGCGGAGAGTCAGCGCTGAAAAGTCATGCAGAAAGCTCCATACACGATGGGAATGTGAAGGCAGCAGTGAGTAGCACCATGAAAAACTTTTTGGTGCCCTTGCAAAGCGAGCAGTCCATGGACCGGGTCCCAACGCCTTCACAGTCGACGGACTCGGACAGTGTGTGCAAGAAGCATGAACTAGTGACTGATGTTGAGATTTTGTGGACACTAAGGTAATGGCATCGCACTGTTCTTACAAGTCCTGCTCGCAGACAAATGACTTGTCAGAAGAATGTTTCCTGATAGCAAAGTTGCCTCGAGCCTTCTCCTGTAGAGAACAGAAGACTAAGTATGTCATGCGCCATGGTCTCAGACCTTTCTTCTTAAGCTCCCTCCAACGAGAGATAGATTTGTGTCATTACTACATTGTCCTCTTCGACAAGTCGCTGAATGACTTCTTGCAACAGAAGCGATGAACATTCACCTAAGGTACTGGAATGCATCACGTAAGGTCGCCACACGGTACTTCACGTCGTGTCGGGCGATTCAAAGGCAGGAAGGACATTGAAGAGAAGCTGCTGAGTGCCTTGGAGCCCCTTCCACTAAGAAGATCGTTCAACTGTCAATGGATGGGCCGAATGTGAACTTGAAGGCTTTCAGGGTTGTACTATGACACCTGCAGTAGAATTATCAAGGTTATTGTTTGATCTGGGCTGTTGTGGCCTGCACACTGCTCACAGTGCGTACAAAGCAGGTGTCCAGCTAGCAAGTGGGGACTGGATTTTCTGCTCTGAAGTCCAAGCACATTGTTTCATGATGCCCCAGCTCGAAGAGAGGATTTTCAAACTGGTACTGGTTAGACACTATTCCCGCACAAGTTTGTTGGCGCATCGGTGTGTGTCGAGAATATCCCAGTTCTTGAACGCGCTTTGCTTCTTTGGCTTGATTTAAAGAAGCGCCTGGAATCCGCAAGGAAGAAGGAAGTGTGCCTTCCAAAATCTGCTTCCTTTCAAACGCCTGTCTGACTTTTGTGCTAAATCGTTAGTGCTGGCAAAGCTCAACTTCCTCTTGGGGTTGCCATGATTGCTTCAACCTTTCTTGTGAAGTACCAAACGACGAGCCGCTGGTATCCTTCTCTCAAAAGACCTTGAAGGTGCCAGTTGAGAAAGCTGGGTGACAAGATTCGTTAAGTGCTGTCAAAAGGTTGTCACCGGCATACCTGAAGATTGACATGGACACTCGAACAACCACATCCCACTTGAAAAAGTGCACGTCGCCATGCAGCCGAACAGATTCTGAAAATCTCCAAAGTGCAAAAGATGCATTTACATTTAGGATGCAGTTTAACGCAGTTCCTTGTTGCTGTGTAACGAAGAAGATTCTTGAGAAGTAGCCCACTACGACTTCCCATAGTAAGAGGCCTTGGTTCACTGGACCCCAGACCGAATGCGTTCGAAGCCAGATGAGTGTCTGGATAGGCTTCAAGAAAGTTTTTGAAACTCGCTTTGCTGCGGCGAAAAGGATCAGTGGTCATCAGAGAGACACTGTAATCGCACAATATGCCGAGCTCCTGCAAGAATGAAGGCATGACTTGCAACAGATTTTGAAACGGCTTTAGACTCTATAGACGAGTTTTTCTATGACCTC
Organism: Haemaphysalis longicornis; assembly: GCA_013339765.2. Classification (NCBI taxonomy): domain Eukaryota; kingdom Metazoa; phylum Arthropoda; class Arachnida; order Ixodida; family Ixodidae; genus Haemaphysalis; species Haemaphysalis longicornis. Next base: position 115,697,605 of record CM023456.1, on the reverse strand, counting down.
CTGAAGATCAGTTTGTCATACACTGACCTCTGGAAAGTTTGTTGAGCTTCTGCTTGTCCTGAGTCAGGATAAGCGAGTGTAGAGAGAGGGTCAGTGTCAATCGGCAGGTGGCTGTGGAAAACATAAGAAAACTTTCCTACACCTCCTCGCAACGACTTGTATGGGATGCTGTAAACCAAGGAGGCGACATCTAATGTACAGGTCCTCAAAGGAACTCGGGGGCATCCATCGCTTCTGCCCGGCAGCACTACCGAGCTTTTTTTTGGAAGCCAAGAAAAAGCGGGGTCTTGAAGATTTGATTGAAGTGAAGTGCCGCATTGATGAGGAGGTGGAAAGCTTGAAAAAGAAGAACAAACTGGAGGTGGCTGTTGCTGAATTAGCAGAGACCTCACCTGGCAGAGACCTCACCTCACAGCCTAAGGAAATCGGCCAAGAGCAAGGTGCAGGAAATTCTGAACATCGACCTCGAAGTCCAGAAAAAGCAACCGTGCTGAGGAACAAGTGCTTGTTTGCTCTATATTTAGTCCTTGCTTCAAAATGTGAGACGTTAATTAGTTCGATAACAGCGCTAGGATAGGACACAGAGGAGGCGACACGAGACTGGGCGCTGACTAACAACAAAGGGTTCATTTCGCCGCAGCTGAATATACACCCTGGGAAATAAAAACAATAAAACACAAAATCATAAAATTGTGAAGGCAAAGGCTTTTTTCTATAAAAAATGCACATGCGCAAAGATTACAATCCATGACTTAGGTATTCGTGCTCATTTTTAGCAAGTTATATATTCTGTGAGCATGGTGTCGATTAACTTGCTAAAAAAGGAGCACAAATACCTAAGTCATGGATCGTAATCTTTGCGCATGTGCATTTTTTATAGAAACAAGCCTTTGCCTTTTCAATTTTATGATTTTGTGTGTTTTATTGTTTTATTTCCCAGGGTATATATTCAGCTGCGGCGAAATGAACCCTTTGTTGTTAGTCAGCGCCAAGTCTCGTGTCGCCTCCTCTGTGTCCTCTCCTAGCACTGTTATCGAACTAAGTATGCACCAACAAGCCCGTATTAGCAGTTTTTCAGTTCGTGAGACATAGAAAAAGTTACGTTAATGTACTTTTACTGTGTAAAGAGAAAAACCACTTAATATTTTTTCTTGTGCAATAAATATAGTATCTTGACGCATTGAAACTTGTTTTGTGGAAGTAATGCCCTCAACATGGGTTTTGAAAATATACTGGCTGGCCTAAAAGTACGTAAAAAGTGCCCCCCCTTTTTTTTTTTGGATTGCCAGCATGAATCCTGCCTACCTGATACCACTTGCGCAGCTAAAATGCAGTACCGCCACGAGAAGTCTGCAGGGAGACACAATCCCATTGGTGCGGTTACGCTCAGCAGTGATGTGGACCTGCTTTCATCTTTGTGTCTGTGCTTTTTTTTTACACGTCACTTTTGACCGTAGCCTATGCAGGGGTGAGACAGCTGCGCATATTGCGCAGATTTGATACAAATTTGTTTTGCTGCGCCAGGCTGCTCCGAAAGCTTGAAAATTGTGAAAATTTCGCCGAACTGCTCCAAAACAGTCTGAGAGCCAAGGATTTTAACGCTCCCATCAGTTTCACTGGGGAAAAATGGTCACTGACGGCATAATTTTCCAGCACCCCCATGGTGATGAAGTTCGTGAAGGTTTAATAGATTGATCATCCAATAAAAAAACCTGCATAAAATTGTCCCCGAGATAGTTCTTTCGCAAGTCATAATGTCGGGTTGCACATGTTATATTCTTTGCGTTTTTAAAGTTTTCCCATCGAAGACAATTGCAAAGTCCTGTAGAAAAAATACCCATGTGTACTGAGGCGTCAAACTACTTGTGCAAGCTGATGAAAAAACGGCAATTTTTGGAGCGCCGTATCTCCGGAACGACATTACTGGGTGCCGCCATCTTGTGGTGGTGAAGATCGAAAAACATGGCCACCGGGCGAAGCAGTTGCTTGTGGTTCAGGCAGAGTGCTCTTCGCCAATTTCTACCTTGGTTTTGGTTGTGGGAGTGGCTGGGTTTACATTTAGTCACTTGATTTGTTGCGGGAAGTTGCATGGTGCCCACGAATTCGCCGTGTTTTAGCCATGAGTGTGGGGCGCAGTGCTCACTTGAATTGAGATTTCGGGCTCATTGTGGTGTCATGAAACACTTGCTGCCTTTCACAGATAGCTTTGAGCGTCAAGAATGAGACGATCAACACCACAGAAGTGGCGGCGCAGGCTACATCGCCGCAAAATGTTCAAGCAGTGCCCGATAGCGGGAAGGGCTATTATTGCACGCTAGTAATAATGGTTCATTATCTGAAGTGAAATTTAAGGCAAAAAGGAGGTGGCTAAACATACCAACATTACTCAAATTACCATCGTAGTGAACATGCACCGTGGGGATTGAAATGGGAGGGCTAATGGGGGCAACGACTGTCACCTCACTTCGTGCAACTTTTGCCATGGCTCTACTACAAAAATAACAATTTCCGCATTCAGATGATAATAAAACTGCCTTACGATTGCTTAGTTTTTCAATTCGATATTTTCAACAGAACTCTACGCTATCTATGCATAGAGCCTAAGAATTAATAAAACTGATTTGTAAAAAGGTAGTGCAGTTCGTACCTTGTGATACTCTGGTAGGAAAAACTTTATGAAAAAGCTGTTTCAGTGTGAGTAGCCAAAAATCTGATTTTTTAAGGATCCTGCAACACTTACCATTGACTACTCAGAATGCGTTTGGGGTGGTAAAGTCTATTGTCCCAGCAATCTCCTCCCGCAGAATTATGAAAATCCGTTCACTATCACCAAAACTACTGCGCGATGAAAAACCCTGCGGACAACGTGACGAAAGCTGCGCGCTCTCTCCCGGAGAGGGGGGCGGCGCGCGGCGTTCTGTTCGGTGGCCTTCGATATGTCACAGGCCGGGAGTTTCGTCCTTTTCCCCGCAACGTAGACGGGTCTATTTCGGTCTGGTGCACAAAAAAGCAGGCATGGTGGCCTGCTCGCAAGCAAGCCGCTCAGGCTGGTAGGGCGTTTTTGGAGCAATAAAACGTTTGTTGTCGAGTGGGCTCGTTGAATAGTGGAATATTTAGTTCATCACTCAAAACTCCGCGCGCACTCAAAAACAAAAGAAACACCAAAAGCATGTGGACAGGTTCAGACATAGAAGAGGTTCATACACAGCGCCGACGACTGCTGATCGTCACAGGAAATGCCAGAATTTAGCCGTGAAGTTGTCCGGTGACAGCCAATAGGACAGCCAGGACAGCCATGGCCCGATTGACGTCGCAGAGGCCATGCCAGGGGTGCATAACAAGGAGAACTGAAGAGAGAGTGGTTGCTTTTTCCGCGAGTTTCACGGCGATTTGCGCGCTTACCAGCTTCACACGCACGTTGTAATATTTGGCTCGGGTGTTCCTGGAAGTCTAATCTAAACATCGCGCAGGTTTACTTGCACTGCACGAAGGGTGTTGCAGGGTCTCTTTAAACTCCTAAGGTGACATCATAAATGTCGTTCTTCTGCTCCAAATCAAAGTTGTGCTGCTCCAAAATGGAGATTTTGCTGCTCCGAAAACTGCTCCCAAATCTCGTTCAGCTGTCTCACCCCTGCCTATGGCATGTTCGCCATACACACAGATGCCCCTAAAGGCGTTGTGCTGTGCACCACTAAAATAAACACTTCCCATTGAGGCTTTTGTTAGGGAGGTTTTTTTCCAAGCTAAGGCTACAGATAGTTCTTAGTGTTGCATTTTCAGTGCATTGTGTGTGGAATGTGGGATTAAAGCGCTTTACTGACTTGGCGTTCATCGTTGGCTGTATGAATTGAGGATGCTTGTTCACAAATGCAGTTTCAGTTGCTGTATAAGGGTGAAACCGTAGTGTGTACTTTTACCAACAGAGGGCACGTCAGCGACCAGTGATTATGTGTATATACCAAGGAAAATGAAACCTTGGGGACATTTGCCCATACGCAGCGTGGTGTGTTTGTGGTTAGAGGTGTGTGTTCTTGTGAGAAACACATCCTGCTACAGAAACTACATCTCGGCTGTTGTTGTCTGTGCGTGCAGGAGACCTGCTAGATGCGATCAAGAAGGACTTTGGGAGCTTTGAGGCCCTGAAGGCCCTGATGTCGGCCCGTGCCGTCGGGGTGCAGGGCTCTGGCTGGGCTTGGCTCGGATACAACCCCAAGACGCAGAGGCTTCAGGTGACCACCACCGGCAACCAGGACTCCCTCATGGATATGGAGGGTAGGTCAAACGAGCCAACCAGGCCTGCCACGTAGTTGCACTGTGTGGCAGCTTGGATGGCTTGTGTTCGGTGCTGCTTCAAGAAGGAGCGCATGAGACCTTGCACATGTGTAGGAAGGGCTTCTAAAGAGCGTTGTCCGAGTGTAGTGCATTTGTCATATTATGCAGTCACACCCACTTATAACTATCCCACATATAACGATGTATCGGCTATAACGACTAGATTTTTAAAATTACAATCCGATGTCCTCCCCGTTGAAACTGCGTCCAGAATAAATGACCACATTTCATGAGCTACTTACTGTTTGCAACGAGCACTCAAAGCCGTCTTTGTGGGAAAAACATCAAAAAAAGCACGCATGGGAGATAAAAAACGGCATCAACAGCATACTTTCAGGTCTCCAGAGCGCCGCACACTTGCTTATTTCATCCACGCTGGCTTTCAAAACGCGCTCCCGTAGTGTGCGCGCGATTGATCGGCTTCACTGTAGCGCTCACTAGCCCGCCTGCGCCATGCAGGCATACCAGCGCAAGCCTTTGCGGAGCTCATAGCCTCACTGCCAAACCGCTACACTCCTTTGCCAGCATCCTTGTACGAGGGCTCGTTGGCCGCCCTGCTACATTATGTTGGTGGCCTGTGGTGGCAGCAGTGCTACATTTGTGTTCTTTGTCGGGCGTGCGCACTCTTCTTTCATATTTTGATGCTGAATTAGTCGACTGGCAACTACGAGCAGAGCGTAATGGCTGCAAACGAGGGTCACGCATTAGAGAAACAAAACGCCATTGATGTCGGCACCAACGTGGAAGCCATTCACGAGATGCGCTCAGGGGCGAGAAATGCTGATGTCTTTTAAGAAATATGGACTGTCGATCAACGTCCACAGTTTCAACCATCGTGAAAGAGGAAAAGATCATAGAATCGGCAAGCGTCAACAGCGATGAGAAGAAACGGAAGCATTTACGTGAGGGGACGTACAAGGAGGTAGAAAGACCAGTGGGTTCTGAACGTCAGCAATCCACCCAGCGAGAGCTTCAGCTGGTCGCGAGTCGCCTTGTGGTCGGAGGACGGCTGTTGATGAAAGGCATACCGGCCCTCCAGCCTATATGTACTGCCAAGGCCGCTGGACTACATTGGGGCTCATCAACGTACTTGTTTTTTGCGAAGGGACATCCGAAGAGCGCGCGGACCACTTGGACAGCCTGCAAAAGACTGTCGTGCATACTTCTGTACGAAAGCAAGCAACCATCACTTCGTCCCTGCAATAAAAGGGTAGCACACCTCATTATTTGTCTTTCTCCGTAATTTTAACGGAAAGTCCAGATAGAACGAGATACTGTTATAAGAACAACTTTTCGCAGAATTATTGCATTTGTTAAAGTAGGTTTGACCTGTACCTCATGCACCTTCCATTCCTGTGGAAAGGTATCTTGCACTTCAGACAAAATAAGTCGGTAACACACACTAAGCGGGTACTGCCTAGAGTGGAAGCTGGCAGTAAGCTCGGTACTGCCACACAGTCTGAAGCATCTACATGGTTGGCAGCCACAATGCCGGCAACGGTGAAAGGTGGCCGTCCATGCCACCTGTTGCGTTGCCCTGCAGCAACGCTTGAAAACATAGCTATCAGTGCCAGACTCGAAGGAGAATTCAGCAGCATTCAGTTAGACATTAGTGCTTTCCGAAAGCATTTACACCTTGTAAGGAGGGCCTCAGTGTCCCCAGAGTTTTCGTAACAGAACGGAACACAAGGAGAAAAGTAATCAAACGAATCCTGGTGTGCAGGCTTCCCGACAAGAGGCTGCATAAAATGGAAAGTGCCAGGGCAGCATGCGTGTGTGTATATCTTCGTTGATTATGAGTGCCGCTTATGGTCTTCTGCACTTTGCCTGCATTTTAAACGGGTATGAAACATCCCAGGCCAAGTATCTCAAGTGGTTTCTTGTTGGACAGTGTGTATAGGCAGCATTAGGTTTTCAATTTTCGTTTAGGAGCTGAAGGTTGCACTTGGGCACACAAGCATTCCAGGACGGATGCCAACAATAACTGCCAACCATGAGCAAGGAAGCTATTCTGCTGCTTTTGACTTTTGTTGATGGCATTGTATTTTGTATAGGACAGCTTTCATATCGTGGTCAACCACAAGTGCTTCACTGTGTTCGTGTAATTAGGCATATCGCGAAACGCAAGCCGTGAAAAATTAACCCACTTGATGAAACTTCGTAGGCATGCCGTCATAATGTGCACGTCCCCGCTTTCCAGCCCTTTCCTGCGAACAGGGCATGACTTCACTTTCAAAACACACTTGCCCCCCCACACACAAGAATCTTAGATATTGTTTGTGTGAAGGGCAGGCATTTGATGCTTAATTAAGTGTATATAAAAGGAGTTGACGCCAGAATTTGCAGGCACGTGATAATAAGCTTGTAGGGTGGACCAACTAGCTTCGCCAAAGCTCTGTGTCAGCACCTAAAGAACACGGGTCCGATTCCTAGCCACGGCAGACTCTTTTTTTTTCTGATGGAGGCGAAAAGCGAAAACTCCCGTGTGTACGAGATTTCGGCACACATTAAAGATCCCCAGGTGGTCAAAATTAATCCGGAGCCCTGTTAAACCCTACAATCAATCAGTCAATCAGTGTCAACACCTTTTGTGAAGGAAGCTTTATCATGATTTCTGGGAGTATAAACTAGGCAAGATAACGGTCTTTCGGATGTCCTATATGGAGAAGAAAAAAAAACATTGCAGGTAATGAAAAGCTCAGCTTTGCTCGTCATTTGATCGGCAAACTGGAGACTGTCAGTATGCAGCTGGGCCTTTTTACCTAGGGAGTGTTGGCGGAGGCACCTTGAGGGTGAGCATCATCAGGGTGAGGATCCTGGACCAGGACGAATTTTTCTTACTCTGCAAAGTGTCCAAGAAAGCTGTCTCGCTTTTCTTTGTAGCCATACGACGGAATTCCAGGTGGATGCCAAATTTTCCTCCGCAGGATAAGAGAAGAGAGGCAGGACGGTGGGGTTGTTGCAATGCCAAGGAAATTAGTCTCTTGCCGTTTAGCCACATGTCACCGATGCATTGCGGGAGGCCCATCGGTGCTAGCGGAAACGGCCCATTTGCATTTTCAGACTTAAAGGAGCCATGAAGAGAAAATGCAAGTTGGTTTTATTCGAAAGATTTCGTGTTTATAGTGCCCCCAGCGCTTGTCCGGATACAAACGGTGCTTTATTCACTGAGAAATTAAACAATTAGGTTAAAATTTTTGATTTTCCCGCTCAATCGTGCGTTTTTTGTGGTCCCAAATGACATCACAGGAACCGACCGCTCTGCAGCCTAGAGTACCTTCATTCACGCATCCGCCGTACAGGGTAGAGACACGTATACGCTGGCACCGCCATTTTCGGTTGCTCGCTCGCCGCCGAAGCAAGTCATTGTGTCAAACCGCGCTAAAATTATCGCCGCAACGCGGTTTACTGAAGAAGTTTGAATCCTATTGTCTGTTTCGCGTTGCTAGGTCTCGTGGGAAACGAAAAGAATAGCGCGTTGAGCCCGTTGGCCCAATTGCGGCGGCACGGGACCGTTCAAAGGTTGTCTCCACCCTGTACAGCGGTGTTGGTTTGTTCCCGCGTTTCTTTACGTTCCGTAACCTAGATGGCGCCACCATTCCGTGGCAAGCGTTTGGTTTGTTTTTGCCCGCATTTAAACCTGGCTTGTTTTTGTTCTGGGAGAAAATATTCGTTTCCTGAAGCAGTGCTCGCTCGACAAATGGGGTCACGTAAGACACCATTGCTTGCGTCAATCGGCCAGTGTCGTCTGAGACAACCCCAAGCCCCGTAGTGCTGTGCAGCTAAACCAAGCATGCTGTGCGCAGTACGAACAGCAGAACGCATCAGTGCTTCTATGTTTACATGTGCTTTCGTAACTTCCACTGTTTGTCCCATCATTCTTATTGCTTTGTAAAGAATGTGCCCTAAATTTAAGCGCAAATCGCTCGTTCGTCTAGTTGTAAGCTCTACCTAATTTGCGTCTGCTTCTGCCAGCCTCCGCCAATCGCAGAGCTTAGCTCATGTGACATCATAGGTTGTGTTGCGGGAAATGAGCTGGTGGGTCGCATGACCATTCCCGTTTTTCCTAATTATGTAGCTTATTTGAGCGAAGTTTACGTTAAAAGTAGTGTCAGTATGATTCTAACGAGACAATCTTTTGAATGAACCAAACTTGTGTTTTCTCTTCATGGCTCCTTTAAAATTACTTCAAAAATGCTTTGAATATTTTTGAATAGAGCTATTTGATCCGAATCCAAATCTAATGTTGCGTTATTGAAGCGAAGCTTTCTACGCCCTACTGATGTCGTTTCATGTCTCGCCAGAGCGCACTGCAGGATAGCCAACTTTACGTGATTTTTTTTTTTTCACGAAATGATGATGATGATAAGTGGAGGCACACCAAGTGCCTAAAAGAAAAAGATCCCGGGCCATCTCCACTAACGTGAACCCTGCGGAGGAGTTTTGCACAGTTGGGCATCACTGGTGGTTCTTGCAGTTGGTAGACCAGAGCTTGAAATGGGGCTAGTTGGTTTCTTACTCGGAACATTGCTGGCGCTAGGCGGGACAAGGACGACGAATTACGCTCGACGAATTACGACGAAGTGCGCTCCAGTTGTGTGTAATTCGTCGTCCTTGTCCCGCCTAGCGCCAGCAATGTTCCGAGTTGGTAGACACCTCAAGTCCTTCGTTGCACGGAATATCGCTAAAGAACATCAGCAGGGCTGCTGAGCTTGGCATGTATGTGGCCATGGGGAAGGAGTAATGGCAGCCGTGAGTTCCACTGATGTGCTCGCAAACTCTGTCGACCTTTCGTTCTCACCTCGCAGGGCTGGTGCCGCTGTTCACGATAGACGTCTGGGAGCATGCATACTACCTGCAGTACCGCAATGTGCGTCCCGATTACGTCAAGGCCATCTGGGACATTGCCAACTGGAAGAATGTCGCTGAGAGGCTGCAGAAGGCACGCAGCCAGTAACGAGCTCTAAGCCGTTCCCAAGCCGTAGTTCAAGCCGCTCCCGTGTGCACCACCCCCACCGTGGAGCGAGACCTTTTATATGTTTGCCGTGAAGCATTTGTAGCCTGCACACTTTGGCTCAATAAATACATCGTTCTCACTGGAACTGAAAGTGCAATTTGAAAGCCCAACAGAGCCTCGCTAATGTGTCGCCACTTGCTTTTTAAGCTAATTACTGGGACAGTTATTTTATTTTCCAAGGGAAGCACACCCCACCTTGAAAAACTGGTAATTATGCTTTTTGAGCTGTGTTAAAATAGGTTAAGGGGGACATGGATTTCGTCGAAATAAAATTTTTTATTTCTTTAAGTATTTTGATGAGAATTAGCACAGCAACTGGAAATGCTTCTGTGATAACACCAAAAAATTTCGAAGCAATATTTTGAAAACTTTTTTACCAAAATTTTTTTCTGTTCACCTTGTACCGAGCTTGAGCGGCTTATAAAACATGATATAAAACTTGTTTTAAATGCTTTGCATTCCCAAATGAATGGACAAGGTCGTGACAGTCTTAAATTTTTTTATTTACAACACAATTCTTCTTAGTTTCAGTTTTTTAGAAGTGAACGTACAACAGCCATGTAGACTGCGAATGACTACATGAATTAAAACTTCACAAAAAGTAAATCTGGAAAACCATAAGTGTCATGACCTGAACTGTTCATCAAGGAATGTAATCGAAATAGACGTAGCGGTCACGAAGAAATCTGGAACAAGCGACGCAGGTGACAAAAAAAAAGAACTTTTGAGAAGATAGCTTTCGAAGTTGCAACATAGATTTCACTCATCAAAGGCCGCTAGGGTTGTAGCCTGTTGTGTCCTTTTGAACATGGGGCTTCTGGAAGGCCTTGCCTTGAAGTCCGTGGGCCTTTTCGTAACTTCGTCTTGAGTGCCTTTTACTTGAATTTCAAAACTGCAGCTTCTTTTATGTTTCATAACCTCGCCTGCAGCAGCAACTTAACTCGTACGTGCAGGTGTTCATTGCCAAAACTTGCATACCACAAGGATACAGATGAGCTACTTTGAAGCTTGGTATAATATTCTGCATAACTCTAACTTCAATGCTGGCACATTTTTTTAATGCTCTGGACTTTCAGGGCATCCAATACTCCTCGCAGCACAGTCATATGCACTAAACTAGAGATGTATGCATTGGTATTAATTTCCCGAATTCAATTTGGTAAATGCTACGATAGTAAGGTACATTTCTAACACCGCGAACAGGTTTTTATCCCCAACTCGGACCTGTTTTTCATGATTACTAAAGTGCACGGGAAACGCTGCGCAAGAAAGGCGATATGGCACGCGTGCATCACGGCGCACGTTCACCGCAACTAGTGTCACTAAAATCCTTATTTAGTGACACTACTGCAACATATACTCTGATTATCCCTGGCATGGCTCCTCAGATCGATTTTAAGATTCAATTGCGCAGTCAAACGATGCTCTAACGCGCAGAAGCTATGGCGTGCGCGCCGGAGCTTTTGACGCGTCGGCCGTTTCTTTACAAAGGCTAGTGAGCCTACTGCCAAACATAGCAATAACTTAAGCATCGCACATCAGACGAAAAGTTCACTTCGTGAACCGCTATCACAAGCGCGCACACCGCGTTTCACCCTCCGGGGTTAAGTCACGCGCGCCACGAAGCGTTCGATGACCTCCGCCTACCGAACCACGCAATTGACTTCCCGTGACCTGGCTCGTGATCTCAGGCATTCCCGTCACGATATCGTCTGTGTTGGATACCACAGCAGGCAATAACGTCTGAACAGGAACTTGGCCGAGCGAAGCAAGGAAAATGAACTCAGAAACGCGCACTACGCAGTTGGGGCAACCGCTATTTTGCGTTGCCGCAGCGACGCCCAATCAAGAGGTCCGTTACAGCGCGTGCCTATCGGAGGGCCAATCGCGCTTCAGAATGTATTTTGGGCTTCGTTTGCGCGTCGTTCTTTTTCTGCCGTTCGTGCGTCTGTGCATGAACGAAGATAAAAGAGTCTAGCGGGAACGGAAAGAGGATCGCTCGGCCGATCTGATGGTATACCGAAATGGCCGCGGCCAGTGGCACCGTTGCGGAGATGCAGCGCTCCGAAAATCGCTGTTTTTTTCGCCGTTTTCTGCTGATATTTTGTCAACGCGGCTGGCAAAAATATTTTTTAAGTGCAATGCACTTCTTAAGCGACCCTGAACCTGCGTCCACCGGCGATGTCCGCGCACGTGGAGATGGGCGCGCGCAGCCTGGCCGCTGACATGGCACATACCCACGGGGGGGATTGGCCAGGAATCTCCTCGTCTTCCTTGGCAACGGGGGGAGATGGGCGCGCGCTGCCTGGCCGCTGACATGGCACATACCCACGTGGGGGATTGGCCAAGAATCGGGCGTGAGAAGGGCTAATGCACCTGCTTAAAGGAGTACTGACACGAAATTTCAAAGCTGAGATCCGCTCTAGCAATCAAGTACAACGACAACACAAATAGGTGTCTGTGAATAAATTCATCTTTCTTTCTTTGTAGTTGTGTGTGTGTGTGTGATCTCTCTTTCGCGAACATTACCGAACCGCGCAAGTTCAACTCGTGCATTCACACTTTCACATTCTTCCCCTCGGGGAAATGCGGGGAATTTTCTATGCCACTTTGCGACGGGTTTTCGGCGGAAAAGCTTTGCAAACGCACAGAATAGAAAACATAGAAGCCAAATATGTGGCTTTCAAAAAAACGATGTTTTGGTAATTTTTCCGAAGTTGAAAGCCCTTTCTATGTAACCAGTAAAAATGAATTGTGAGTAAAGACGTTAAGTGCTATGGAATAGTAAAGATGAATTTCATGAAATATGAATTAAAGGTGTCCTGAAATACCTTCCGCCGATGCGTGGATGTCCATGTAACCAAATACAGCAATGGATAGCAATTTCCTTCCGCAAGAATTTTGTTGAAGCGATGAGTATTAGCTGAGAAATCGTAAATCAAAAACCGCGCATTATCGTCGCGCCGCGTTTCCTCCTCCTTTCAACTTACTCTCCGCTGTTGCCGGCGAGCGAGCCTTCCCTTCCATGATGCCGCGCTCCTCGGCGGTGACGTACTTCCGATATTGCGCTGCTCACACAGCTGTCTGCTACGGGCAAGCTTTGTTGACACCATGAATCCCACACTCCGCTCAAGGCTGGAAAAGCGAACGAAAAATCTGGCCCCATGTGTGCGGCGGCCTGGCCTGCCCTTTCGTGGTGTACGTTGCTGCAGAACTTTGCTATCGGCGGCGAACTCGCAGCCGCACGGGGAGGATCCTGCGCTCGCTCCCTTGGATGCACAGCGCACGGTTATCCAAAAGCGCCGTATCAGATGTGGCCCCGCTTGTCCCGGGTCTTATTTTGTGGCGGTGGTAATTCCTGCCGGCGGCATGTAAAAAAGACATTTTAAACCGATACAGAACCCGTGCACAAAACGCCAGTTCAGCTGGGGGCGACGCGTGGTGGAGAGCGGCAACGTGGCAAAACATGCTCCGCCGCGGCTCTGAGCTTTCTAGCGCTGAAGCGAGCACTATTCCTTTGACAATATCAAACATCGGTTGCCCTGGCAACAAGGCACAAACCGCTCTAGAAGTCAGTTACGGTTGCGTGATCCCGGTTCAGCTTGGGGCCCCACCTCGCGGCATATGGGCACTGCAGACATACTACTCACTCCCATTTGGAAGTGCGAGATGCGTTTGGCATTACAGGAGGCGATGGTGTGTGTGTTGTGGACGCCTTTGTTTCGCGATGAAATGCGACGTTGTGCTTCTGCGGGTGGATAGTGCTTCCCATGGTCTGGATTATCTTTCTCAAGCGGCGTACGACTCAACCTCGCATGGCGTATGTGCAGTGTGCCGCGTGGCTAAAAGCCATCTCGGCTAGTGCGCCAGAGTTAAGTGACTTGCTGTTCGTCCCCGCAAACCGCGCGCGAGGTGAGTGCCGAATTTACGAGGGGTAGGAGGAGGCAACCCATCGTCTGTCAATCGCGGTTCGGACTTGCAACGCATATTGTGACGTTGTGTTCGTTCGAAACGCATCTCTGGATTGTTTGGAAGTTGAATAAAATGTATGCGTCAAACCCGGGCATTCGGCTCAGGGCGTTCTCTGCGATTGCAAGAAAGAAGTGCCACGGGGCTTCAACGCTTTCTTTATGGAACGTACTCAAGTAAGAGAATATTCATGTCGTGTTATGGCCCTGTTGCATTCAATACAAACGGTTAAGCGTTTGTTTGCACTTGTTTTGTTTGTCGTAAAATGTCCAAGCACTCCGCTGGCAGATCAGCCGGCGAGCCGACGCTGAGCAGACGGCTCATCTCTTTGCCGGAAAGTGCGTGAAAAGGCCGCCCAATAGCAGAATGTCTAGCTCATGACGAACATCTGGGAATCGATGATGTAGACATGTGAAGATGGCGGCGTCCAAAAACACGAAGGAAAGGGTGAGAAAAAAGCGACGAACTTAGCTACAAAAGTGTGAGCTTTCCGCTGCGCGTAAAAGAGTAATACTTGGCACAGATGATGTTGACGACCCAATCTAACGATTGCGCTAGTCAATTTAGTGTGCTCAAAACGCCTTTCAGGGCCCCTTTAAGCAGCTACAAGATCGCTGCTATTTAGTGGTGTGCGTGTATCGCCACATGAATACCGGTTAGGCCTAGCCATTTTTTTTTTTTTTGAGCTGTGTAACAAGTGGGGGATGTCGGCAACAGGTCGCCGTGCTTTGCACAATTTCTCAATGAGTGATGCGCCACATATCATGGTCAGCCGATAGCCCGGAGACTACATGTATATGTCAAGGTGCCTGCAGCCTCACACTCATGTGGCTGGTCAGTTCGCTATTTTGGAGAGCTGCCATTCAAGTGCCCGCTCTGCCTCGTTTCTCCAATTAGGCGCGGCTCCAAATAAATAGGTTTGCTACGTACCTGCAGTTTGTACCTGTGTCCAGAAGGATGCCACAATATGTGGGAGTTTAAAATTGTACGTTGTGTTCTAATGCGAAAGCATTATATGGCCCACTGAGCGAACAACGTGTGACACCCGCCGCAGCAAAATAAGCCTACACGACTGCAACACCTTCTGCGGTGCATGCTTCGCGTTAATGACACACAAGCACAGGACTGCGCTGATGGATGATAGCTGGCCGTGTGCTGAGCCACATGGAAAGAAATCTATGGTTGGACGGAATCCCGTCTGGTCGGGGTGGGTCATGATACAGCGGAGAATAAAAACACCGATCAAACAATATATATTTCGTAAAATAAAATACGCTTCGGCTCCCACACGGGAGCCCTGTGAACAAGGCCTCCCGTGTGGGAGCCGAAACGTATTTTAGTTTACGAAATATATATTTTTGGTCGTGTTTTATTCCCCATTGTATCAAGCCACATGGGAAAGTGGGGTGCAGCGGCACTGCGGCCGTTGTCTGGCATCCGGCGGCAGAGACTCGTCAAGGCATGCGGTAACTAGCCTCAGCGCAGTGGCACAGCAGTCACCAGTGAGCCAGGCCGCTCTGTGCGGCAGTAGAATTCTCAGCAATGCCCAAATTATTCTGATCGACAACTAACATGCTAATGTAAAAGTCTAAGACATCACTAGCACGAATTTAATCTCAAAACTCAATGGGTCACCCAATGGCAGTCAAACGGATGCTTCCGCATTTACAGCTTGTGCGAAGTGCTTAGGGGTCCTTCGAAATTATATATTTGGTTGTATTTTGCAGTGCACGTCTACGATTTGTGTTGTGTTCTAGTTCGAGAAGCAGTATTAGGGATCATTCACACAGCCGTTTTCACCCCGACGTGACCGTCTTCCTTCGTGGGCGACGGTTTCTCGGGTGATTTTCTCGCCGAAAACGGTGCGATGGTGATGGGAAGCCGAGCTCTACGTTTTTGTTCCGTCAACGCAGCGGGACCACGCTCCGTGGTAAACGAGCCAATTAGAAAGCAAATTTTTAAGGCTAAATTTAGCGAAAAGTGAGCACATGTAAAAATCTAAGCCATTTTCTTTGCTTTTCAGAATTCTAGGCAGACGAACGGAGAGTTCCAGAACGAACGCTCCTCCGTTACTTCTCTCCGTCGCGGTTTTTTGACGTTACGATGCAGTGACGGGGAAGGTGACGGACTGTGTGAATGAGGAATTCGCACTTTCCAGCGAATATAGGTGGCGCGACGGGGTATCCAAAATGGAGGACGGGACGATGATCGGGATGTCTCGTAAGCGCGCGTCTGGTGGAAAAAGCCGATTCGGGCCCATTAGTTCCTCTTCAGACCATCTTTTCCCTTGCCGATGAGACACGAAGGTGCTTTGTCGAAGGCGAAGCAGTTTATAAACGCCAGTCACACAGTGTTTTGCGGCATCAGGGAGGCCACCGATGATGGCATGCTGAGCATCGAAGGATTGTGCCTGCAACCGAATGGCGTACGTCACCAGCCAACCGCACTGCGTGAACGTTTGTTGGCAATGGCAGGTTCTATAAAGGATGCTACACTTCCATCCATGCTCGTAAAATTGTTCAAGCACACTTTGTGAATGTTTATTAGGCGCCAAGCAAAGCTCGGTAGACGCAATTGAGCACACTGCAGCGTTTTGTTATTGCCACTTGCGCAATTGTGTCGGGTTAAGTGCGAATAATGCGAGTCAATTATAATTTTGCGGGCGGTTTTTACAAGGGAAAGATCCAACGGCGTTTATGTAGTTTACAGGTAATAATAAAAATACCGAAACTAAATATCAACGCTCACGCCTGTATACGGCATGGCCTGTGCATCAGCTTGCGCTGTGCTTTCAGCGCGCCTGTCGGAAACAACAATGCCGCAGTAACAAGTTTATTAGTTTATTACAAATACCTACATCGCCCATTAGGGGGGGGGGGGGTTGAGAAAGAAAAAAAAAGCGCCAAAAAGTTCAAAATAGTATTCACACATAATGCTAAAAAGAGAACGAAGCACAAACAACCCAACAAAGCACAAATGCAACTAGAATGATGCATTTATAAAAAGAAACCAGCACGGTAATAAAGAACAATGACGTTTCTCCTGTTGGTTCTTGGCTTCACTTTCTTCTCGTGCGTGCGCATAGGAATGTTATGTGGCGGCACGGCGCCTTTCTTCAACCGTGGGTTTCAGTATCTGCAGACCATCTACTAATAAACGACACACTCAACTTAGCACGAAAACACAATCATCAATAACGAGAGAGCGAACTAAACTACGGATATTGCTCTAGAAGAAGTCAGCTTTCGTGAAAGTAGTCTACTGCAAACCCCATTGTGTTGCTGACCACCTTTTCCAATGCGGAGCATAGTTATCCAAGCCTTTCGGGCTTTTTTATCTCTGGGAAAGGTATCAACGTTGGCTTTTCCCGGCATTGAGTATAATTTCTATACTGCGGTACAAAGCACATTCGATTGCTTTTTGGTTTTGCGTTCTCATCCCCCGTTTCCGAACGCTCCGGCTGCCTTCGCCTGGGACGCCGATCATCTACAAACAGCTTCGGAAAAAAGGCGCGCGCGGCGCCACCGTTGCTGGAAAGTGCGAAGAGTCTACCTCAACTAATTTCATGTGAACGGGTTGAAGCTTTATTCAAAAAGCCTCCCGACTTCCTCTTCTTCTCCATTTGGTAAGGCACGTACCCACTGTGAGTGACTGGCCATGGCTTGAGGTTTGTCCAATTATTGAAAAAGAGTTCTCTAGAATTGGAAATTAACGAAGGATAAAAAAACTATGCTCCTTAGGGCATACCGGCAGCTCCGACGTACCGGTGGCCTCGGAAATATTGGGGCGCAACTCCGGAAGCGCGATGGGTACAGTCCATGCTACCTCTCCGCCGCCGAAACGCAGGGCCACGGAGTCACAACCCGAAAATCAGACCGCACCCCCGGACCTGATAGTCAGGTTCAGTATGTCACTCAGACCATGCTCCAGAAATTCGGGGCACAGCTCAGTGAAACCCTTTGTCAGAACCTCAATTCAAAATTTGACAACATGCTTGCCAAATTCGCAGACTATTAATGCTAAGATCGCCAGTCAGGGGAGCGGGACCCATCAAGCCCACCAACCTTACTTCCGTCCATCCTCGGCGGACAGTTTTAAAAATCCTGCGGACCATGCTTAATTCCCTTAATCAGACCACCGTAAGCCTGACGAACTTACCGTCTGGCAGTGGAACTGTCGAGGGTTTCGGCGCAAGCAAGCGAACCTCGAACATCACAGAAAACTTAACCACTCGGACGCCTTTCCTGATGTAATTTGCCTCCAAGCAACTGGACCGTTTGCCAGGCTCCAAAATTACAAATCCTTCTCCGACATGGAGGAAGACACAGCCGTAGCATCATCCAACCGGCTGTCACCACCCTCGTTAGGCGCAACCTCACGGCCATTCGCCACGAGACCGGCGCGACACAGCGTCGGCGGCTCACGTTCTCGTAAGTTAATTCCAACCCGAAAAAGGACTGTGGTAGCATGTTTGTCCTAAACGTATATAGCCCGCCCAAGAACAAGTCCAAATTCACCAACCTCCTAAGGAAAACTCTCGAAATCTCCCGTGGCCACGCTTTACTTATTGTAGGCGACTTCAATGCCCCCCATACCGAGTGGGGATACAAACGGGACACCGTTAAGGGTCGTAGCCTTTGGCTAGACGCCCAACAAGAAGTCTCAGCCTTGTTGCAGACCCTTGTACCCAACCCGAATCGGCAATAGTGTGAGTGGAGACACGACGCCTGACCTATGCTTCACTAAAAACATGCGGAGAGAGGCCACGTGGTTAACACGCAAGAAAATCTTGGTAGCGACCATTACATCGTAGCCATCACAAGCGTTTCGGTGGCGTTACGCGTAAATCTGGAAAAACGCTTCGACTGGTCGACTGGGACGCGTTTCGAAAAATTCGTGCAGCAAACGAGCTTCCCACTCTGACTCAAAATTCGACTCGGGAGCGGCAGAGATAGTCGATATTGAGGCATGGGCTGAGCAACTACGTCGAGATGCTGACACAGCTACCAAAAGTATACCCGCAGGGCAGCCTGTTTCAAGCTAGAGCACGGCTTCTTCACATGTTGGGAGGCCAAGAACAGTCTACGACATCGACTCAGCAAATATAAACTAAATCGCAACCTGCGTCGTCGGCTTGCCCGACTTGACAGGGAAATCGAAGACTATCCTCAGGCAACTCTTGCGACAAATTGGCACGCGGCTTGTGATCGCATGGAGAGAGAGATCGGGATGGCTAAGACATGGCGGATCATGCGTTGTCTAATAGACCCTGACAAAAGTTAGACCACGCAACGACACAATCTAAATATGTCCTCCACAAATTTAACGGAACCAACAAACAGCTTCTCCAGGCCCTTCAGGATCTCTACATTGCCCCTTCGGCTACCGAAACGCTCCCCCCTTACTCGGGCAGTGACAACACCTCCCTCGACAGCCCCATCACCGGGGAGTTACGGGACGCCATTGCGGCCATACGGATAGGCTCAGCGCCGGGACTAACAAATGAGATACTCCGCAACCTAGATGACATATCGAGACTCTCACGCGCTACTTTAACGTGTGTTGGGACGCGGGCCACATTCCCGCTCAATGGAAAATGGCCAACGTAACCACCATCCCAAAAACCTGGAAAAAAGCTCAAATTGAAAACTTCGTCCAATTTCCCTCACCTCTTGTGTAGGAAACCTCCTGGAGCATGTAATCCTAAACAGGATCAACGCCTACATGGAAAAAAATTCTTTATACCCACACACCATGATTGGCTTCCGCCCCAACTCTCGACACAGGATGTGATGCTTCGACTGAAACACGACGTTATTGACGGAGCGCGCTCCTCGTCAACAGATACCCGTGCCGTCCTCGGGCTCGACCTCGTTAAAGCCTTCGATAACGTCAAACATTCGGCAATCCTAGAGAATCTCAACAGCCTGGGGGTAGGAAGGAGGGTGTACAACTACATTCGCAACTTCCTCACCGATCGAACAGCAACTATCACTATTGGCGGACTTAAATCTGACAAAATTCACCTAGG
>CM023456.1:115586455-115678156 GCA_013339765.2 Haemaphysalis longicornis | reverse complement strand
ACAGCCAAACGTATATGGTTTTACTGCAAATCGTAAGATGGCAATGTTCTCCAAGCCAAACGTACGAATTGCAATTGGAGAGTGCAGGGTTGTTACGCGCACACACACACACACAGCAGGAGCGAGAGAGAGAGAGAGAGAGAGAGAGAGAGAGAGAGAGAGATGAGAGAGAAGAGGCAACCTCCCGCACTCCTGCATCTCCTGCTCCTTGGTGGTGAGCCGCATCACGAGAACGTTCTCACGCCGTGTGGCCTCCAGCTGCTGCTGCTTCAGCTTCTCCTCCGACTCCCGAAGGCTCACCAGCTCCTCTGCACAGCACAACAGCCGGGACACCGTCACTTCGTCCGTGTGGCATGCCCCACAATTGGGTTTCTCACTCATCGCACTTCTTTACCCGTGCAAAGGACACTTTGCACAACTTGTGCTGATGCTAGGGCATCAGCTAGACAAGGAGCATCAACAGGGATCCCCTAAAGGGGAGCCGCAAAGATATAACACAAGTTCAGTTCATTAAAAAGACTGCTTTGACCCGACAGCAATGGCACCAATTCTATCGCAAAACTTCAAACAAAGAATCTGTATATTAAGGAGGAGAGATGAAGCCGTGGCAACTCCTTACCTTTTTCTGACAAGTTCACTACAATGTCACACAGTTTGTGCAATTGGTGGCCACCGACCAAAGCCACCACTACAAAACATAACTGGGTGATTGTAGTGAGGCCTCTGTTCCATTTGACCTTATCACTTCAATGCTACACCATTTCGCATCATGTTTTTAGAGTCGGCCTCTGTTGCATTACGGCTGCTGTCATGTACCCTGTAACTTGAAGTTTTTCAACATTTCTTGCATTTCTTAGGTTAAAAAAAAGTCTTTCGGAACTGGAATGGAGCTGAGTGAGTTATCAAATGCTAGTACTTTCAAAAGTGAACATGGTTGTAGCATTCGTCTTCATGGCTCCTTTAAACAGAGCAGTATGGCCGCCATGTTTCAACTCTTTAACGACTTTTAACCTGTGCTTCACAACACATACCTCAAAACTTGTCTGTTTACAAGATTCTCAACATTAGTCCTAGCACACAATATAACATTATTCTACTAATACAGTTACTATTTTTATAGCCATGCTGAGTTTCATCTCAAGCCTCTCCAAAGATAAGCAGCGCAGTTATCAAAAGCATAATGGGATGCCAAAAGAATAACGTGATGCCCCCGGCCCCCCTCCCTTCTAATCTTGTAACTGCACAAGTTTTAGCAATGTGGCTGCATGCCATATTGTAATTCGAATTACCAGAACAAATTGCAGCCTTCGTGCCTGCGCTGATTCCAGCCAGTTTTCTTAAGTAGATAAACACCGAAGTTTCCGAGGTTGTGATTTGAAAACAATCAATTTAAAGCCCTGGAAATATTTCAGCCCAATCATGACTATGACAGCAAGCATAATCATTTTGCACGTACTGTGTTAAGATGCTACAGCTCTTACTCCCCCCTCCTCATATCATGGTTGAAATGTCTCCATTTTTTAGAGCTGATTTCCTAACACTGGATCACTGATTGAAGCCCCAAATTTGGGCTTCATTTAATCATCCTACAGGCAAAAGCAAAAAAATAAAAAGGATAACAGCACGACACAAGCACCACTGAAATAACTGCACAAATGGTTCTCAAATTAGGGTTTTGCAGAATGCTGGGATTCGCACAGGCACAGCAGGGAAAAAAAATAAAAGGTGCTCAAACAACGTGCTCCAAGAATGCAGGGGGCGCGGTGGCAAACTCATTCACTGCTTGGAGCGAGTGGATAGCACACCAGATTTGATAGCACATAGAACACAGCAGCGGCAACAAACAGCTGGGGTAGGGTTTAGCAACAAAACCAACAGAAATTGAACTGTACAGGCTGTGTTTGTAGATCTCCAAAAGACTTTTGACTTTCTTAATCACTGAAAATTGCTGCTAAAGGTAGACAAATTTGGTTTCTTGGGTTCTGTATAACGATAACTCAAAAAAGATAACTCTTGCAACCAGCCCCAATGCGTTTGTTTTGCAGAGTTTCCGCCCACCTCAGCATGTTGTGTCAGGTTTGCCACAGGGTTCAATGCTGTGGCCCTTGCTCTTCATTTTTTATATTTTACATTGACAACTTAGCTTATCCGACACACCAATAAAGTTTGTTGTCGGCTAGTTGGTGAAGCATAAACAGCACATGGAGTGGCTGAAGTTATGCAAAATAGTATTAAAAGCTCACTAGATTAATTTTCAACTATTATCCGTATTAACTACCACCTTAAAACAAGTGCAATTTATTTACATCACACTACCAGGTATTTTATGCTTCAATGTCAACTTCTTAAATACTTACACTGGACCCAGGAAACTTTGTCCCAGCATCAAAACACTGACCACTTGGCACAATTTGTGCAATTTTAAATCTGTCTGCAATATTAAGCAACCTGAAAGGAATGCTACACAGATTTATGCACAGATCCATGGTAAGGACGCACAATTAACAATTTCGACATGTTACCAGTTCCCAACTAGTGTTTATGCGACAATCTATATTTTGCGGCAGTGACGAACACATTGTTCCTCAGGTCTGAAAAAGGACTCACACCTTCTACATTCCTTCACACTTCAATAATACAGGCATCAACCCTAAATTCTAGCTTTCAGCGTCACGTTAAAGCCCTATCGACACACATTACATGTCTACTTTACTTTTTTTCCCCCCCAACTTGTGAATCTGCACTCTTTTCTTCCCACCCCCTTCTCTCTCTGACAAAATTTCTTACCTGACAACCAAAGTCAAACATAACTGCTTGCCTTTATGACGGCTGAGTTTGCGTGCACGAGTGTTGCTTGTCACAAATATTATTACCAGATAACTAGCAGGGTTTCTATTCAGCACAAAACATGTTAATGACTGTGCTTAGCACGAGTTCTTGTATGCTTGGCTATGCTACCATGGCCTAGTTGAAAATGCATTCTGCACAACAGGAATGCGAAAATTCTGCAAGGGCCAACACTACTGTGGTCCACCTAAGTGCTTTAGGATGCAACAGTTGGAAAACATTCAGCAGAAGGTTATTTTCAGTGCCAAAGCGAAAACAACACCTATTTGATTTTACCTACATAAATACAGTTTTTTGCAAGCCATGAGCAAACTGATTGTTTGACGCATCACTTTGATGACGACCAGCATCATGCTTGCACATTTTCCAATGCACCCTTCCAATGCAACTGCAAGAGCGGAAGGAGACCGAGAAAAGCTCGTGCAGTGGCGCCACCGCAAACACTTTCCCCCACAGCTCCCCATTTTTTGCAAGGACGACAATTTGCCTAACTGTTGTGTGCGTTCATATTAGCCCTTGCAAAGTAAAAAAAAAGGAAATTGCACAAAATTTGCTAGGCAACTGCTTGAAAGAAGTGTAACCAAGGACTGAAATGTCATTTAAGGAAAACAGCGCAAGGTGTCGAAAATGAGGAAGACACCACTGACTGGTTCCCAAACGAGCAACACGCTTGACACAGTCACTTCTGGCCTACCCAACTGGACTGTCAGTTTCAGGATCCGCTACGCCCAAAGCCTTCTGTTGTCGTGCAATACTTGTTTTAACACTTGTGTTCATGCAAAAGAAGGATTGCCCAACCATTTTCTTTAAACAGTTTATGGCAACAAGACAGTGTTGCTGCCAATATAGGGGATATGCATCAGGACCGCATCACTTGCAGCATCACCATCCGAGCGATTCAAGCAAGACTGTTGGTAAAGCTAAGCATCACTGGCAAAGAAGTTGTCTGCACAGCCCAGGGAATGGAAGCAGCACAAAAAGGATGCTGGTCTCCAGCATCCAGCACCCCCCCAGCCAAAGGAGTTTTCCCACACCGATTGTATCAACGTCCCCACTGAGAACGCACGCCATTTCTGCTGCAAAGCTGGACACGTCACCACAAAGCCACAAAGTGAAAATATGAACACACAACTACTGCCACAGAAGGCCCGCAACCCTAAATGAAAGGAAAGATGCTCAAAAAATAAAGAAACAGCACACCAAGTCATGTGTGGTATTGGCAGCCAAGCATATTATTCTATGGAGCTGGGAGAAGTATCCACTGTGCTGGCATCACCTTTTACCGTCACTGTCGACGTTTTCAGAGAGCTACTCCGCAAGGAAGGCAATACCGGAACAAGCACATCCACCATGCTCAAGAACTGCCCACAACAGATGCTACTCCCTTTTCTCGTCACACCTTCAAGTGTGCTTCTGCAAAGTGACACTGGAGAACTGTCAAAGCTTCACGCACGACAGATGCCACTGTAAAATTTCATGACAAGACCTTTTGCCCTTAGTTCCCTAATGGCACATGCTCCACCTACCGATCTTGGACACAAGTGGGTGCATGAGCTAGGCACCAGTGTATGCAATGTAAATCTTCATACCACCTCAAACATCAAGTGATTGGTACACGAGAGCTTTCCTTAAACCTCCCAGCTTCCTAAGTGTGCTTTTGTGTCTTCTTCTCTGTTGCAGTCAGCCCTCTGTTGCATTGCTACAGAAGGAACTTGACTACATAGATGGCGCATGTCAGAGATAGCAGTATCAATGTTGCCCTCAGCGGTGTGTACACAGTTCATTATTTACTGGTTTTCTTATCCTTTCCTTTTCTGTACGATTGATCGTAGAGTTGTGACGTCACTTGTGTCTTCGTATACATTACTGAACGCAAAAGAGTACGCCCAGTAGTTAGCCAGCACTCGCGCTGTCTTTTTCCTTTCTTTCGTCCGCGTCCAAGCGCTGTTTTTTTTTTTTTCCTTTCAAGTAGCGTTCTCTGGTTTCATTCTATGGCAAGGGATGCTTGCCAACCGTTGACGCGGGAAAGTCGAGGAATTTTGCTGTTGCACAGGGAACCTTTGGACGTAGAGCACAGAGAAACTTTGTTACGTTTTTTTCGGGAAATACTTAATGAAGCATATCAAAGTCCGTTGACAGCCCTTTTGGGACTTCGAACCACAACGACACTATGTCACAGACATTACACCAGCTTTGAAATTCGTCCTTGAAGAACGTCTCCCCAAAGTACTGTTGCAAGGCTGCACTCGCTGTTGTTCCTGGTGGTGGGCATCAGTGTGCTGCTGAAGGTGCAATTCTGCGTCTTTTGTTCCCCAGTGAGCCGAGCTGTCTGTTCCCAGCGACGCTTGGTATTTTGCACTTGCACTACTTGTGCAGGCGAGTTCTTTGTTACCCGTGATGATCGGTTCCCGTGCCTGCATTTCCAGTGCTTGCTCTGCTCTGTGCCCCAGTCTGGCCGCATGTCGCCTTTCCTCCTCTTTCGTTCTGTCAGTGTTGGTGGCAGGTGCACCACTTTGCGCCTCCTTCAGTTGCTTCTTCCGCAAGTGACCCGATTCTTGCTTTTGTAAGGCGCTTGTATCTTCGCTCTTCATCAGTGAGCGGTTAGTGCCGTGAAAAACGAGATGTGGCGAGGAAGAGAACGTCTGAGATTAGTGAGCATTGGGTGGACCATGCTATGTGCCATGAGGAGATGCTGAGGCAGTGTGCGGCTGAACTGGGACGAGTCCGTACCCCAGGGGAACGCAGTAACGCATAGATCTGCTTGACTCTGTCTTGTTCCTGGTGGCCACGGCCAGGTGCTAGAGCCCCAAGGCACCATTTGGCGGCCAACGTAATAGAAACAGCCTTCTTTTGTGGACCTTACGAGAACAAGCCAAAAGTGCAGTGAGCAAGGTGCCGGCTCAAACTGAGAACTTCCAGGTTCGAATCTCAACACCCCTAATTTTTGTTTGTCACCAACTGATTTCCTTGTACGTATTGCTTTCACTTTTTCGATATCACATTTTCTCATGCACCGACTGCACAGCGCGTCAAGTGGTGGACTAACAGATTTCTTCATTGAGCTCGCACAAGAAATGTAAAATGGGTGATTGCATCAGGACCTGCAATAATTTTTGCTTGACTGCACACCCAGCTGCATTAAAGGAAGAGCATCAATTTCAATCGAGGATTTGTGAACACTGCTCTTTGAAGGAGGATCCTTCACTAAGTTAGACCTGACCGACAATATTGCAATAAAAACTTGAGTGGATGCTAGTGCTGAATGTTACTCTGGGACTGTTTCAGTGCACTTTTATTTGTGTGAGTTCTCGTATGCACCAGCTTTGTGTTAAAGGGAAATGGAAAACCTGTTGCATAGGCCAACATATGTAGCAGCGTATTCCAATTAGACATGAGTGTCACATGCCCTATTTGGCTTGACATTGATGGGCTGGATCTCGCCAATCCTCTACAAGGTTTCTGCCTTTCTTTCGGCTCCAATGCCAAGCGACGTCAAAGACTTGCAAAGTTCCTTGGGGCTGTACTACTACATTTCCTAATACATAAACCTTCCAACACTCCTATGCCTTCTGCTCTCCTTTTTTTGTTGCCTCAAAGCAATAAGCATGGTGTGAAAAGGAGGACAAAATGTGTACCACTTGAAAGCATCAAAAGCAGATTTAACGAATCTTCTCCTACCTTATGCCTCAAACACTTTTGAACATATAAAGACACGTACTGTACAACCATCATGTGAAGTTTCCTCTCAGCCCCAAGTCTAATTGGTTGATTTCCAAGAGGGTAAAGTTCATTTGCACCAACCGTCTTCTCAAGAGACCATCCTTCGGCCACGTTTCAAGTTGCGCCCTTTCTTGTGCAAATCCTGGGGTTCACGGGGTCTAAGGCCATCACGTTTGTGCCTCAATGTGACTCCAAGTCGAAGTTCATACTGAGACGCAAATCGGCTGTTAAAACCGACGGCTTTCCGATAAAAAAAAAAAAAAGCACCACTGTTGATCGTAGCATTTAGTTGTTCCAAAGAGTATATGCTGTGTGAACAGCTCTCCAATCCGCTGTCTATCTTTCACCCCGTACAACAGTTTTCTGGCAGGAAACGCGCCGCCTTCACTGTAGGCTTCTCCAACAGCTATCAGAAGCCCAGGCTGAAAACGTCAGGTGCTGCCTCGCGAGGCTCCATGCACCCCAGCAATCCTAGCGGAAGCTCTGCTTAGCGCTGATTTTCACGGTGGTCACCACCGTCTGTCTGTTGGATGCAGACTGGTCCCCTTAGTTCTTGGAACGCAGCAGCCACTTGCTTCTCAGGCTGCAATGTCGTCACTGCAACTTGGTTCTAGACCAGATAGTTTGCTCAATTCACTGAACAAAAACTGGATGACAGTCTCGTTCAGCGAGTCTGGAGAACACCTGCTTGATGTGCTTCATGGCCAAAAACTTGGTCGTAGGGTTCAAGATAAACATGAATAAATCTAAAGTGATGCCAAACATGATGGAAGTGCCCTCTTTAGTCGAGATAACAAAATGCTAGAACCAGCAGAATAAAGAACAGAACATACAGAAAGCCCATATAGGCCATCAGTGCCGATCTGAACCACAAGAAAGAAATCCAACGCAGAATAGGTGTGGGTGGGGATGCACTTAGCAAGCACTCCCAAATAATAAAAAGCAGGTTATCTCTACCACAAAAAAGTGGTATGCAATCAATGCACGCTGCCGGTGCCGACAAATGAAGGCAGAAACCTGGCCCCCACTGGGAAGATCACAACTGGAAAGAAAGCTTAGGTTGACTCAACGGGACATTGGAACAAAGGATAGTAGCAGTAATGCGTAGAGACATAAAATGTGCTTTCAGGATCAGGGAACAAACTCAGGTGGAAGGTATCATAGTTCAAATTAAGAAAAGGAACGGACTTGGGCAGGCGATGTAGTGAGACGAAAGGATGAACGGTGAACCATCGGGCCACAGACTGGATACAAAGGGACAGACAGGACTAGAAGGGGGCAGCCATAGCTTGTTGGAAAGATGAATTAAGAAAGTTTGGAGGCAAAGAACGGACTCGCGTACTGCAGGAAAGGAACAGTCGGAGGTCAGTGGGGAAAAAAACTTTGTCCTGCGGTGGACCTAAGTAGGCTGTTGATGATGACGATGAAAACTAACTGTAAATAAAGCTTGTCAAACATAACTTAGGCAGGCGGGACGTAACACATCTAAGTGTTCATGTACTAATGCTTGATAACAAAATGCCACACAAAAATTCAAATTAAGAGATAACGTCAAGATGGATGAGCAGTAGAGCAAAAATTTGGCATACATTGCCGCAAAGAAATGCAGGTTCTTCCATATGCCGTGAATAAAGGAAGTATATTTGGTTGGTCCCTCCAGTCGTTGAAAAGAGGTTAGGCATTCTCTAGTGGCTGCTACGACTTTACTGCAAACCAGCGAGTAACAATTCCTAATTCCTCAATCATGCCACTATATAGACTTGTTTTTGGCTTATAAACTTTACACAGGTAGCAGGTCTACTTTAGCTAGCATACACCAGTTAGCGCACGCTCTTTTTGTAGAAGTTGTGCTGCTGAGCACAAGGACGCCGGTTTGATTCCTGGCTGCGGTGGCTGCTCTGCTGATGGAGGCAAAAAGCAAAAACGCCTGTGCGTACAACGTTTTGGCGCACATTACTAAGATCCCCAGGTGGTCGAAATTAATCCGGAGCCCTCCACTATGGTGCGCCTCATTGCCTGTGAAGTGTCGGCGCGTTAATAAATCAATCAATGCTAAGTGGGACAAGCCTATTATTCATCTACAAGCTCCCAGGCCAAAGCAGCAAGGACTGTACTCTTTGAAGCAATAGAAAAAAAAAAGGAAGCCAGAGAGAAACTGTGCCTTTCTGCAAAACCCGCAGTAACAACCCTGGCCTGCATCCAGGAAAATAGTTCGAGCGGTTTCACACGCTGCTCAAACATCAGTAAAAGAGTTGCAAGCAGAATGCAGGAGAAAAAATAAATATCCTGCGAGTTGTTCTTGCACAACTTGTGTTTTTATTCACGGCGCCAGAAGCTGACAGAATAGTTGCAGACCGGAATGGCAGGAAAGTGGGTAAAACTTCCGGACCCCACAGGGTTAAACGTGCAGATACCTACTGTGGTTGCCAAAGGCTTTTCTTGGTAATCAGAAGGTCCACAAAAAAGCTTACTGAATTCGTAAAGCAAACTACTAAAAAAATATCTATTTTGCAGCATGAAAAACTGTTCATAAATACAAGATGCTATGTGTACCACTCACAAAGCAATTTTGAATACCACCTATCTCCCCCATGCGTACATGGCACCGCTAACATTACAAGCACATCTGCACTGCGATGGGTAATAAATGTTTGCACCGACATTACCTAACATTCAAGGATAAGCACACCTTTCACTATTATACACAGTGTGGTCGACAGTCAGGACGACCTTTCCAGCACCTCTAATAAATCCACAGATATTGTCATGCTAACTAAAACGTGTTTGAGCAGCACAATTTGCGATACTGAATTTTTCGGTGCCCAGAAACCCGTTTAACCCAAAAAGTGCTTTATAGCAACACCAGACGGGCTTTATGCGAGGTAAAATTGATATTGCAACTGGTTTAGAGTATGCGCATACTTATATAAACATTAATCACTCACAAATGATATTGTACGCCTGCTATTGTCCACCATTTACACTTGCCGTGTACAGTTACACCTTGATGTAACGAACTTCAATGTAACGAAACCCTCGATGTACCGAACCACGGAATTTTTTGTAACTAAGTATATGCACACCATGTATTTTTACCCTCTGTGTAACGAAGTCTCGTTTGCCGGAATTTCAATGTAACAAAGTTTCACGGAGAACTAGGCACAAAATTTAAGTTGTAGAGGTAGATTTTGGGAGACGCAAGCGGCGAAATAGGGTCTCAAAAAACGTGAACGGCGAAACGGGCCACCTAATGCTGCGGGTGCAGCGAGCCCATTGCCTACAAACTGCGTGGCGTGCATACACGGCTGGCGCACTGTTTGTTTGTCGGAGCTTAATGGTTTGCGTGGGCATCAGCGTGAACCACATGGAGCGTTTTCTCCCCGCAAAAACACAAACACACCCCGCGAGCTACAGGCGCGCTGACGCTGCCGCGGAGACCACCCGCGCGATGTGGGTTGCTCCAGCGACTGCTTCTAACCGCTCGCTGAAACGCAACTCGAGGGGCAAACGAGAGGGGCCCGCGAGAAAAAAAGCGGATAACGTGGGCGAAATTTTCACTGTAAAACGTCACACGCGTCGCTTATGAAAGCGCCCATCAAATATCCTCCGCAGCAGTAAGCCTAATTAATTGCCTCTGGCGGAGCCACCGCCGCTTTGCCCTTCATTCAAGTTCACTCATGCTTGTTGGGTTTCATCGTTCCAGCAAGCATTTGTGAATCTTCATGAGCCTTAGGCGCGCGTTTTTTTCACACCGCGTCCGCGATTGTGCGCCGGCAGCGGCTTCTGCCTCAGCCACGAAGTGACTCGCGCTGCGTGCGGCAGTGGGAGGAGCCTGACCTGTTTCACCAATGGGGAGGCACGCACCCTATGGCGGGAGCTTCGAAGCGCTCAGGGATGCGGGCTGGCCCCGCCAGAGACGATTAGGCTTACCGCCGCGGAGGATATTTCATGGCCGCTTTCGTAAGTGGCGCATATGACGTTTTACAGAGAAAATTTCACCCACATTACCCGCTTTTTTTCTCGCATGCCCCTCTCATTTGCCCCTTGAGTTGCATTTCAGCAAGCGGTTAGAAGCGGTCGCTGGAGCCACCCGCATCGCGCGGGTGGTCTTTGCAGCTGCGTCAGTGTGCTTGTGGCTTGCGGAGTGCGTTTTTGCAGGGAGAAAACGCTCCATGTGGTTCACGACGATGCCCGCGTAGACGATTAAGTTCCGACAGAAACAGAAACAATGCGCCAGCCGTGTATGCGTGCCACGTTTTCTTTTTCACGGGATGAACAATTCATTAAAACCGCGAATTTCAATGTAGTGAAATTTCAATGTAACGAAGTAAATTGCGAATTTTACCGACTTCGTTACATCGACGTTTAACTGTATTTGCCATTATCTCCCCACGCCTCAACTATTGCTATTGCCAAGTTTTCTAAACTTTCAATTTTTTTGTTTTAGGAACTTTAATTTTACCGACGTTATTTCACTTGCACTGCTGCTACCACAATTGATGACACGTCAGGATCGTCGCATCTTTTGTGAATGCGTTGAAAGTCTCCACTAACACAGATTAACATACGACTAACCTAGCCAACGAGGTTAACATACTTGGTGTCACGCACGCTGGACTTTTCGTTAACTGAACTACCACACCAGAGCTTGTTCCCAACATCCTCTACATGCCAGGCATTAGCGAACACGGTTTAATGTAGGTAACAATGCCCTTACCTGTCTGGAGGCCACCTAACAAAGCAAAAACAAGATACAATTACACCAAGGCAATCTTTCCTGTCATCAATTTCTATTCGAATTTAACCAACAGGTGGCTTGGGATAATAGGCACTGTTCTGAGACAAGCTGCACGAGCTTGTAGAATTATCCAATCATCGAAAAAAAAAGAAATTCCAACAAATCAATGATGTCCATGGTATACCCGTGTCTTAAAATGCCTTGCCAAGAAAAAGTGGCTATCGCTTCGTACTGCAAAGTTAACTCATACAGCTGAGCCTTGCTTGGGGCACTGAGGGAAATGGCCAGTGATTACGCAAAAATTCGAAGAAAAGCAAAAGATAAACTTTGCACCCTGACACTGATGTTAAGTCAAGAACTGAACCAAAGAAGTTCAGTTGCAAATGAACTGCATGTTGCAAAAGAACCGCAAATGAACCGCAAAAGTGCTCAAATGAACCGCAAATGTTGTGTTGCAAATGAACCGCAAGAATTGTCACAGCCCCTTCTCGTTTCCCACTGCAACCCTATCCCTCACACTTATAGAGGATCTCTCACACAATGTGCCATCTAAACTAAACTTTTGGAAAAGCCTGTGCTTGTGCTACTGATGCAACCGTTCCTAAATTCGACTACCACCTCCAATTTCCCCTGAACACCATTAGAATAGGCTTCTTTTGGCATTATAAAGGTCAACTGCTCAGTTTTCTTCACCATGTGGTGCCGACGACATGACTGCCAGAATCTTGAAAAGCACTAAATGATGTATCTTCTGCAATCATATTAGCTGGGATATTCGAACAGTACCCCATGTCCTTGGCCTGCCAGAAGATTGGCAGGTGGAAAAGTTTAGATTTATTCATAAATCCAGCAATAAACGTTCCACACATAATCATCAGCCAATATTGCTAACCAGCATTCCACACAAGATTACCGAACGTAAAAGCTTCTCTAATCTAATACGTTTCTTCGAGTCATCTTTTATGGCTTGCCAGCACAGCTTGTAGAAATTTTTTTTTCCTAGCAAAACACGGTTAATAATGGTCACTAATAAGAGTCACTGCCTCCTGTATCAAGGGTTAGGGGACAATTGTATTTACTTAGATTTCAACAAGCCTTTGATTAAATGTCACGTAACTTGCTCCTTTATAAGCTAAGCAAGCTTCATTTCAGTGAGAACATTTTAATGTGCATAAAAGTTTTGTAATAACTCATCGTTCCCAGTTTCCCTCTGTCAGCCATAATACACCAATATCAGTAACACATGGTGTACCACAGGGGTTGGTGATTGCCTCTCTTCTATTCCTCATACACATACCCATTAATGATTTGCCTAAAATGTTATGTTGTCAAACAATTTGCAGGTGATTGTGCTGCCTATCGAGAAATAGATAGTTCTAGTTATACCACCCCCTAAAACCAGATCTTGCTGCTATTTCCACTCTATCCGTACCGATACCCGATCTCCAAACACAATTTGCCATCTAAACTACTGCCTTCCTTGTCTAACATGCAAGCAAAATTCGACTACCACACTGAATACCATTGACATCGCGAGCTCATTTTCTTCACCATGTTCTCCGCGATATGACTAACGATATCTTGAAAACGCCTAAATGAAAGTATACGTAATCATATTAGCTGAATCATTGTCAGTACCCCGTCCTTTGCCTTCCAGAAGATTGCGCAGGAAGTGAGATAGAGCTCAACATGGAAACCGCCAAATGCTAGCCAGCAGTGACAAGATTAGCCGACGTTTAACCTCTGAACTAATACGGCTTCGAATCAGTGGTTGCCAGCCTAGTTGACGAAATCAGCACCCAACAAGGTCAGTCGACTTAGGGGTCAGCTGCCTCAATCAAGGCGTTGAAGACAGATAGATTTCAAAAAGCCTTAGTTTACGTAACTTGCTCCTTGTATAACTAAGGAAGGCTTCACAGTGAGGGCTAGTGCATCAAAAATCCCGCTATGTTTCCATACTGTCAGCCATGAATGCAATTCAGTAACATCTGGGTACCACATTAGCGTAGAATTGCTTCTTCTGAAATCGCTCATACCTTTAATGATTTGCCTAAAATGTTATGTTGT
The DNA here is from genome assembly GCA_013339765.2 of Haemaphysalis longicornis. Taxonomy (NCBI): domain Eukaryota; kingdom Metazoa; phylum Arthropoda; class Arachnida; order Ixodida; family Ixodidae; genus Haemaphysalis; species Haemaphysalis longicornis. The sequence continues at coordinate 115,664,784 of CM023456.1, read as the reverse complement.
CAAACAATTTGCAGGTGATTGTGCTGCCTATCGAGAAATAGATAGTTCTAGTTATACCACCCCCTAAAACCAGATCTTGCTGCTATTTCCAACTGGTGCTATCCGTACCGGATAACCCTGAACGTCTCCAAATGCAGGGCAGCGAGGCTTTTGCATCGTCAAAGCACGTGCCTATCCTTGTTTAACATGCATAGAAAATCATCACTACCCGTTACATGATACAATTATCTGGGCATTTTCTTAACATCACACTTTTCCTGGAATGAACATGTAACGCATTATCATTATGTTATATTATAAGGCCATTATAATGTCATAATAATATAACGTTATTATCATTATGGTATAGCATAATCATTGTTTCATGGTACCAGCCGACATAACACTGCTTCTTTCCAGATAATTTGTTATTCCAAAGCTGAGTACGCAGCCTCAACATGGAAACCGAATACCAAATCGCTAGCACATGCCCTGGAAGCTGTTCAAAATTATGCTGCACGTTTCAACCTCTGCAACTACTATCAGCGGCTTTGACGGAACAAACTGCAGTGGTTAGTATTCAGCCTAGTTGCAAGCGAAATGCAGACACCGATACAAGAGCAGCGATTAGGGGTTCAGCTCGACCTACAAACGCCAAGGCGTGTGAATGCAGAGTAAGTATTTACAATGAAAGCCAAGGTTACGTACCCTCCCGGCCTTGCTGGCTCATCCTCCAAGTAGTAACTGGAAGGGAAGAGTACCCTTCCAGGTGACTCGGGCTCAGTGCAGGCAACAACTATGCCCCTATACTTTACACAAGATATCTGGTGACCGCGCGATAGAAGCAACAGTAACATCTGGGCGTCACACAGACATATTAGCGTTAGGAATGTGCAACTTGAAGTAGAAATCGACTTTAACTGGTAACTTCTTTCTCTTCAATGGAAGCTGCGTACTTGGGCGAGCTATTTCTGTTCAGGACTATCGATGGCATCATGGCAGTTTTTTGGAAGAACATTCCCCTGTTAGGATCACAAAAAAATTAACAACATGAGTAGCGTTGCTTTCTCTTGCACACAAGTGTTCACAAAACAAAACAAAAAAGCATAAAATACCTGGTACCACAAGCATGCAATAGAAAAAAAACATAAAAACATCTCCTACATAAAGCTGGTGAATTACAACAAGCAGTGCTGCACTATTACGATAGACGGCGACTGCTTTCTGCTACTTTTATGCAAGTTATTGTTGTCAAAGGTCTTAGAGAGAGAACTGCTACCAACTGCAAAGGCATTACTTGTGTAAAAATTTTCCGTCTCCATTTTGAAAATCAGGAGCCATTCTGCCCATTTCTAATTCTATTTTCCTTATAAAGTACATATGTGTACTCTGCTGAATTTAAATATTCTGGCATTTTCCCGCCACATCCCAAGCTAAAGCATAGCATTCAGATACCAGCAGTCTCACGAGGCGTGCTCTGTTGCAAGCCCATTCGTGGCAATAAAGGCCAGCATCTTTGACCCCGTCTCCCATGCCAGCTTGGGGAAGGGAGGTACCTAGCTCCACCGCTGACAGGGAACCTTTCCCCCGACCTTTCCCCGTATATCTCTCCAAGGACAATGACATGGGCTTACGACTGCTGCTGCCGAACTTCCTGCTTGGCTTTCGAGGTACTTCCACATAGCTCTCTTGCTCCTTCCATCTGCAACAGAAAAACACAATACACGCCTGTTGTGAAGCGCTCAACCCACAAATGTGTGCTTAGAACCACTACTGGGTTCCACTTGAACGCTTTTCTGGTCACAAAACTTCACCACTGTATGGGAGAGCCTCAGTACTGCCGCCAAGAGTGGCCGCCAACACGCAGTAACGAAATCTGCCGGCATTACCGATGCAACAGGGAAAAAAGGCTACACTACTGTTCGAAGCTGGCGCTTTTAAGCTTTCACTGCAAGAAAGCGCATGCTCGCGAGCAGCGTTTTGATGATACCGACATTACTAGACTAACGAGGACATCGTAAGGAGGCGCATACTGTCACTAGAAGAGGAGTGAAGTGAGGCCACCGCAAATAAATTGTGGTTTTGTCTACCTCTCCACTCATTGCATGCACCTGATACAAATTTGCCCTTCGATAGTTTGCCACCTTCACCGAAAGAATGTGTGCCAGTCTGGAAAATACCAGATACAACCGCGTGCTGGAAGCTCTAACCCTCCTGGCTCACTCTAAAAGAGAATCTGTTGGTCTCCTCATAGGCGGCAACGATCCGTGAGCCACTGGACCCAGTCACTCCATGAATGAAGGATTCGCGCACTAGAAATCGCAATGCAAGAGGCCTACAAGACCAAGTTATGCTATTGGTCTATAGGCTCATATTACAAATACTCCAATACACTTGCAGGCACAATGGGTGTCCCGGCGTATATTGAGAGAGAAGTGGCCTGAGAATATTTGGGAAAGCCCTCTTGACCGGGACACACAGGGAAAGAAATAGCTCAGCTCACGTCAGAAGCTCCCCCGTCAAAGGAGAGATACGTGCACAAAGGTTCAGTTCAAAGGCTTGGGATAAAACTTGTTGCTCGACCACGTAGCTAACTTGAACCTGCCGCGTTCACCCGCATTCCAAGTTAACAGTAGGGACGCCTATTTCGGCAGCTTATCCGTGGTGCGACTGCACGCAAGCGGTGCTCCACCTTACGTCACTCTTCGAGCTTGATAGGCACACACTGACGAAACTAAGGTCGCAGGAGTGTTTTACCTTGTGATAGTGTAGGCAAACCCTGGTGATTGTTTAATATTTTCACCAAGCAGGCACTGCCAAATGGCTCACTAGCCCAAGAAACACCTTGGAAAGGGTGGATACAGGAGAGTGGTCGCCATTTTTGGCTACCGACAGCAACGTCATACAGGCAGCTTTGCTTGAACCTTAATGAATGTGAAATTTTCAGTGCGAGAGACAAAGCCGATATTAAAGAAAGCGACTATCCATTCGCATTTTCCCGCACTCAAATTCCTTCCCACATTTGTCGCAATGCAAGGATAGAAAGCTTTCTAAGCACAGACGATAATTGCTCACCAAAAAAACAACACGAAAGAAATCCTAAGGTGTTATGCACTGGGCTTTTGACCGCGCGGCAGCTGCCAACGCCATTTGTTTGGTTGCCTTCTGGCCACGCGGGCACCACGTTTCCCAACATGAAACGTGGTTTGCGGCATGGTGTTGGCACAACGTTTGTGTGGGCAGTGTTTTATCCGCAATTCGGTTGGGTTGCCGAATGCCTTGTCCTAGGAGTAGCAAGCGTAGGTTTTACTTCTAAATTCTGGACTGCACTGTTCACAATTCCTACAACCGCAGACGCGAAGTAAGCCGCACAACAAAAGAAATGCGGTTTTTTTTGTTTTTGTTTTTTTGCTGCTTTCATAGTGAAGGCTAGGGCAGTGCTTGAAGAGGATCTTCACGCAACGAATTCGCAAGGAGTTATTGATGATGGGGCTAATCAGTACCCGAAACTGTTGCACGCCGTTTCATTTCAAGTGGGGACTATGGACGTCGAAGATTTCACCTCACACCTCGTAACATGCTTGAAACATTGCGTAATGCTTGAAATGGTCACTAATTAAGCTAGCCAGGGCACTTTATGGATTGATGAACCTGACTAAGCACCCAGCCTCAACCTGGGCGGGTTTCGTGCTGAATGCACAAACGTGCAATGGCGCTTGTCAGGCAATTGTGGGCATCTAACTCTTTTGTTTTCTTCGACTGTTCTCTAGTGACCAAGTGTGTTCCGTGATAACGCACCAAAGCTTGACATTGGGCATGCAATTTGACTACTTCAAAAACAGCGCAGAGATGAAGATGTATGGAGTGACAAACTACAGTGCTTTTGTTTATCACTTGTCTCTTGCACTGTTTATGAAGTAGTCAAAGCATGTTCTGTGATCTTGTTCTGCTTATAATTTCCGCTTCGGTACACCAAAAAAAAAAAAAAGGCACTTGAAAATCATCAATGGAATCTTTGTCACCCCAGGTGGAATCTATGCCGTAGTCACCGCACCTAGTTTTATCACGTAAGTATCTCGCAATCGTTCCCTCCCCAGACCCTTTGCGTAATCGCTCAGCTTCATTGGGAACTCAGTTGGAGGACCACCAGGCGTTCAATGCAGTTAGAACACTGACGCCAAAGCACCTCCCCGTCTCTCGCACATCCTCAAGAAGTGCGCAGCAGGCCTGGGTGGCACGGTAAAACCAGCGCTTTGTCTCACACGCCACCACCACAAATATCATCACAGCCCTTGGGTGGAGAGATTTTCCTAACTCGACCGGACGGTCCGTTGAAGCAAACGCAAGAAATAAGGACATCAGCGCTATGGGGACGACACTGAGATGGCGACGAAGTGGCCTGTGATCCGCGCCTGCCCAACCGTACAAGTGGAGTAGGTGCCACTTGCACAGGTAGCACTGCCGTGCAGTTCAGTAGCCAGGGCATACTCTCTATAAGGTATGTCCCCAATTCTAAGTGGAACAGCTCTTAGGGTCCTCACTTCATTGGTGACCCTGAATCCTGGGTTCAACGTATTTACTTGGTGGTGGTTGATGCACTACGCGGGAGTTTCCAGGCGATGGAAATTAATTCGGAAGCCTCCTCCACTACGGTGTGCCCTCCTAGCCAAGGTGAATCAAACCTCCCAATTATTTTTAATTCACATAGCAGTTGAAAAAAAAAAAAAAAAAAACAAGAGGAGAAAACAACAGCACCAACAATTTCATGCAAATAATTCCGTCTTAAAACTTCAGCAGCATGCGCATAAAACTCCTGCACTGCACCCCTCCCCACATGCCCGGCAGTGCCCTGGCACAAGCTCTTGCCTCTATATCAAACTTTGGTCAGTTTCGTGACCAGAAAAGCATCACTGGATTCTGGTAGCGGCAACATGTTACACAACACATAAGCAAGACAGACGTGGTTGAAAGAGCACTGTCACAATGACAACGGTACATAGGCATAAAACCAAGGGCTCAACGCAGTGATAGCAGGGGAAAAAAAAAATACACGACCACAGTAGAAATGCTTCAGAAAAAGTTTGTCACATGCATGGGTGGTGCATGCCCACTATGACTAGCATTGCGAGTGAGCTTAAAGCAAACTCACATGCACGGGTGACATAGCCAAAGATGACGTAGTTGATAACATGCACTATTTCAGGCAGCACTGGACTGTGTCTTCACTGCACAAGGCACTCGTTGGCAGTGCTTGTAAGGCATGCACACTTCTCGTCCCTTCCTGTGAACCCTCTAAAGAAGTGCAAGAAATGCGGCTCACTTTGCAATCAGCTCCTCTTTGGACAATCGTTCCAACTCCTCCTTGGGCAGCTGCACCTGAGAGTAGGGAAGGAGTCAGAGAGAGATCAATGAAACTGCCAAGAAAAACCAAGGGCCAAACATGGACAGAAGTAACGAAGGGAAAAGTCACTAGCTTGTTCCCTATTCCAATAAATAAACATGATGGCCCAATTTGGAGTAGTGCAGGCATTGCCACAGAAGGCACCGGCTAGCTTTCCAGTCTGTGTGGACATGACAGAACTTAGGTGCTACCTATTTGCCAGGCTGGCATGAAACCACGCAAAGCAGCCTTCCATGCTGCACAGGCACGCAAGCCCACCAGTCCTCATTCGGGCGAAAAAATCTCACACAAGGTCTCCGAGACAAGGCATCAAAGATTATAGCAAACTGTTTTAGAGTCATGCTGGATGAAACAAGCTCATGTACGCTTACTGCAAATGTCTGTGCAAGCCGCCGCATTGAACGGCTACCAGTGGCATTTTTATACAGAACATAACATGATTCGTACAATATAAAATGTCAGGAATGAACTTGTTGTTAGTAACAGCAAACATGGGTCCTACATGTTTTCAAGATAGCTTTTTTTGCCTACAAAATGCCTCCAACTTTCTGGCACTGTCCTTGAACGACGTGCACAGCCTTCTGTAATCATGTACGACACGAAGGAGCCAAAAGCATCAACTGGATAATATTGTTACACATAATTTGGTTGGCTTGCTTGAATTCAAATCACACTGCCGACCATCAGCAGGTGCGCGCGAAACAGCGAGACTAGGAATCGGTTAACCAGAGCTTGGAATGGGGGCTAGCTGGTTTTTGAATCGAAACACTGCTGGTGCTAAGCTGGACGAAGGCCAAAGGATTACACAACAAGTGGAATCGGTCACACGGTTCATTGCAGGCGCTAACCTACGATCACAATGAGCCAACAGTGCCCAGGTTCATGTGACACAGCCAAGCTCAATGCTGATCAAGCTGGCCTAAACCAAACTAACCTGAACGACAACACTGCTCTTGCCTGGTGCAAACCAAAAGGCAGAATAAGAGGCAGCACATCATTTAATGCCATCGATTTTCTTCCCCCATACATGATCTAGCAAAAAATGTGTTCATGGCCTGGTACACCAGGCTAATAGTAGTACATTCGAAATGAGAATTTAAATAAAATAATGCTAATCCTAGTTTGCAGTGCACACTCAACCCCCCCACCCCGCCCTTTCTTAAACACGCACCATGTTTCTACACGTTTTTACACAAGAATCGTATCGCTGACAAATCCAAAGAGTAACTGCACTTGGACCAGCCTAGCCCACAAGGCCACCAAGGGAAATTTTGGTTGATGCGTTCAGGTTTGTGCTGCCAGAGTTTCAACAGCAAACCGCAGACGACGGGGCTCATCATAGGGAAAACACAAAATTTGCTCGCTGCAATCGAGACGTCCGCAATGCAGGGGGATCTGCGACGAGTGCGTCCACGCAATGTGCAAAACGGAACACCAACTCACCCGTTGTGGCGGCGGTGCTTCAGAACCTACCATGCTCATTTAGTCCCCTGCAAAACAACAACAGACAAAGTGTAACGTCCACACACCGTACGACGCCAGCCGTTCCGTTAGCCACATCAGCGAGCACACCGCGCGGCTCTTGAGCATGCATGAACTGCACGCTACGCGCTCACTGCACCAAAACCCAAGCCGTACGCAGCTGAGCATTTTCTGCTGCAAAACGCACACCACTCCAGCGGGGGGGTCTGGACTGTACCAGGTGAGAGGTCCTGGGAGTTCCAGAATCTTTGGCAGCACATTAATCTTTTTCTCTTCAAACACAACAATCCTGCTAGGATCTTAGGATGGACTGAGACGGCCAGACTTCCTGGGACGAGGCACAAACTCTCCCGCATTTTTCCTCTTCAGCACAAAACGCAGAAATTGGCCACAGTGAACCTCGCACTTGAAATCAGCAGACGCCAAGGGTCTCAACATTGTACTACATGAATAAAAAATCACGAAGGCGAGCCCGATTTTCGTTACGAGCCATCGTGCTTCCTGTTTCCTCCTCCTTGATTGCCAAGCTGGCAGACATGATCCTTTAGAAGTCGACGGATCTTTCTGCAACCAGGGGAACGCGATCATCGCGTACGAGTTGAGTCAAGGTGCAGTGGCTTAAAAAAATTCTGGGCAGCTGGCGAGAAAGTAGTAGGAAACGCTCAGTGCCGAAATTACGATTACCAGCTGCTAAAGCACGGCCTGCAAAGAGAGCCGTTTCGCGAAAAGGCTAGCGCGCGCGCAGGGTGCTGACCGTACCAGAGGCCCCAAAGCGCCGCGATCAATCGTCCACTCCAGTTCTGCGGCCCCTTCTCTTTCTCTAGTTCCGCTCTCAGCCTGCCTCTAGGGTGGCTCAGAAGCAAGAGTTCGCGTAATAAGAGTCAGGGGCGGGTGGAACTCCCGCACGCCCTCGGCGCAGAAGCAGCGTCCCGCGGCCGAAAAGCGTGGGCAGTTTTCGGGGGCTTATGGCAGGGCGGCGGGGGTCTGCAGCGCCAGTTTCCGTGGCAACCGGGGCAGCATCCGGCTACAGGGCTCTCGTGGAAGTTCTCGAGTGTTCCCAAATGATCCGGCCGCCGCTGCTGCGGGCAAACCGCAAGCGATTCCAGGGAAGCGGCGATCGCAGGACTCCGACATGTGTCCGCAGGGACCAACGAACCGCAGTCGCTCCGTGGATGCATGACTCGCCGAGTCGCCGCCGACGGCGCATAAATGGCAGCCCACTGGTCGCAAACGCGCAAAGGTTGAACGCCGATGTTCAAGGGAGACGGCGCCGCCAAGCCGGGTCGCGGAAACGTTATTTCACCTCTGGGAGGCGCGAGTGATTGGCAAGTTCGACATGAGGGGTCCGAAATCAGTCAAGCTGCCGAGCCAAACCTCTTTTTAGGCTTATCGGACGCTTCGGGAACGAATCGAACGTGGCAGTACTGTCCGGGCCGAACGCAGGTCCCGCAGGGGCTGCCCAAAGCGTCGCTGCGCTTGAAGAGGACTCACTTAGGCAGTCAGTCTGGAGCACAGGTCCGACTTGGCCGCTAATCGCAAGCTTGAGCAGTCCCGAATCGCCGAAGCACAAGCGTACGACGCCATCGCGGTTCGCGTTCTTCAATGTTGCTGACCCTCGTTGCGCCGGGTGGCGAAGAGAAAGAGGCGCGCTGATTTCCCCAAACATTCCCCGAAAATCCCAAGATATTCCTTGTTGACGGCCCGGCGAAGCGCGGGAGGAAACGCCGCATCTGCTAGAAATTACGCGCTCAATACTTTATATTCACAGGGAACACAAATTATACGCGTATTTTGTTTGCGCCAAAAAGACAGCTGACGCGCACAACCAAAACGGCTTGTTTTAGATACCGAAACCAAACGGGCTTCGCATGAACAGAGCCACTTCCGGCAACCGCATTGGTCCAGCCGGCTCGGCATCGAATCGTGCTTTACGGCTTACCGCGCCCAGAGAGGAAGGTCAATCCGCTTCACCCTCGCTAGGATTTGTAAAGTGACCTATTGCCCGAGTATACCATCGACCTAAACACCTTTATTAGTTACGGGTTTACAACTTCGAAATGTTTGCAGCTAGCGCCGCGAAGCTCGCCCTCCGTAGGTAAGCATACTGTGGCTTAGGTGGACGCGTTTGCAAAAGTGGACTCCGCTGTTGTTTTTATCGAAGCAACAACAAAAAAGAAAGCAGAAAGTGCATTCGCTGCTTCGTGTAATTCAACGTCAGGGTGGCCACATTAGCTAGAACGAATGTTCAAGAAAAATTCTTACTGACAGGGTCGCTTCGTGCAAGGCACATGCATGATGGTGTGGCTTGTTGGTGCATGCTGCCCTCGCTTGAACTTATTTGAACAGAAGCACAGGGACGTGGGACAGCGTTATCTTTCATGTGCCTCCTATTTTTTTTCTGTCTTTCCGTTCAGTCGATGAACTTCTCAGGAGTACCGTGCACGCTGTGTCGCGTCCTGTAGATGTCTGGGCGTTCGTGCAAAATTGAGACCGGCAAAAGAGCTGGCTGAACTCGGGCCATAGGGGTTGAATACCGTAGCACAAGTCTCACCAGTTTCTGTTGCGTATTTACGTAACGTCGAGTAACACTTCCTGAGAGAAAAAGGTTTTTTTTACGCTAAAAGAAGCGCAGTTCCGGCGCTTCACACAGTCCGAAATCCTTCGCTACTCTGTGGCCGCAGGCGTCTGGGAGTAGCCTTTCGAACATTTTGTTTCAAAGCTGAGGAAGCCGAAAGACTCGACTTAACTCAAATCTTGTGATATTTGAGAAATTGTTGCTGGGCGACCTTCGGTGCCCCATGAGTGTGTGAAGGGCAGACGCGATTGAGCCGTTTATCGCAGCCTGGCGACGCTGGGTCGTTCGGTGCGGAGCAAGCACACGCTGCCCGACCTCCCGTACGACTACAACGCGCTGGAGCCGATCATTTCGGCCGACCTGATGCACGTACACCACGACAAGCCACCACGCCGCCTACGTGAACAACCTCAACGCCGCCGAGGAGAAGATGGCCGAGGCACTGGCCAAAAGTAAGCTAGGGGTAGCCGGGCGGTGAAAAACTATTTGAAAACTACACAACTGAATCGTCCACCTGACAAAGACCAAGTGGCCCACTGTTAGTGGAAGGCATAATGCCCTGTGCTCCTATTTGAGAAAAGAGCGTGGATATTTTGGTAGCACTGTTGCTGTTACAAGACGGCAGTATTTGAGTAACTTGAAGCCGCACGTAAGCGTATTGTTGGTGGTGACGAGGGGCGCAATTCCGGCACGTGTGTGTCCTTCTTTTGCCTGTCCTGTACGAAATGAGCACACCTTCCATCCGTATTAACGTAGGCTACTTGTCAAGCATTTCTCAAAGCCGAAACAAAAACGGTGTGGCTCGAACCCTCGACGTTGATTGGCTGACGGGTTGTGTGAGCCTGCCCAGACTTTAACCTGACAGTGCGAGCTCTGTACTGTACTGGTGGCTGTTGCTGTGAGCACACGCTTGTCTAGGGTACATGCCGCGGATTTTGGGTGCTCGTGCAGTTATGTAGAAGGGAAGACAAGGTCACTCGCAGAGTGGGGAACAGAGCTCTCTCGGATACTCTAACTGGATGCAGGCGCTGTGGAAGTAGCCAACCGTTTCACGTACATAACGGAATTGCTTAGCACTTTGCCATGATCTTTTATCACATAGTTGAATGGGGCATTGCTCAAAATGATAAAATTGCTGTCAAGTTTTGTAGGTGCAAGTTATAAAAATTGTCCTGCAAGTGTACGAAATGCCATCAGAGGGTTGCTAAGGAGAAGTAAAAAGTTGACTGATCGTAGTGATGCCTAATTTGTCCACACTCATCACCAACAGCCCTTTGCTAAGCATGAAATGATCGAAGGGAGAAGAGACGGGTATTGTCGTCCCGCACTACAATTTATGATGTGCACAAATTCTTTAAAGTGAATTGCCGTGCTTGTGGAGACACTCATAGTAAAGAGCATTAATGTACCCTATTTTCGCGCGTATAACCAAAGCCGAAAATGCGAAAATTTCAGGAGTAAAGGATAGGTGCGGGATTATATGCGAGGTAGTTCCTTTGGGCATCTTCACCGCAATGCACAATGTCCCGTGATGACCCTACAGCTATGATAGCGACTAAGCCAATCTTATCCCGTTGACAGGGCTCTTTTAGCACACAAAGCTCAACAATATACCAACCTGAAAAAAAAAATTGCAAGTCATCTAGTTACTTAGTCAGCTAGGTAAGTGCTTTTTCTTTTTTTCATAAATGTGCCATGTTGCTTGAGGAGTAGCCCTGTTCCAGCTTTTCATGTATAAAATATGCAGGAAATATGCGGGGATATATATTTTTTTTATTCATGGACTGGAAGGGGGGGTAAGGGTTATATGCAGGGACGAGTTCTACGCGCAAAAATACGGTATGTGCTTGCACGATGTGAGCAGTGCTCCTTACATTTTTATTAAAGTAGCGTTTGTGGTTGCTGCTAGAGCGGCTTGCACATCGGTGATGATTTGTGGTGTCTTACCCTCCACGGTGGCTCAGTGGCTAAGGCATTCTGCTGCTGAGCACGAGGTCGCGGGTTCGATTCCCGGCTGCGGCGGCCGCTTTTCTGATGGGGGCGAAAAGCAAAAACGCGCGTGTGTACGAGATTTCGGCGCACGTTAAAGATCCCCAGGTGGTGAAAATTAATCCGGAGCCCTCCACTACGGCGCGCCCCATCGCCTGCGTTGCGTCAGTGCGTTAAACCCTACAATCAATCAAATTTGTGGTGTCTGAAGGTACGTCCTCTCTTGCGGCAATAAGCATGCCGCAGCATTCCTATGCTGTGCAAGGATGGGTATCAAACCAAACTTTTTGCAGCCCGCCTCTTTGCGCCAATTCAATTGAGCCAATCAGAGTGCCCGGGTCATGTGAGCTGCGAGTTAGTTCAGTACGAGGCAATTGTGGTCACAGCAGACGGGCAAGAACAACGGCTGAAACACACAGGAATCCTTACATGTTCCCCAGTCATCTCGAGAGAGAGGGGACAACCGGTTTCCTTCGCTGTCGCTGCCACTTTAGGGAGCATTAGCGTCCAGTAGTGTGGCCTTCAAAAAGTAGCGGCGTTTTTTGAGTTGCACTCAAAGGTGCCCACTTATTTCACAAGTGAGGGCATCCCTTTATACACTGTCAGGAAAGAGTAACTGGCAAGGGAAATGAACAGTTCTGTCACATCCGCTTTATTTCTGAACAAACAGAGTTGCACCTTGTCTCACCAAAAAAGTATCGGAAAAAAAAAAAGAAACATCATGTGATTGTTCGTGTTAACAATACGAAAACAGTCAGGTGTTGCCTGTAGTGTCCCATTTAGTCTTCAGGCATCTGCATATTGCCTCCATGACTTAGTCTGAGCTTAGTGGCGTCTGCTTGAAAGCAAAGCCTTTTAGTTTGTGAGAAAAGGTAGAAAAAGTTTGTTCAAGGTACTATGTCATCCCCGACAGATTGCACCCAGAGCATCATCTCGGCGTCGGTTGCCATCAAGTTCAACGGTGGTGGGACACCTGAACCACAGCATCTACTGGACCAACCTGTCACCGAATGGGGGTGGAGAACCTACCGGTATGTGCTTTCGTAGCTCCTGTACCCTTTCCAACTTTCCGAGAGGCTAGCAACTCTTTTTGCAGTGCATGTCACTGTGGACGTTCACTATCTGCCTTTCTAAATGCATCATCTGCCCACCCTAGTAATGCAGTACTGAAGGTATGGTTGCTACACTAAAGGGGCTGGTGGGGAGGTGGCAGAGCCAAGTAAACAAGCACTCGCAAACAAGGCATGTTTGTCAGGTATTCCACTACCTCCCCTGATGCAGCATCCCACTACACATGAAAGCATGTTATTCTAAACCCTTAACTGTGTGTTTTCAGCTGTGGCAATGTGCATTCAATAATTGCAACTAAGGGCTGTAATATATAAATGCCATGCCAAGTGCACTAAAGAAATGCCAACCGTTCAGCATAACCTCAACTCTCAACTGAAGATGCTCACCCTAGCATTCAGCTAAAGTACCTTGAAGACAGGTGAAAGGCAGCAGTAGCAGAAAAACCCTTTCAGGGTGACTAGATGTATCGCTCTTGTTTGTGTTGCACAAGACGCTAAAGCATTGCAGACCAGAGTTGCATAGCACAAAGCCATGTGCTCTAGGAGAGTGAGTACAGCAGGCAACATATGAATCGTGCTCTGTGCTATGGCAGTGCCATGCAGAGCTGCTTTGAAGTGGCCACCCAAAGATTAGCTAGCCTGCTAGTTCTGAGGTTTGACCAGCACCAGAAAGACAGCTCCACTGCTCAGAAAGACCACATTTCGGTTGAAAAGTCACTAACATCTCTGCCGATTGGCCATACAGCTCTATCTCAGAATGCAGTTCTCTGTGAGAGTGGGCTTCAGGATTTGCCCGAGCACGCGCAGCTGGGAAGAGTGAATTTTTTTAGAAGGAAAAAAAAAAAAGCCACTTGCAGTGTGAAACGAGATCCCAGACAGCTGGACCGTGCTTACTCCAGCTGTGTTCTGCGCACCCATCAGCAAGCACATTGCTGAGAGAGTCTCTCGCATAGATGCAGCAAATAGGCTTCATACAAATGGTTTGCCAATGCACGCGCGCCCTGCGCTACATTTACCTCCGTAATCACGTATAGTTGCCAGTGCTTGCAACTGAAACCCTCAAGCTGAGTTGAGTGACAAACACGCGTCTACTGATGATAGAGAAAGGCACCTGTGTAGCTTTGGTCCTCACGAGGGACCTTAACTTTTGGGTCACAGTGCATGTTGGTCCATTACACTGACCACAGGGTAAGTCTATGCCAGTATCGGTTGCTTTAATCATTTTTGCAGTTGCATTATGAATTAAATTTAGAGTATCACCCCAAGCTGACGCAACCTGCAGCATCAACTCTATAAAGCGTGCCACGTGGAATATTGACTTTTGAAAATTATCACAGCTGTGTGCTTTAAAGGTACCCTGCAACACTCTTTGAGCAGTGCAAGTAAATCAGCGCGACGTTTATATTACACTGCCAGGAATACCTCAGCCAAATATTACACGTGCACGTGAAACAGTGAGCATGCAAATTGCCGTGAAAGACGTGGAGAAACCAACCGCGCTCTCTTCAATTTTCCTCATTATGCACCTCTGGCATGACCTAAACGGCGTCATTGCGGTCATGGCTGTCCTATTGGCTGCCGCTGGTCAACTTTGCAGCTTATTTCTCGCATTTCCTGTTGGCGCTGTGTACCAACCTCTTCTGTGCCTGAACCTGTACGCCAGTTTGGCGTTTCTTTTGGGTTTTGAGTGCGGGCAGAGTTGGAGACTACTCGATAGCAAACGAGACCACTCGACAGCAAACGTTTATTGCTTCAAAAACGCCCTTCCAGCCGAGCGCGCGCTTGCGAGCAGACTGCTTTTTTGTGGCACCAGACTGGAAATAGATCCCTCCACGTTGCAGAGAAAAGGAGAAAACTCCCCGGCCTGTGATATATCGAAGGCCGCTGAAGGGACTGCCACGAGCCGCCCCTCCCCCTCTCCGAGAGAGAGCACACATCTTTCGTTGCACCAAGGTAGAGTTGAGAGGGAACAATTATGCGCAATTTCTCATCGCATGTAGTTTCGGTAATAGTGAATGGATTTTCATAATTCTTGCAGGAGGAGATTGCTGGGACAATAGACTTTATGCCAGAATACATTCAGAGTAGTCGATGGAAAGTGCTGCAGGGTCCCTTTAAGATGTATCCTCGTGTGGTGACATGGTAGTTTTGTTTGGCCAACTCTGCATTTTGCTCGTTAATCCCGAGGCAGACGACGCCTTCACGTCAGAATGGGCACAGCGATGTTATCTTGGGGGAGGGATCCAGCCTGCTGCGAGCATTGCACCTAAGAAGAGCAGCTCAGAGAGCTGGCTTGGCTTGGTGGCATTAATTATTGGGGCCACTCTTCTGTCTAAAGAAACGGGGGGGCCATGCACGCGAAACTGTTGCGTAGCACCTTATTTTTCTTTCGCCTTTAACGTTTAATTCAGCTTCGATATACCTCAAAAACTGCTTTATAGTCGGGGTGGTGAACGCTTAGTCGATGAGTACATGCTCCGGAAGGGGCAACTGCGAGCCGAGTGAGAATGTGGCATTCTACTTAAAGGAGCCATGAAGAGAAAATACAACTTGGTTTAATTTGAAAGAACTGGGATTCAGTATCTCACTCAGCTCCATTAACAGCCACAAAAGACGTTTTTTTTAACGAAAAAAAGCAAGAACGTATTTAAAAACTTCAAATTTTTGCGCCACAGGACGTGTTATGAGCAAGAATGACGTCATACGGGCCAACAATAAAACATATTTTCAGGCGTTAATTGCACGTTAGCATTCAAGTGATGCGGTCAAATGGAAACTAGAGGCCCCATTACAGACGTCCAGTCATGTGTCATCGCGCAGGTCAGTTAGGCGGCCGCCATCGCACAAACAATGGTTCCGTGACGGCCATAGCAAAGTTGCGGGAAATTGGCTGGGGGGTCGCGACTGCTTCACACGTTTTCTTTAATATCTCCGTATTTGTTCGAAGATTGCGACGATGTTGGTATCATTGTTATCGGGACTAAGCAGTATTTCTTATAAACCCAACTTGTAATTTGTCTTCATGGCTCCTTTAATAAGCACGTTGCTCACTTTTTGTCGGTACCATGAAGCAAGCCTAGCGGAGAGGCAAATGGGTGGCCACTCTGTGGGTGCCATTCCTCTAGTGGCAGAGGGATGGCATGAATTATGTAGTGGCGGAGGACCATGCCTGGCATGCTAAGGAGAACAGTGGGAGGAGGAGGAACTGAGAGTGGAGCAGCTTCCACAGCTAGGTCACGTGACCAGAGTGATGATGTCGGGCATGAAGGTTTCCACTGAGCCCTGCCCAGGCTTCATGCAGGTCCTTGAAATCCTTGAAAACCATTAAATTCAGAAGTAGCATTTTCGAGGGCCTTGAAAGTCCTCAAATTTTTACAGGTACTTGAAAACCCTTGATTTTGGAGCGAAATAAGGAGACGACCACTCTGTGTACCAAGAAATGTATTCCTACTCCGTCAGTTCTCACCACGTCTTTACGAGGAAATCTTTGCATTTCAAACAGTACACTTAGATCATTTTAAACGCCTGGCCGCGGTGAAATCAGTTTCGGTTTTAAAGGGCTTGGCTGTGCAGAGATCAGTTTCGGTTTCGAAGGGTCTAGCTGGATCCATATCCAATCCATCCCTTTGTGTTCCTTTTGGGAGCTACGTTGTTCTTTCTCGTAGCTCGAACGTTCGGCGTGGTTTGTGCAGCGTGTAATGTGTGCGGTCGAAATAACGGCATGCAGTGACTGTAAGTTAGAATAATGCCTGGTAAATCCCAGTTTCAATGCTCGTGGCTGAACGACAGTTATAGGCACTGGCTTACACTGGGCCCAGCAAATCCACAGCGGGCGAAATGCAAGCCTTGCACAAAAATGTTCAACATCGCTGCTATGGGAGAGTCGGCGCTGAAAAGTCATGCGAAAAGCTCCATACATGATGGGAACATGAAGGCAGCAGTGAGTAGCGCCATGAAAAACTTTTTGGCGCCCTTGCAAAGCGAGCAGTCCGTGGACCGGGTCCCAACGCCTTCACAGTCGACGGACTCGGACAGTGTGTGCAAGAAGCATGAGCTAGTGACTGATGTTGAGATTTTGTGGACACTAAAGGTAATGGCATCACACTGTTCTTACAAGTCCTGCTCGCAGACAAATGACTTGTTCAGAAGAATGTTTCCCGATAGCAAAGTTGCCCGAGCCCTCTCCTGTGGAGAACAGAAGACTAAGTATGTCGTGCGCCATGGTCTCAGACCTTTCTTCTTAAGCTCCCTCCGACGAGAGATAGATTTGTGTGATTACTACATTGTCCTCTTCGACAAGTCGCTGAATGACTTCTTGCAACAGAAGCAGATGAACATTCACCTAAGGTACTGGAATGCATCACGTAAGGTCGCCACACGGTACTTCACGTGGGCGGTTCAAAGGCAGAAGACATTGAAGAGAAGCTGCTGAGTGCCTTGGAGCCCCTTCCACTAGAGATCGTTCAACTGTCGATGGATGGGCCGAATGTGAACTTGAAGGCTTTCAGGGTTGTACTATGACACCTGCAGTAGAATTATCAAGTTTATTGTTTTGATCTGGGCTGTTGTGGCCTGCACACTGTTCACAGTGCGTACAAAGCAGGTGTCACAGCTAGCAAGTGGGGACTGGATTTTCTGCTCTGAAGTCCAAGCACATTGTTTCATGATGCCCCAGCTCGAAGAGAGGATTTTACAACTGGTACTGGGCAGACACTATTCCCGCACAAGTTTGTTGCGCATCGGTGGGTCGAGAATATCCCAGTTCTTGAACGCGCTTTGCTTCTTTGGCTTGATTTAAAGAAGCACCTGGAATCCGCAAGGAAGAAGGAAGTGTGCCTTCCAAAATCTGCTTCCTTTCAATGCCTGTCTGACTTTTGTGCTAATTCGTTAGTGCTGGCAAAGCTCAACTTTCCTCTTGGGGTTGCCATGATGCTTCAACCTTTTCTTGTGAGTACCAGACCGACGAAGCCGCTGGTATTCCTTCTCTCAAAAGACCTTGAAGGTGCAGTGAGAAAGCTGGTGACAAGATTCGTTAAGTGCTCGTCAAAAGGTGTCACCGGCATACTGAAGATTGACATGGACAACCCGAACAACCACATCCCACTTGAAAAAGTGCACGTCGGCCATGCAGCCGAACAGATTCTGAAAATCTCAAAGTGCAAAAGATGCATTTACATTTAGGATGCAGTTTAAGCTAGTTCCTTGTTGCTGTAACGAAGAAGATTCTTGAGAAGAGCCCACTACGACTTCCGCTAGTAAGAGGCCTTGGTTCACTGGACCCCAGACCGAACGTGTTCGAAGCCAGATGAGTGTCTGGAAGGCTTCAAGAAAGTTTTGAACTCGCTTGCTGCGGCGAAAAAGATCAGTGGTCATCAGAGAGACACTGTACTCGCACAATATGCCGAGCTCCTGCAAGAACGAAGGCACGACTTGCAACAGTTTGAAACGGCTTCGGACTCTATAGACAAGTTTTTCTATGACCTCCTGAAGATCAGTTTGTCATACAGTGACCTCTGGAAAGTTGTTGAGCTTCTGCTTGTCCTGAGTCATGGATAAGCGAGTGTAGAGAGAGGGTTCAGTGTCAATCTGCAGGTGGCCTGTGGAAAACATGAAAGAACTTTCCTACACCTCCTCGCAACGAATTGTATGGGATGCTGTAAACCAAGGAGGCGACATCCTTAAGGAACTCAGGGCATCCATCGCTTCTGCCCGGCAGCACTACCAAGCTTTTTTTGGAAGCCAAGAAAAAGCGGGGTCTTGAAGATTCGATCGAAGTGAAGTGCCGCATTGATGAGGAGGTGGGAAGCTCGAAAAAGGAGAACAAACTGGAGGTGGCTGTTGCTAAATTAGCAGAGACTATGAGTGACCTCACCTGGGTTATCACATCCAACAGCCTAAGGAAATCGGCCAAGAAATTCTGAACATCGACCTCGAAGTCCAGAAAAAGCAACCGTGTTGGAACAAGTGCTTGTTTGCTCTATATTTGTCTTGCTCAAAATGTGAGACGTTAATTAGTTCGAAAGCAGCGCTAGGACAGGACACAGAGGAGGCGACACGAGGCTGGGCGCTGACTAACAACAAAGGGTTCATTTCGCCGCATGCACAAAGATTACAATCCATGACATAGGTATTCGTGCTCTTTTTTTAGCAAGTTAGATACCTGGATACGTCATCCATACACGAAATAACAATTCTGTCAGCATGGCGTCAATTAACTTGCTAAAAAAGGAGCACAAATACCTAAGTCATGGATTGTAATCTTTGCGCATGGGCATTTTTTATAGAAACAAGCCTTTGCCTTTGCAATGTCATGATTTTGTGTGTTTTATTGTTTTTATTTCCCAGGGTATATATTCAGCTGTGGCGAAATGAACCCTTTGTTGTTAGTCAGCGCCCAGTCTCGTGTCGCCTTCTCTGTGTCCTGACCTAGTGCTGTTATCGAACTAAGTATGTACCAACAAGCCCATAATAACACAGTTTTTCAGTTCGTGAAACATTAAAAAAGTTACGTTAATGTACTTTTACTGTGTAAAGAGAAAAACCACTTAAGATGTTTTCTTGTGCAATAAATAATATAGTATCTAGACGCATTGAAACTTGTTTTGTGGAAGTAATGCCCTCAACATGGTCCTTGAAAATATACTGGCTGGGCCTTGAAAGTACTTGAAAAGCCTGGTTTTTTTTTTTTTTTTTTTAAACCAGCATGAACCCTGCCTACCTGATACCACTTGCGCAGCTAAAATGCAGTACCGCCACGAGAAGACTGCAGGGAGACATGATCCCACTGGTGCGGTTACGCTCAGCAGTGATGTGGTCCTGCTTTCATCTTTGTGTCTGTGCCTTTTTTTTTTTTTTTTTTTTTTTTTTTGCATGTCGCTTTTGACCGTAGCCTATGGCATGTTCGCCACACACACAGATGCCCCTAAAGGCGTTGTGCTGTGCACCACTAAAATAAACACTTCCCATTGAGGCTTTTGTTAGGTAGGTTTTTTTCCAAGCTAAGGCTACAGATAGTTCTTTACCCGGTTACAACTCAAGAACGGCACCACCTCATGTAATGTATCACTCCGCCAAGCGACCGGACCCGTGACGTCAGTGCGCGCGCGTATTTGAAGGGCTTGCTATGAATGCGTGATATCGTCCTGCTTGTCTCACGCAGTTTGTTTGTCGTCACGGGAGTCGTTTATAAGCATATTAAGTTCAAAAAATCACGGGAACGAGCTCACGCCATGTTCAAAATATTCCAGTAACGCCTAGTTGCGCCGCGCGGAGAAAACATCGGGCTACGTGTGATAAGGCACAGCGGCAACTTCCGGTGCCGTTCTTAAGTTGTCACCGAGTATAGTGTTGCATTTTCAGTGCGTTGTGTGTGGAATGTAGGATTAAAGCGCTTCACTGACTGGGCGTTCATCATTGGCTGTATGAATGAAGGATGCCTGTTTGCAAATGCGGTTTCAGTTGCTGTATAAGGGCGAAACCGTAGTGTGTACTTTTACCAACAGAGGGCACGTCAGCGACCAGTGATTATGTGTATGTACCAAGGAAAATGAAACCTTGGGGACATTTTGCCCATACGCACGTGGTGTGTTTATGTGGTTGGAGGTGTGTGTGCTTTTGAGAAACACATCCTGCTGCAGAAACTACATCTCGGCTGTTGTTGTCTGTGCGTGCAGGAGACCTGCTGGATGCGATCAAGAAGGACTTTGGGAGCTTTGAGGCCCTGAAGGCTCTGATGTCGGCCCGTGCTGTCGGGGTGCAGGGCTCTGGCTGGGCTTGGCTCGGATACAACCCCAAGACGCAGAGGCTTCAGGTGACCACCACCGGCAACCAGGACTCCCTCATGGATGTGGAGGGTAGGTCAAATGAGCCAACCAGGCCTGCCACGTAGATTGCACTGTGTGGCAGCTTCAATGGCTTGTGTTCGCTGCTGTTTCAAGAAGGAGCGCATGAGTCCTCGCGCATGTGCAGGAAGGGCGTCTAAAGAGCGTTGTCCGATTGTAGTGCATTTGTCGTATTACTACAGTCAAACCCACTTATAACGATCCCACATATAACGACGTATCGGCTATAACGACTTAGATTTTTTCAAATTACAAATCCAATTTCCTCCCCGTTGAAACTGCGTCCAAATATAATGACCACATTTCATGGCTGCTTACTGTTGCAACGAGCACTCAAAGCCGTCTTTGTGGGAAAAACACAAAAACACTCCCTGGGCCGCCTGCACCATGCAGGCATACCAACTTATGCGTGATAGCCCTCACTACCATACTGCTACACTCCTTTGCCTGCAGCCTCTTATGAGGGCTCATTGGGCACCCTCGTACGAGGCTACACGAGGCTACATTGTGCTGGCTGCCTGTGGTGGCAGCGGTGCTACGTTTGTGTTCTTTGTCGGGCGTGCGCACTGTTCTTTCATACTTCGATGTTGAATTAGTCGGCTCGGCAACTACCAGTGGGAGCGACCATGTGCTACAGAAACAAAAAGCCATTGATGTTGGCACCAAGGTGGACATCATTCGCGAGATGCGCTCAGGGGCGAGAAATGCCGAAGTCTCCAAGAAATATGGACTGTCTATCGACGTCCACAGTTTTAACCATCATGAAAGAGGAAAAGATGATCATAGAATCGGCAAGCGTCAACAGCGATGAGAAGAAACGGAAGCATTTACGTGAGAGGACGTACAAGGAGGTAGAAGACCCGTGGTTTCTGAACATCAGTAATCCACCCAGCGAGAGCTTCAGCAAATCGCGAGTCGGCCTTGTGGTCGGAGGACGGCTGTGATGAAGACATACCGGCCCTGCAGCCTATCCCTTTACGGCCCTGCCCACACAAACGTGTGGGTCAACAAATTCCTTTACTATGTGGCGCCTGTGTTGGTTTCGGTTTCACAGCCCTGGGTAGCCGCTGCGAACGCTTCCGAGGCTTTATTGATATCGGTAGTTCACTCATTTCGCCTCCAGGGGGCGAGAAATCGCAATTAAAAACGGCGCCCCAGCGTGCGCGATCACGCTAGCCGACTCCAAGATGAAAACTGATATTTCTTCTTGCTGTACTCGTAGTTTATGAATAACAAGCCTAAGATACGACTTGCAGGACGTGAAAAAACATGATCGGCTACAAAATACTCCCGTTCCTTTCGTGTGCGTTCCGTCATCACGCTTGAAAAATGCACCCACGCATATGTGTGGGCTGGGCTTTCGTCGTTACGAACGAAAATTTTGGTGGGCGGTATAGGCTGGTGGGCTTGTGCACTGCAGCGCTAGCTATAAATAATTTTTTCTTGCTTTCTTTGTCTCAAAATAATTTCGGCTTTGTTCTGGTCCTTAATGTTTTCTGGCGCTTAACTTGAACGAGTTCCGTAAATTCTTGTCAAATAATACCATGTAATAAATAAATAAATTTATTAGAGAAACATTCATTATTATTTATTTTCGCAAAATCATATTTATAAGTACTCTTGAAAACAATATAAAACTTCTAAATAATACGTAAAAATGCAGTATTACTGCTTCTGATGCCTTTGGTATGCTTACTATGCGCAGATCATGCGAATAGAAGCTCAGCCCGCACATATGTGCAGGTTTGTTTTCTGTGTGAAATGCTCTGAGCTTTCCATTTTCACTTGTGGAAGCATCATTAGGAAGAGGTAAATACACAAAATTTAATTAATTGTGGCAATTTTTGTCAAATATTTTTGTTTGGCAAGAAAGGGCTATATGTACTGCCAAGGCGCTGGACTACATTGAGGCTCTCAAGGACCTTGTTTTTGCGAGGGGACTATCCGAAGAGCACGCCGACCACTTGGACAGCCTGCAAAAGACTGTCGTGCGCACTACTGTGCGAAAGCAAGCAACCATCAATTCGTCCCTGTAATAAAAGGGTAGCTCACCTCATTATTTGTCTTTCTCCGCAATTTTAACGGAAAGTCCAGATAGAACGAGATACTGTTATAAGAACAACTTTTCGCAGAATTATTGCATTCGTTATAAGTAGGTTTGACTGTACCTCATGCACCTTCCATTCCTGTGGAAAGGTGTCTTGCACTTCCAGACAAAATAAGTCCGTAACACACACTAAGCGGTACTTCCTAGAGTGGAAGCTGGCAGTAAGCTCGGTACAGCCACACAGTCTGAAGCATCTACATGGTTGGCCGCCACAATGCCGGCAACAGTGAAAGGTGGCCGTCCATGCCACCCGTTGCGTTGCCCTGCAGCAACGCTTGAAAACACAGCTAGCAGTGCTAGACTCTAAGGAGAATTCAGCAGCATTCAGTTGGACATTAGTGCTTTCTGAAAGCATTTACACCTTGAAGGAGGGCCTCGTTGTGCCCAGAATTTTTGTAACAGAACGGAACACAAGGAGAAAAGTAATTAACCAAAGCCTGGTGTGCAGGCTTCTTGACAAGAGGCTGCATAAAATGGAAAGTGCCAGGGCAGCGTGCGTGTGTGTATATCTTCTTTGATTATGAGTGCCGGCTTATGGCTTCTTGCACTTGCCTGCATTTTAAACGGTAATGAAACATCCCCAGGCCAGTATCTCAGTGGTTCTTCTGTGCAGTGTGTATAGGCAGCATTAGGTTTTCAATTTTTGTTTTGTAGACTGAAGGTCGCACTTGGGCACACTAGCATTCCAGGACGGATGCCTAATGATAATTGCCAACCGTGAGCAAAGAAGCTACTCTGCTGTTTTTAACTTTTGTTGGTGGCATTGTATTTTGGTATAGACAGCTTTCATATCGTGGTCAACCAGAAGTGCTTCACTGTGTTAGTGTAATTAGGCATATCGCGAAACGCAAGCCGTGAAAAATTAACCCACTTCGTGAAAACTTCATAGGTATTGCCCTCATAACGTGCACATCCCCACTTTCCAGCCCTTTCCTGCGGACCCCTCTCTTCATATTAACAGGGCACGAACTTCACTTTCAAAACACACTTGCTCCCCACGCACAGGAATCTCGCATATTGGTTGTGTGAAGGGCAGGCATTTGATGCCTAATTAAGTGTCTATAAAGGGAGTTGAAGCCAGAATTTGCAGGCACGTGATAATAAGCTTGTAGGGTGGACAAACTAGCTTCGCCAAAGCTCTGTGTCAACACCTAAAGGACGCAGGTTTGATTCCTAGCCACGGCGGCCTCTTCTTTTTTCTGATGGAGGCGAAATGCGAAAACTCCCGTGTGTACGAGATTTCGGCGCACATTAAAGGTCCCCAGGTGGTCAAAAACTAATCCGGAGCCCTCCTTTGCGGTGCGACTTATCCCCTGCGTTGCGCCGGCGTGTTAAACCCTACAATCAATCAATCAATCAGTCTCAACACCTTTTTGTGAAGGAAGCTTTATCATGGTTTCTGGGAGTATAAACTAGGAAAGATAACTGTCTTTCGGATCTCCTATATGGAAAAAAAACACATTGCAGGTAACGAAAAGCTCAGCTTTGCTCGTCATTTGATCAGCAAACTGGAGACTGTCAGTATGCAGCTGGGCTTTTTTACCTAGGGAGTGTTGGTGGGGGCACCTTGAGGGTGACCATGTCATCAGGGTGAGGATCCTGGACCAGGACGAATTTTTCTTACTCTGCAAAGTGTCCAAGAAAGCCGTCTAGCTTTCCTTTGTAGCCATACGACGGAATTCCAGGTGGATGCCAAATTTTCCTCTGCAGGATAAGAAAGGAGAGGCAGGACGGCGGAGTTGTTGCACTGCCAAGGAAATTAGTCTCTTGCCGTTTAGCGACATGTCACCGATGCATTGCGGGAGGCCCATTGGTGCTAGCGGAAACGGCCCATTTGCATTTTCAGACTTAAAATTACTTCGAAAATGCTTTGAATATTTTTGAATGGAGCTATTTGATCCGAATCCGAATCTAATGTTGCGTTATTGAAGCGAAGCTTTCTACGCCCCACTAATGTCGTTTCATGTCTCACCAGGATAGCCTGCAGGATAGCCAACTGCACTGCAGGATAGCCAACTTTACATGATTTTTTTCACAAAACGATGATGATGATAAGTGGAGGCACACCAAGTGCCTGA
Source organism: Haemaphysalis longicornis (assembly GCA_013339765.2). Taxonomy (NCBI): domain Eukaryota; kingdom Metazoa; phylum Arthropoda; class Arachnida; order Ixodida; family Ixodidae; genus Haemaphysalis; species Haemaphysalis longicornis. Next base: position 115,640,262 of record CM023456.1, on the reverse strand, counting down.
AAGAAAAAAAATCCCAGGCCATCTCCACTAACAGTGAACCCTGCCGAGGGGCGAAGCATGCAGTGTATAAATGTATTCTTGGTGCCTTGGCGTTTTTGCCCACAGAGATGAAACCGTTGGGGGGTACAGGCATACAGCTTTGCTGTAAATGTCTCCTGTCTTTGAAGCATGAAGCATTCTAGCATGAGGCATTAGAAAATGGGTGTCCCAGTGCGTTTTTTCAGTTCGCGTTTTTGCCCATTGAGATTAAGCGTTCTATCACGAGGGGCTGAAAAACGAGTGTCACGGTGTTTTAGTACCATGACTACATCACGATGAGATACGACGACAACGATGACAGGAGACACCGACAGCCCAAAACCGGTTTACAATGGGTGGAATCAAACCTAGGCCCCTCGCAGTGCGAAGCCGACGTCCATCCGATTGCAGCCATATTCTGACACAGTCGAAGGCAGTTTGGGTTTTGGACTTTGACTTGGGTTGCATTGGAGAAAGCTTTGTGTTGTAACCATATTTTGCATCGAGTATTTTCATTTCAGTATCCGGAGGTTTCAAATATTTGCACGCCCCTAGTTTTGCACAGTTGGGCATCACTGGTGGTTCTTGCAGTTGCTAGACACCTCAAGTCCTTCGTTGCACGGAATACCGCTAAAGAACATCAGCAGGACTGCTGAGCTTGGCATGTGGCCATGGGGAAGGAGTGATGGCAGCCGTGAGCTCCGCTGATGTGCTTGCAAACTCTGTTGACCTTTCGTTCTCACCTCGCAGGGCTGGTGCCGCTGTTCACGATAGACGTCTGGGAGCATGCATACTACCTGCAGTACCGCAATGTGCGTCCCGATTACGTCAAGGCCATCTGGGACATTGCCAACTGGAAGAATGTCGCTGAGAGGCTGCAGAAGGCGCGCAGCCAGTAACGAGCTCTAAGCCGTTCCCAAGCCGTAGTTCAAGCCGCTCCCGTCTGCACCACCCCCACCGTGGAAGCGAGACCTTTTGTATGTTTGCCGTGAAGTGTTCGTAGCCTGCACACTTTGGCTCAACAAATACATCGTTCTCACTGGAACTGAAAGTGCAATTTGAAAGCCCAACAGAGCCTCGCTAACGTGTCACCACTTGCTTTTTTAAGCTAATTACTGGGGCAGTTATTTTCTTTTCCAAGGGAAGCACACCCCACCTTGAAAAACTGGTAATTATGCTTTTTGAGCTGTGTTAAAATAGGTTAAGGGGGACATGGCTTTCGTCGAATTCAACTTTTTTATTTCTTTAAGGATTTTGATGAGAATTGGCGCAGCAACTGGAAATGCATCTGTGATAACACCATAAAAATTTCGAAGCAATATTTTGAAAACTTTTTTACCAAAATTTTTTTCTGTTCACCTTGTACCGAGCTTGAGCGGCTTATAAAACATGATATAAAACTTGTTTGAAGTGCTTTGCATTCCCAAATTAATGGACAAGGTCGTGACAGTCTTAAATTTTTTTTATTTACAACACAATTCTTCTTAGTTTCAGTTTTTTTAGAAGTGAACGTACAACAGCCATGTAGACTGCGAACGACTACATGAATTAAAACTTCACAAAAAGCAAATCTGGAAAACCAAAAGTGTCATGACCTGAACTGTTCATCAAGGAATGTAATCGAAATAGACGTAGCGGTCACGAAGAAATCTGGAACAAGCGACGCAGGTGGCAAAAAAAAAAAACTTTTGAGAAGATAGCTTTCGAAGTTGCAACATAGATTTCACTCATCAAAGGCCGCTATGGTTGTAGCCTGTCGTGTCCTTTTGAACATGGGGCTTCTGGAAGGCCTTGCCTTGAAGTCCGAGTGCCTTTTCGTAACTTCTTCTTATTGCCTTTTACGTAAATTTCAAAACTGCAGCTTCTTTTATGTTTCATAACCTCGCCTGCAGCAGCAACTAAACTCGTACGCGTAGGTGTTCATTGCCAAAAACTTGCATACCACAAGGATACAAATGAGCTACTTTGAACTTTAGTATAATATTCTGCATAACTCTAACTTCAATGCTTGCAAATTTTTTTAGTACTCTCGACTTTCAGGGCATTCAATATTCCTCGCAGCACAGCCATATGCACTAAACTAGAGATATATGCATTGGTATTAATTTCCCGAATTCAATTTGGTAAATGCTACGATAGTAAGGTACATTTCTAACGCCGCGAACAGGTTTTTATCCCCAACTCGGACCTGTTTTTCATGATTACTAAAGTGCACGGGAAACGCTGCGCAAGAAAGGCGATATGGCACGCGCGCATCACGGCGCACGTTTACCGCAACTAGTGTCACTAAGACCCTTATTTAGTGACACTACCACAGCATATAATTTGATTATCCCTGACATGGCTCCTCAGATCGATTTTAAGATTCGGTTGCGCAGTCAGGCGATGCTCTAACGCGCAGCAGCTATGGCGTGCGCGCCGGAGCTTTTGACGCGTCGGCCGTTTCTTTACCAAGGCTAGCGAGCCTACTGCCAAACATAGCAATAACTAAGCGTTTAAGCATCGCACATCAGACGAAAAGTTCACTTCGCGAACCGCTATCACAAGCGCGCACACCGCGTTTCACCCTCCGGGGTTAAGTCACGCGCGCCACGAAGCGTTCGATGACCTCCGCCTACCGAGCCACGCAATTGACTTCCCGTAACCTGGCTCGTGATCTCAGGCATTCCCGTCACGATATCGTCTGTGTTGAATACCGCAGCAGGCAATAATGACTGAACAGGAACTTGGCCGAGTGAAGCAAGGAAAATGAACTCAGAAACGCGCACTACGTAGTTCGGGCAACCGCTATTTTGCGTTGCCGCAGCGACGCCCAATCAAGAGGTCCGTTACAGCGCGTGCCTATCGGAGGGCCAATCGCGCTTCAGAATGTATTTTGGGCTTCGTTTGCGCGTCGTTCTTTTTCTGCCGTTCGTGCGTCTGTGAATGAACGAAGATAACTAGCGGTACTAGCGGGAACGGAAAGAGGGTCGATCGCTCGGCCGATCTGATGGTACCAAAATGGCCGCGACCAGTGGCACCGTTGCGGAGATACAGCGCTCCGAAAATCGCTGTTTTTTTTTTCGCCGTTTTGCGCTGATATTTTGTCACCGCGGCTGGCAAAAGTATTTTTTATGCCACTTTGCGACGGTTTTCGGCGGAAAAGCTTTGCAAACGCACAGAATAGAAAACATAGAAGCCAAATATGTGGCTTTCAAAAAAACGATGTTTTGGTAATTTTTCGAAGTTGAAAGCCCCTTCTATGTAACCAGTAAAAATGAATTGTGAGTAAAGAGGTTAAGTGCTATGGAACTAGTAAAGATGAATTTCATGAAAGGTGAATTAAGCAGCTACAAGATGGCTGCTATGTAGTGGTGTGCGTGTATCGCCAGCATGAATACCGGTTAGGCCTAGCAATTTTTGTTTGAGCTGTGTAACAAGTGGGGGATGTCGGCAACAGGTCGCCGTCCTTTGTACAATTTCTCAATGAGTGATGCGCCACATATCATGGTCAGCCGATAGCCCGGAGACTACATGTAGTATATGTCAAGGTGCCTGGCCTCACACTCATGTGGCTGGTCAGTTAGCTATTTTGGAGAGCTGCCATCCAAGTGCCCGCTCTGCCTCGCCGCTCCAATTAGGCGCGGCTCCAAATAAATAGGTTTGCTACGTGCCTGCAGTTTGCACCTGTGTCCAGTAGGATGCCACAATATGTGGGAGTTGAAACACCTTGTACGTTGTGTTCTAATGCGAATGCATTATATGGCCCACTGAGCGAACAACGGGTGGCACCTGCCGCAGCAAAATAAGCCTACACGACTGCAACACCTTCTGTGGTGCATGCTTCGCGTTAAGGAAACACAAGCAGCAGGACTGCGCTGATGGATGATAGCTGGCCGTGTGCTGAGCCACATGGAAAGAAATATATGGTTGGACGGAATCTCGTCTGGTCGGTGTGGGTCATGATACAACGGGGAATAAAAACACCGACCAAACAATATATATTTCGTAAAATAAAATACGTTTCGGCTCCCACACGGGAGCCGGTGTTTTTATTCCCCGTTGTATCAAGCCACATGGAAAGTGGGGTGCAGCGGCACTGCGGCCGTTGTCTGGCATCCGGCGGCAGCGACTCGTCAAGGCATGCGGTACTAGCCTCGCGCAGTGGCACAGCAGTCACCAGTGAGCCAGGCCGCTCTGTGCGGCAGTAGAATTCTCAGCAATGCCCAAATTATTCTGATCGACAACTAACATGCTAATGTAAAAAGTCTAAGACATCACTAGCACGAATTTAATCTCAAAACTCAATGGGTCACCTAATGGCAGTCAAACGGATGCTTCCGCATTTACAGCTTGTACGAAGTGCTTAGGGGTCCTCGGAAATTATATGTTTGGTTGTATTTTTGCAGTGCACGTCTACAATTTGTGTTGTGTTCTAGTTCGGGAGCAGTGTTAGGGATCATTCACACAGCCGTTTTTCACCCCGACGTGACCGTCTTCCTTCATGGGCGACGGTTTCTCGGGGGATTTCTCGCCGAAAACGGTGCGATGGTGATGGGAAGCCGAGCTCTACGTTTTGTTCCGTCAACGCAGCGGGACCACGCTCCGTGGTAAACGAGCCAATTAGAAAACAAATTTTTAAGGCTAAATTTAGCGAAAAGTGAGCACATGTAAAAATCTAAGCCATTTTCTTTGCTTTCAGCTTAAGCACGCTCAATTCTAGGCTAAACTGATCACTTGGCAGACGAACGGAGAGCTCCAGAACGAACGCTCTTCCGTTACTTCTCCGTCGCGGTTTTTTGACGTTACGATGCAGTGACGGGGAAGTTGACGACTGTATCCAAAATGGAGGGCGGGACGATGATCTGGACGTCCTGTAAGCGCGCGTCTGGAGGAAAAAGCCGATTCGGGCCCATTAGTTCCTCTTCAGACCATCTTTTCCCTTGCCGATGAGCCACGAAGGTGCTTTGTTGAAGGCGAAGCAGTTTATAACGCCAGTCACACAGTGTTTTGCGGCATCAGGGAGGCCACCGATGATGACATACTGAGCATCGAGGGATTGTGCCTGCAACCGAATGGCGTCACCAGCCAACCGCACTGCTCGAACGTTTGTTGGCAATGCAGGTTCTAGATGCTACCCTTCCAGGTAGCATTTCGGCCTGGCGTACCCGCAAATTTTCCCGCCATATTTTCGCGGGGCTACCATGGTTGCCAGACCAGGACTGCCCTCTGTTGATTAGCTCGCATCATCCGTAAAGGCCGCGGATCTGTCAGCCCGCTCTGGTTACAAACCCCTGCTCGCTCGCGCCGTGGGCTCGGGGTCGAGCCCAGGTTTTGTTTCGCTTCGTCCCCACGGGAGGTACTACAAACGTATGGGGCCCGTAAAGGCCGCGGATCTGTCAGCCCGCTCTGGTTACAAACCCCTGCTCGCTCGCACCGTGGGCTCGGGCTCGAGCGTTTTTTTTTTTTTTTTTCGCTTCGTCCCCACGGGAGGTACTACTAACGTATGGGGCCCGTAAAGGCAGTCCGTAAAGGGGAGGGCTCGAGCCCGAGCCCGCGGCGCGAGCGTGCAGGGGTATAACCAGAGCGGGCTGACAGATCCGCGGCCTTTACGGGTGATACGAGCTAATCAACAAAGGGCAGTCCTGGTCTGGCAACCCCGGTAGCCCCGCGAAAAAATGGCGGGAAAATTTGCGGGTACGCCAGCCGAAATGCTACCGTTATAATTTTGTGGGCGGTTTTTACAAGGAAAGATCCAACGGCGTTTATGTATATAGTTTACAGGTAATAATAAAAATACCGAAACTAAATATCAAACGCTCACGCCTCTACGGCATGGTCTGTTGCATCAGCTGCGCTGTGCTTTCAGCGCGCTGTCGGAAACGACGATGCCGCAGTAACAAATTCATTAGTTTATTACAAATACCTACATCGCCCATTCCTGTGGCGAGTTTGAGAAAGAAAAAAAAGCCGCAAGTTCGAAACAGTATTCACACATAATGCTAAAAAGAGAACGAAGCTCAAACAACCCAACAAAGCACAAAATGCAACTGGAACGCAGCAGAAACCAGCACGTTAATAAAAGAACAATGACGTTCTCCTGTTGGTTCTTGGCTTCACTTTCTTCTAGTGCGTGCGCATAGGAATGTTATGTGGCGGCACGGCGCCTTTCTTCAACCGTGGTTTCAGTATCTGCAGACCATCTATTAATAAACGACACACTCAACTTGCACGAAAACACATCATCAATAACGAGAGAGCGAACTAAAGTTACGGATATTGCTCTAGAAGAAGTCGGCTTTCGTGAAAGTAGTACTGCAAACCCCATTGTGTTGCTGACACCTTTTCCAATGCGGAGCATAGTTATCCAAGCCTTTCGGGCTTTTTTATCTCTGGGAAAGGTATCAACGTTGGCTTTTCCCGGCACTGAGTAATTTCTATACTGCGGTACAAAGCACATTCATTGCTTTTTGGTTTTGCGTTCTGAATCCCCACGTTTCCGAACGCTCCGGCTGCCTTCGCCTGGGACGCCGATCATCTACAAACAGCTTCGGAAAAAAGGCGCGCGGCGGCGCCACCAGTTGCCGGAAAGTGCGAATAGTCTACCTCAACTAATTTCATGTGAACGGGTTGAAGCTTTATTCAAAAAGCCTCCCGACTTCGTCTTCTTCTCCATTTGGTAAGGCACGTGCCCACTGAGAGCGATTGGCCATGGCTTGAAATTATTGAAAAAGAGTTCTCTAGAATTGGAAATTAACGAAGGATAAAAAAACTATGCTCCTTAGGGGCAGGGCCAGATAAATGATTGTAAGAATCAGCTAGCATATAAGTCTCCCGGCAGCCATGATGTATTTCGTGCTCAAAGGTTGCTGCGCAGTTGTGGAGGGAGTGTGTCATGCAAATATGCAATGGCCCAACGTTAGGCCTAACATCAGGTTTTGTCTTATGTCGTCTGCTGGTTGCTGCAGCTCAACGTACGGTCAGCCGCAAAAGTTTGCAAGATACAGACTGCCGTTTCGAGGCCTGGCTCACAAAAATTGCGTACCAGGCCCACTTTGTGCATTACTGTGCTTATTTCATTGTCAGTCATCTGTGGTCACTCGCTGCCCCGAGATGTGCTTTTGATATTCGCGGCAGCTGCTGTGGCGCCTAGTGGACATCATTGCGGGCTTACTCTTACTGGTGCAACGGAAGGCGAATCTCGCGAGGCGCAACACTGTCTGAATATACGCTATATGCGAAGTGATGTGCTGGTTGACCATTGAAGTTATAAAAAGTAAAAATCCACTACTCTTTTATATTTTATATATATTTGTATTTCTATTCGTATTTATTTACATTTATGTTTACATGTTATATTTTATTTTTGTCGACCGACTAACAGCAACCGAAGAGACATTAACAGACCTTGCAACTCGTATCACAAAATCTGAAGAAATGTGCGCATCTATCCCGGAACTCCTTTCCAGCGTAGGAACTTAACAAAATCATCAACCGACGCAACAATCCAGCTCACCGACATGGAAGGCAGGCTGAATGATGCCGAAGATAGATCGCGTCGGTGTAATCTTCTTTTTATCGAATCCCCCAAAAACAAGAAGAAACTTGGGCAGACAGTGAAGGGTTAGTTGCTGACATTTGCAAGAATCACATCAAAATTAACCTTGAGCCGAACAAATAGTGCACAGAATCGGAAAAAATCAACCGGAAAAGCTACGTCCAGTAATTGTTCACTTTTCCTAGTTCAAAAAAAAAAAAAAGAAGCACTCTTATCTAACGGTTTAAAACTGAAAGATACGCCGTACAGTGTAGCTCAGGATTATTGTTTTGCAACCCGCACTGCCCAGAGAGAGCTTCTACGTTTCGCACGTGGGCACGGCGGCCCCCTTCAAGCTTCGTTGCAAGAAGGTAGTTATCGAAAAAAAAAAACCGTACCACTATGATGCAACCCGAAAAGAAGTCAAAGAAATTTTCTAGCAATTTCGCATCCCAGTAAATGTATCACCAGTTACCTCACCCCCTCGCCATATCCAGAATCACCCCACCAAACATATATACAAATGACGTCACATTTCCTATTCTCTACACAAACATAAGAAGTATCATTCCGAAACGCGATGAAATATGTACCAAATTCAATCATCTGATTGTGACATCGTGATGTTCACAGAAACATGGCTTTCACCTTGCATCAAAGATTCTGAAGTTCTTTCATACCTAACCAATTTCACATTGCATCGCCAGGACCGTTTATTTGGTCGAGGTGGTGGCGTGCTCATCGCTATTAAACATACAATCCGTCACTTTATTATTAGCATTACCAGTCCACTGGAAGCCCTTTGGGTAACTTGCGAAAGTTCCCATGGGCTGATCATACTAGATGTCTGTTACCGTCCCCCCAAATCAAAGCCCAACTTTAACATCAATTTAACGACACCCTCGACAGTCTGCACAAAATTTATCCCCGTGCAAAGTTCGTAATTTGCGTGGACTTCAATTATCCGTCTATAAAATGGTCAAACAACGTTTCCCTTCGCAGCGGTGAATGCGGCGAATTCCTAGCCTGTTTAGAAAAATACCAACTAACACAAGTAATAACTCATGCCACCAGACAAACATCACACAGCACTAATATATTAGACCTTATTCTAATGTCGGACCCAAGAAGCCTGCGTTCTCTCCATTACCTTAAAGAAATAAGTGATCACAAAATTATTCTTGCCTCTTTCAGTTTTACCTTTTCAAAAGATAAGCCTACACCAAAGCAGATAAAACTCTACGGCCGTGGCAATTATGAAAGAATTAACACTGAACTTGAACAATTTTACATTTCATACGAACAGGGATTCAACAAGCTCACCATAGAAAACCATTGGAAGTTGCTAGTCGAAAAACTCAACCAACTAACTGATGCATATATACCAAGCATAAAAATTAAAAACAAAACATCCGCCCCATGGTTTAACAACGCGATTAAAAAACTGATAAACCGGAAAAAGCGCCTGTTCAGACGTCCCGACAAACCCAACCAACCGTCCCTATGGAAAGAATGTTCCGAGTCCGTAAAATGCCTCTCGATTAGCATTCAAAACGCGAAACGCGATTTTTTTCGAACACGACCAGACATGCTCAAAAATAACCCTAGGAAATTCTGGCTAAAAATAACCCAAGAAACATCTTGCCGATAACCTTATCCGGTACTAATGACAGACCACTCAGTGATGTAGATTCGGCCAATGCCTTAAACCATACATTTTGTTCTGTTTTCACGCGTGAACAGAATAGCTTTTGTGAGAACTTCGGAAAGATCCTGATTCTATCATAAGCGAGGCAAGAACACAGCAGCGCTAGCGTGATGCTGAACCGCTTTCTGCTTTTTGCGCAGCTTCTTGCCTCCCTTGTTGTTCCCGTGCTTCACCCGACCCGCATTCTTCGCCCTGATGCCAGTGTAATCGTCAACCATTTTAAAGCAAAGCTTTCTACCTCTACCCCCCAAGGGTTCTTTCGCGACCGTTGGTGTCACCAGAAAACTCCAGCGAACAAATAAAAGAATTCACTGGCACCGCCGGGAATCGAACCTAGAACTAATAGACTCACAAAGCGAGAGCCCGTTGTCTTACCGATTCAGCTACGAGCCCACGCGAACACGGGAAGACAAATGGTGTACTCACCAAGCAAATCTACGGGTTTACCCCCTGCCTTCTCGCTGAATGCCACGTGAAAGCGTCACACGACCACTCACACCCGTCTAGGGACCCTGTGCGCACCTTGCTCATGTGCTAAGAGTTACAAAAATTAAAGGAAGCTCACACCAATGCACGGCATCTCACTTCTAGTACGCCAATGTGCTAAAGCCTGTGGCCTCCAGTGTTCACGTAAAAAATCACAGCTCCTTGTCGTCCGCCCTCACGCCAAATCAAGGAATACATTCAAATACTCGTTGATGACCAGGCCATCACTCCAAACCCCAGCATCAAGATCCTGGTCCTACATTTCCAGGCCAACACCATGAGTGACGTCTCCTTGCAGCACCTCAAAAACAGCATAATCTAATCATACACGTGATCAGGCGAGTTGCCACCAAGAAGCGAGGCCTAAAAGAATCCGGTACCTTTCGATTAATTGAAGCTTTTGTCCTCTCGAGAGTTACTTACGACAAACCCCTATCTTCTTCTCGTAGAGGAAATCTTAGAGATGCTTTATATAATGATTATAAAGGCGGTTGAGCAGGCCATTGGTCTTCTCATGAGTGCGTCCACACTGAGGCTACTTAGCACGGGCTCCACAACACGGTGGAAGAGCTGATAGAAGGCCATCTTTCTAACCAGAAGGTCCGATTCAGAACTGCGGTGGGTAACCGCATGCTTCACCAGATTGGCTGGGCAGCCCAGAATGTCACTCCGCTTGACGTACTCCCAGACTCTTGGCGACTAAAACTAAAGATGCTCCCTTTGCTTAGAAATATGAACCCCTCACATGACGAGGGTCAACGAAAAGCACGAGCTCAAGCGCTAAACACCACCCTCGGTGGGGCTCATGCAGTTATCTACACAGACTTCTCCTAACATCGAGGGAAGCAACACGCCATCATCGTCGCTACCTCCAGAACCAACCTCCTTGCGTGTACCTCGCTTAGGACCCAACAAATGACGGCAGCAGAAGAGGCAGCCATCACCTTGGCTCTCACTCAACCAGGGGTTCGGAGGGTAGTCACCGATTCCCAGCAAGCCTACTGGAATTACCAGTCGGGTTGGGTGTCCTGACCTGCACTGTGCGTGCTAAAAAACCACTCCCCAAACGGTTCTATTTAGCTCATCTGGATACCACCTCACCCTTCAATGTAGGGCAACAAATACGCCCACACAACAAGCCTGCGCTTTTACCTCCCGTGCTATGGAGGTGCACGAGGACAGTCACCCGCTTGTCACGTCCAGAGAGATAATCCAGCATTATCGCCTTCTGAGACAGACCGTACCTTCGCCTTACCCTGACCTTTCCAGAGAACAACAAACTACCCTACGGCTCATACAATCCGGGCTCCTTCCCACAGCCTACGCGTCTTCACGTAATGCATCCGAATCGCTACGACGCTGAATGTAAATTTTTCTCAGAAGTAGGAATACTCCGCCCCGTAATCGGGGTGTGCGACTTTAGCCCTCAGCACCCTCTTCTCTTTCCGTCAACTACCCAAAAAGAGCAATGGGAGATGCTGCTGTCCAGGCCCTCTCTACCTACCAGCTTCAGCGGGTGGACGAACACAGGCCTGCACGGACTGCATATGGGCCCCACAGAAGAAGGAATCACTTCCCAGGCTGCACTCTGGGCCGTTCAGAAATCTTAACAGAAGTATTTCTTCCTCCTCCTTCTCAGCCGCAAGTCTCGTCGCCTCCGTCCGCGGCGCAGAGACGGAGAAGTCAGATCGTCTAACACCGGGTGGGAGCTTACTTTGATTTTATAAAAAAGTTCCCACTCTTGCGCTACACCAATACAACTCAACCAACACCCATTCATGCATCATGCATTGATTTAACTTTACCAAAATATCTCTTTGAAGTAATAATTGGTGTGTTAAGTGCATTTCACTTCTCTCTGGTTTTACTATTTGTAGAGTGATGTGAGTGATTTAAGTGACGTCACATGGGTAATCGTTATGGGTGCCGTTTACAGCTTTGCTTTTCAACCACATTCACGGGGTGGATTAGCGCGAGATTTTTTTCGCCAATGCTTCTGCTCGAGGACAACTCGGCTTGGACAGAGCTGTACCACCCTATCTACATCACTGTAGATAGCCCTGGCCTGTTCATTGCCCATCAGCAGCTGATGGTGTGCATGCTCCTGTCTACGGTGACGTCATCCTGGCCCCTCCAATCATCGACGGCTGCGGCATGGTGACTTCCCCAGCAGAGAATATAAAAGCGCCCTGCAGCTACCTTCTTCAGTGGGCAGGAACACAGCAGCGCTAGCGTGATGCTGAACGTCTGTTTCTGCTTTTTGCGCAGCTTCTTGCCTCCCTTGTTTCCGTGCTTCACCCGACCCGCATTCTTCGCCCTGATGACAGTGTAATCGTCAACCATTTTTCGCAAATGCTTCTGCTCGCGGACAACTCGGCTTGGACGGGCCTGTACCACCCTATCTACTTCACTGTAGATAGCCCTGGCCTGTTCATCGCCCCATCAGCTGATGGTCTGCATGCTCCTGTCTACGGTGACATCATCCTGGCCCCTCCAATCATCGACGGCTGCGGCATGGTGACTTCCCCAGCAGAGAATATAAAAGCGCCCTGCAGCTACCTTCTTCAGTGGGCAGGAACACAGCAGCGCTAGCGTGATGCTGAACCTCTTTCTGCTTTTTGCGCAGCTTCTTGCCTCCCTTGTTGTTCCCGTGCTGGACCCGACCCGCATTCTTCGCCCTGATGCCAGTGTGATCGTCAACCATTTTTCGCCAACGCTTCTGCTCGCGGACAACTCGGCTTGGACGGGCCTGTACCACCCTATCTACTTCGCTGTAGATAGCCCTGGCCTGTTCATCGCCCCATCAGCTGATGGTCTGCATGCTCCTGTCTACGGTGACATCATCCTGGCCCCTCCAATCATCGACGGCTGCGGCATGGTGACTTCCCCAGCAGAGAATATAAAAGCGCCCTGCAGCTACCTTCTTCAGTGGGCAGGAACACAGCAGCGCTAGCGTGATGCTGAACCTCTTTTTCTTTTTGCGCAGCTTCTTGCCTCCCTTGTTGTTCCCGTGCTGGACCCGACCCGCATTCTTCGCCCTGATGCCAGTGTGGTCGTCAACCATTTTTCGACAACGCTTCTGCTCGCGGACAACTCGGCTTGGACGGGCCTGGACCACCCTATCTACTTCACTGTAGATAGCCCTGGCCTGTTCATCGCCCCATCAGCTGATGGTCTGCATGCTCCTGTCTACGGTGACGTCATCCTGGCCCTCCAATCATCGACGGCTGCGGCATGGTGACTTCCCCAGCCAGAGAAATAAAAGCGCCCTGCAGCTACCTTCTTCAGTGGGCAGGAACACAACCGCGCTAGCGTGATGCTGAACCGCTTTCTGCTTTTGCGCAGCTTTCTTGCCTCCCTTGTTGTTTCCCGTGCTGGACCCCGACCCGCATTCTTCGCCCTGATGCCAGTGTGATCGTCAACCTATTTTTCGACAACGCTTCTGCTCGCGGACAACTCGGCTTGGACGGGCCTGGACCACCCTTATCACTTCATGTAATAGCCCTGGCCTGTCTCATCGCCCCATCAGCTGATGGTCTGCATGCTCCTGTGCTACGGTGACGACATCCTGGCTCCCTCCAATCATCGACGCTGCGGCATGGTGAACTTCCCCAGCAGAGAAATATAAAAGCGCCCTGGCAGCTACCTTCTTCAGTGGGCAGGAATCACAGCGCAGCTAGCGTGATGCTGAACCTCTTTCTGCTTTTGCGCAGCTTCTTGCCTCCCTTGTTGTTCCCGTGCTGGACCCGACCCGCATTCTTCGCCCTGATGCCAGTGTGGATCGTCAACCTATTTTTCGCCAATGCTTCTGCTCGCGGACAACTCGGCTTGGACAGGGCCTGGACCACCCTTATCTACTTCACTGTATATAGCCCTGGCCTGTCATCGCCCCATCAGCTGATGGTCTGCATGCTCCTGTCTACGGTGACTACATCCTGGTCCCTCCAATCATCGACGGCTGCGGCATGGTGACTTCCCCAGCAGAGAATATAAAATCGCCCTGCAGCTACCTTCTTTCAGTGGGCAGGAACACAGCCGCGCTAGCGTGATGCTGAACGCTTTCGCTTTTTTGCGCAGCTTCTTGCCTCCCTTGTTGTTCCCGTGCCGGACCCGACCCGCATTCTTCGCCCTGATGCCAGTGTGGTCGTCAACCATTTTTCGACAACGCTTCTGCTCGCGGACAACTCGGCTTGGACGGGCCTGGACCACCCTATCTACTTCACTGTAGATAGCCCTGGCCTGTTCATCGTCCCATCAGCTGATGGTCTGCATGCTCCTGTCTACGGTGACGACATCCTGGTCCCTCCAATCATCGACGGCTGCGGCATGGTGACTTCCCCAGCAGAGAATATAAAAGCGCCCTGCAGCTACCTTCTTCAGTGGGCAGGAACACAGCCGCGCTAGCGTGATGCTGAACCGCTTTCTGCTTTTTGCGCAGCTTCTTGCCTCCCTTGTTGTTCCCGTGCCGGACCCGACCCGCATTCTTCGCCCTGATGCCAGTGTGGTCGTCAACCATTTTTCGACAACGCTTCTGCTCGCGGACAACTCGGCTTGGACGGGCCTGGACCACCCTATCTACTTCACTGTAGATAGCCCTGGCCTGTTCATCGTCCCATCAGCTGATGGTCTGCATGCTCCTGTCTACGGTGACGTCATCCTGGCCACTCCAATCATCGACGGCTGCGGCATGGTGACTTCCCCAGCAGATAATATAAAAGCGCCCTGCAGCTACCTTCTTCAGTGGGCAGGAACACAGCCGCGCTAGCGTGATGCTGAACCGCTTTCTGCTTTTTGCGCAGCTTCTTGCCTCCCTTGTTGTTCCCGTGCCGGACCCGACCCGCATTCTTCGCCCTGATGCCAGTGTGGTCGTCAACTATTTTTCGACAACGCTTCTGCTCGCGGACAACTCGGCTTGGACAGGCCTGGACCACTTTATCTACTTCACTGTATATAGCCCTGGCCTGCTCATCGCCCCATCAGCTGATGGTCTGCATGCTCCTGTGTACGGTGACGACATCCTGGTCCCTCCAATCATCGACGGCTGCGGCATGGTGACTTCCCCAGCAGAGAATATAAAAGCGCCCTGCAGCTACCGTTCTTCAGTGGGCAGGAACACAGCCGCGCTAGGCGTGATGCTGAACGCTTTCTGCTTTTTGCGCAGCTTCTTGCCTCCCTTGTTGTTCCCGTGCCGGACCCGACCCGCATTCTTCGCCCTGATGCCAGTGTGGTCGTCAAACCATTTTTTCGACAACGCTTCTGCTCGCGGACAACTCGGCTTGGACAGGGCCTGGACCACCTTATCTACTTCACTGTATATAGCCCTGGCCTGCTTCATCGCCCCATCAGCTGATGGTCTGCATGCTCCTGTCTACGGTGACGACATCCTGGTCCCTCCAATCATCGACGGCTGCGGCATGGTGACTTCCCCAGCAGAGAATATAAAAGCGCCCTGCAGCTACCTTCTTCAGTGGGCAGGAACACAGCCGCGCTAGCGTGATGCTGAACCGCTTTCAGCTTTTTGCGCAGCTTCTTGCCTCCCTTGTTGTTCCCGTGCCGGACCCGACCCGCATTCTTCGCCCTGATGCCAGTGTGGTCGTCAACTATTTTTCGACAACGCTTCTGCTCGCGGACAACTCGGCTTGGACAGGCCTGGACCACCTTATCTACTTCACTGTATATAGCCCTGGCCTGTTCATCGTCCCCATCAGCTGATGGTCTGCATGCTCCTGTCTACGGTGACGACATCCTGGTCCCTCCAATCATCGACGGCTGCGGCATGGTGAACTTCCCCAGCAGAGAATATAAAAGCGCCCTGCAGCTACCTTCTTCAGTGGGCAGGAACACAGCCGCGCTAGCGTGATGCTGAACCGCTTTCAGCTTTTTGCGCAGCTTCTTGCCTCCCTTGTTGTTCCCGTGCCGGACCCGACCCGCATTCTTCGCCCTGATGCCAGTGTGGTCGTCAACTATTTTTCGACAACGCTTCTGCTCGCGGACAACTCGGCTTGGACAGGCCTGGACCACCCTATCTACTTCACTGTAGATAGCCCTGGGCCTGTTCATCGTCCCCATCAGCTGATGGTCTGCATCTCCTGTGCTACGGTGACAGACATCCTGGTCCCCTCCAATCATCGACGGCTGCGGCATGGTGACTTCTTCCCCAGCAGAGAATATAAAGCGCCCTGCAGCTACCTTCTTCAGTGGGCAGGAACACAGCCGCGCTGGCGTGAATGCTGAACCTCTTTCTGCTTTTTGCGCAGCTTCTTGCCTCCTTGTTGTTCCCCGTGCCTGGACCCGACCCGCATTCTTCGCCCTGATGCCAGTGTGGATCGTCAACCATTTTTCGACAACTGCTTCCTGCTCGCGGACAACTCGGCTTGGACGGGCCTGGACACCCTATCTACTTCACTGTAGATAGCCCTGGGCCTGTTCATCGCCCCATCAGCTGATGGTCTGCATGCTCCTGTCTACGGTGACGATCATCCTGGCCCCTCCCAATCATCGACGGCTGCGGCATGGTGACTTCCCCAGCAGAGAATATAAAAGCGCCCTGCAGCTACCTTCTTCAGTGGGCAGGAACACAGCCGCGCTAGCGTGATGCTGAACCGCTTTCTGCTTTTTGCGCAGCTTCTTGCCTCCCTTGTTGTTCCCGTGCTGGACCCGACCCGCATTCTTCGCCCTGATGCCAGTGTGATCGTCAACCGTTTTTCGACAACGCTTCTGCTCGCGGACAACTCGGCTTGGACGGGCCTGGACCACCCTATCTACTTCACTGTAGATAGCCCTGGCCTGTTCATCGCCCCATCAGCTGATGGTCTGCATGCTCCTGTGTACGGTGACGACATCCTGGTCCCTCCAATCATCGACGGCTGCGGCATGGTGACTTCCCCAGCAGAGAATATAAAAGCGCCCTGCAGCTACCTTCTTCAGTGGGCAGGAACACAACCGCGCTAGCGTGATGCTGAACCGCTTTCTGCTTTTTGCGCAGCTTCTTGCCTCCTTGTTGTTCCCGTGCCGGACCCGACCCGCATTCTTCGCCCTGATGCCAGTGTGGTCGTCAACTATTTTTCGACAACGCTTCTGCTCGCGGACAACTCGGCTTGGACAGGCCTGGACCACTTTATCTACTTCACTGTATATAGCCCTGGCCTGCTCATCGCCCCATCAGCTGATGGTCTGCATGCTCCTGTGTACGGTGACGACATCCTGGTCCCTCCAATCATCGACGGCTGCGGCATGGTAACTTCCCCAGCAGAAAATATAAAAGCGCCCTGCAGCTACCTTCTTCAGTGGGCAGGAATCACAGCAGCGCTTAGCGTGATGCTGAACTGCTTTCAGCTTTTTTGCGCAGCTTCTTGCCTCCCTTGTTGTTCCCGTGCCGGACCCGACCCGCATTCTTCGCCCTGATGCCAGTGTGGTCGTCAACTATTTTTCGACAACGCTTCTGCTCGCGGACAACTCGGCTTGGACAGGCCTGGACCACTTTATCTACTTCACTGTAATAGCCCTGGCCTGCTTCATCGTCCATCAGCTGATGGTCTGCATGCTCCTGTCTACGGTGACGACATCCTGGTCCCTCCAATCATCGACGGCTGCGGCATGGTAAGTTCCCCAGCAGAAAATATAAAAGCGCCCTGCAGCTACCTTCTTCAGTGGGCAGGAACACAGCCGCGCTAGCGTGATGCTGAACCGCTTTCATCTTTTTGCGCAGCTTCTTGCCTCCCTTGTTGTTCCCGTGCCGGACCCGACCCGCATTCTTCGCCCTGATGCCAGTGTGAGTCGTCAACTATTTTTCGACAACGCTTCTGCTCGCGGACAACTCGGCTTGGACAGGGCCTGGGACCACTTATCTACTTCACTGTGTATAGCCCTGGCCTGCTCATCGCCCCATCAGCTGATGGTCTGCATGCTCCTGTGTACGGTGACGACATCCTGGTCCCTCCAATCATCGACGGCTGCGGCATGGTAACTTCCCCAGCAGAAATATAAAAGCGCCCTGCAGCTACCTTCTTCAGTGGGCAGGAACACAGCCGCGCTAGCGTGTGATGCTGACCGCTTTCTGCTTTTTGCGCAGCGTCTTGCCTCCCTGTTGTTCCGTGCCGGACCCGACCGCATTCTTCGCCCTGATGCCAGTGTGGTCGTCAACTATTTTCGACAACGCTTCTGCTCGCGGACAACTCGGCTTGACAGGCCTGGCCCACTTTATCTACTTCACTGTATATAGCCCTGGCCTGCTCATCGCCCCAACAGCTGATGGTCTGCATGCTCCTGTGTACGGTGACGACATCCTGGTCCCTCCAATCATCGACGGCTGCGGCATGGTGACTTCCCCAGCAGAGAATATAAAAGCGCCCTGCAGCTACCTGTTTCAGTGGGCAGGAACACAACCGCGCTAGGGTGATGCTGAACCGCTTTCTGCTTTTTGCGCAGCTTCTTGCCTCCCTTGTGTTCCCGTGCCGGACCCGACCCGCATTCTTCGCCCTGATGCCAGTGTGGTCGTCAACCATTTTTCGAAACACGCTTCTGCTCGCGGACAACTCGGCTTGGACAGGCCTGGACACTTATCTACTTCACTATTAATAGCCCTGGCCTGTCTCATCGTCCATCAGCTGATGGTCTGCATGCTCCTGTGTACGGTGACGACATCCTGGTCCCTCCAATCATCGACGGCTTGCGGCATGGTAACTTCCCCAGCAAGAAATATAAAGCGGCCCTGCAGCTACCTTCTTCAGTGGGCAGGAATACACGCGCGCTAGCGTGATGCTGAACCGCTTTCTAGCTTTTTGCGCAGCTTCTTGCCTCCCTTGTTGTTCCCGTGCCGGACCCGACCCGCATTCTTCGCCCTGATGCCAGTGTGGTCGTCAACTATTTTTCGACAACCGCTTCTGCTCGCGGACAACTCGGCTTGGACAGGCCTGGACCACTTTATCTACTTCACTGTATATAGCCCTGGCCTGCTCATCGTCCCATCAGCTGATGGTCTGCATGCTCCTGTCTACGGTGACGACATCCTGGATCCCTCCAATCATCGACGGCTGCGGCATGGTAACTTCCCCAGCAGAAAATATAAAAGCGTCCCTGCAGCTACCTTCTTTCAGTGGGCAGGAACACAGACCGCGCTAGCGTGATGCTGAACCGCTTTCAGCTTTTTGCGCAGCTTCTTGCCTCGCCTTGTTGTTCCCGTGCCGGACCCGACCCGCATTCTTCGCCCTGATGCCAGTGTGGTCGTCAACTATTTTTCGACAACGCTTCTGCTCGCGGACAACTCGGCTTGGACAGGCCTGGACCACTTTATCTACTTCACTGTATATAGCCCTGGCCTGCTCATCGTCCCATCAGCTGATGGTCTGCATGCTCCTGTGTACGGTGACGACATCCTGGTCCCTCCAATCATCGACGGCTGCGGCATGGTAACTTCCCCAGCAGAGAATATAAAAGCGCCCTGCAGCTCCCTTCTTCAGTGGCCAGGAACACAGCCGCGCTAGCGTAATGCTGAACCGCTTTCAGCTTTTTGCGCAGCTTCTTGCCTCCTTTGTTGTTCCCGTGCCGGACCCGACGCGCATTCTTCGCCCTGATGCCAGTGTGGTCGTCAACCATTTTTCGACAACGCTTCTGCTCGCGGACAACTCGGCTTGGACGGGCCTGGACCACCCTATCTACTTCACTGTAGATAGCCCTGGCCTGTTCATCGCCCCATCAGCTGATGGTCTGCATGCTCCTGTCTACGGTGACGATCATCCTGGCCCTCCAATCATCGACGGCGCGGCATGGTGACTTCCCCAGCAGAGAATATAAAAGCGCCCTGCAGCTACCTTCTTCAGTGGGGAGGAACACAGCCGCGCTAGCGTGATGCTGAACCGCTTTTTGCGCAGTTTCTTGCCTCCCTTGTTGTTCCCGTGCTGGACCCGACCCGCATTCTTCGCCCTGATGCCAGTGTGGATCGTCACCGTTTTTTCGACAACGCTTCTGCTCGCGGACAACTGGCTTGGACGGCCTGGACCACCCTATCTACTTCACTGTAGATAGCCCTGGCCTGTTCATCGCCCATCAGCTATGGTCTGCATGCTCCCTGTCTACGGTGACGACATCCTGGCCCCTCCAATCATCGACGGCTGCGGCATGGTGACTTCCCCAGCAGAGAATAGAAAAGCGCCCTGCAGCTACCTTCTTCAGTGGCAGGAACACACCGCGCTAGCGTGATGCTGAACCGCTTCTAGCTTTTGCGCAGCTTCTTGCCTCCCTTGTTGTTCCCGTTCCGGACACGACTCGCATTCTTCGCCCTGATGCCAGTGTGATCCGTCAACCATTTTTCGACCAATCGCTTCTGCTCGCGGACAACTCGGCTTGGACGGGCCTGGACCACCCTATCTACTTCACTGTAGGTAGCCCTGGCCTGTTCATCGCGCCCATCAGCTGATGGTCTGCAATGCTCCTGTCTACGGTGACGATCATCCTGGCCCCTCCAATCATCGACGGCTGCGGCATGGTGACTTCCCCAGCAGAGAATAAAAAGCGCCCTGCAGCTACCTTCTTCAGTGGGCAGGAACACAGCCGCGCTAGCGTGATGCTGAACCGCTTTCTGCTTTTGCGCAGCTTCTTGCCTCCCTTGTTGTTCCCGTGCCGGACCCGACCCGCTATTCTTCGCCCTGATGCCAGTGTTGTCGTCAACCTATTTTTCGACAACGCTTCTGCTCGCGGACAACTCGGCTTGGACAGGCCTGGACCACTTTATCTACTTCACTGTATATAGCCCTGGCCTGCTCATCGCCCCATCAGCTGATGGTCTGCATGCTCCTGTGTACGGTGACGACATCCTGGTCCCTCCAATCATCGACGGCTGCGGCATGGTAACTTCCCCAGCAGAGAATATAAAAGCGCCCTGCAGCTACCTTCTTCAGTGGGCAGGAACACAGCGCGCTAGCGTGATGGCTGAACCGCCTTTCAGCTTTTTGCGCAGCTTCTTGCCTCCCTTGTTGTTCCCGTGCCGGACCCGACCCGCATTCTTCGCCCTGATGCCAGTGTGGTCGTCAACTATTTTTTCGACAACGCTTCTGCTCGCGGACAACTCGGCTTGACCGGGCCTGGACCCACTTTATCTACATATCACTGTATATAGCCCTGGCCTGCTCATCGTCCCATCAGCTGATGGTCTGCATGCTCCTGTCTACGGTGACGACATCCTGGTCCCTCCAATCATCGACGGCTGCGGCATGGTAACTTCCCCAGCAGAAAATATAAAAGCGCCCTGCAGCTACCTTCTTCAGTGGGCAGGAACACAGCCGCGCTAGCGTGATGCTGAACCGCTTTCTGCTTTTTGCGCAGCTTCTTGCCTCCCTTGTTGTTCCCGTGCCGGACCCGACCCGCATTCTTCGCCCTGATGCCAGTGTGGTCGTCAACTATTTTCGACAACGCTTCTGCTCGCGGACAACTCGGCTGGACAGGCCTGGACCACTTTATCTACTTCACTGTAGTATAGCCCTGGCCTGCTCATCGCCCCAATCAGCTGATGGTCGCATGCTCCTGTGTACGGTGACATCATCCTGGCCCCTCCAATCATCGACGGCTGCGGCATGGTGACTTCCCCAGCAGAAATATAAAAGGCCCTGCAGCTACCTTCTTCAGGGGAGGAACACAGCGCGCTGCGTGATGCTGAACGCCGCTTTGCGCAGCTTCTTGCTCCCGTTTTCCGTGCTGGCCCCCGCTTCTTCGCCCTGATGCCAGTGTGATCGCAACCATTTTTCGCCCTTCTGCCGCGGACAACCTTGGACGGGCCTGCACCCTACTACTCACTGGATAGCCCTGGCCTGTTATCCCCCATCACTGATGGTTGCATGCCCTGTCACGGACATCACCTGGCCCTCCATCTCGACGGTGCGGCATGGTGACTCCCCCAAAAATAGCGCCTGCAGCTACTTCTTCAGGGGAGGAACACAGCGCGCTGCGTGATGCTGAACGCTCGCTTGCGCAGCTTCTGCCTCCCTTGTTGTTCCCGTGCGGCCCGACCCCTTCTTGCCCGTGCCTGGATCGTCACCATTTTTCGCAATGCTTCTGCTCGGGCAACCGGCTTGGACGGGCCTGTCCACCCTATCTACTTCACTGGATAGCCCTGGCCTGTTCATCCCCATCACTGAGTGCTGCCCTGTCACGGGCCATCCTGGCCCTCCAATCATCGACGGCTGCGGCATGGTGACTTCCCCCAAAAATAAACGCCTGCAGCTACTTCTTCAGGGGAGGAACACAAGCGCCGTGAGGCATGGTGACTTCCCAGCAGAGATATAAAGCGCCCTGCATCCTGGCCCCTCCAATCATCGACGGCTGCGGCATGGTGACTTCCCCAGCAGAAATATAAAAGCGCCCTGCAGCTACCTTCTTCAGTGGGCAGGAACACAGCGCGCTAGCGTGATGCTGAACGCTTTCTGCTTTTTGCGCAGCTTCTTGCCTCCCTTGTTGTTCCCGTGCGGACCCGACCCGCATTCTTCGCCCTGATGCCAGTGTGATCGTCAACCATTTTTCGCAAGCTTCTGCTCGCGGACAACTCGGCTTGGACGGGCCTGACCACCCTATCTACTTCACTGTAGATAGCCCTGGCCTGTTCATCGCCCCATCAGCTGATGGTCTGCATGCTCCTGTCTACGGTGACGACATCCTGGCCACTCCAATCATCGACGGCTGCGGCATGGTGACTTCCCCAGCAGAGAATAAAAAAGCGCCCTGCAGCTACCTTCTTCAGTGGGCAGGAACACAGCGCGCTGCGTGATGCTGAACGCTTTCTGCTTTTTGCGCAGCTTCTTGCCTCCCTTGTTGTTCCCGTGCGGACCCGACCCGCATTCTTCGCCCTGATGCCAGTGTGATCGTCAACCATTTTTCGCCAAGCTTCTGCTCGCGGACAACTCGGCTTGGACGGGCCTGACCACCCTATCTACTTCACTGTAGATAGCCCTGGCCTGTTCATCCTGGCCCCTCCAATCATCGACGGCTGCGGCATGGTGACTTCCCCAGCAGAGAATATAAAAGCGCCCTGCAGCTACCTTCTTCAGTGGGCAGGAACACAGCGCGTGCGTGATGCTGAACCTCTGCTTTTTGCGCAGCTTCTTGCCTCCCTTGTTGTTCCCGTGCTGGACCCGACCCATTCTTCGCCTGATGCCAGTGTGATCGTCAACCATTTTTCGCAAGCTTCTGCTCGCGGACAACTCGGCTTGGACGGGCCTGTACCACCCTATCTACTTCACTGTAGATAGCCCTGGCCTGTTCATCGCCATCAGCTGCATGCTCCTGTCTACGGTGACCATCCTGGCCCTCCAATCATCGACGGCTGCGGCATGGTGACTTCCCAGCAGAGAATATAAAAGCGCCTGCAGCTACCTTCTTCAGTGGGCAGGAACACAGCGCGTGCGTGATGGAACCGCTTTTTGCGCAGCTTCTTGCCCCTTGTTGTTCCCGTGCGGACCCGACCCGCATTCTTCGCCCTGATGCAGTGTGATCGTCAACCATTTTTCGCAAGCTTCTGCTCGCGGACAACCGGCTTGGACGGGCCTGTACCACCCTTCTACTTCACTGAGATAGCCCCCTGTTCATATAGCTGATGGCTGCATGCTCCTGTCTGGTGACATCCTGGCCTCCCATCGACGGTCGGCTGGTCTTCCCCGCAGAGAATATAAAAGCGCCCTGCGCTACTTCTTCGTAGGAACACGCGCGTGCGTGTGCTGAACCTTTCTCTTTTTGCGAGCTTCTTGCCTCCGTTGTTCCCGCGGCCCGACGCATTCTTCCCGAGCAGTGTGATCGTCAACCATTTTTCGCAAGCTTCTGGCGGACAACTCGGCTTGGCGGGCCTGCCCCCTATCTACTTCCTGTAAGCCGGGCACCCCCATAGCTGCTGCTCCGTCCGGGACCATCCTGGCCCCTCCTCACGACGCTGCGGCATGGTGACCCCCGCAGAAATATAAAGCGCCCGAGCTACCCTATGGGCAGGCACAGCAGCGCTAGCGTGTCACCGCTTTTTGCGCAGCTCTTGCCTCCCTTGGTTCCCGTGCTGGACCCACCCGCATCTCCCTGATGCCAGGTGACGTCAACCATTTCGCAATCTGCTCCGACAACTCGGCTTGGCGGCGTCCACCCTATCTATTCACTGTAGTGCCCGGTCTTTCACCTGGTCCCTCCAATCATCGAGGCTGCGGCTGGGACTTCCCCGCGAAATATAAAAGCGCCCTGCAGCTCCTTCTTCGTGCAGGAACACACGCGCGCGTGATGCTAACTTTCTCTTTTTGGCAGCTCTGCCCCCTTGTGTGTGCTGGACCCGACGCTTCTTCGCCCTGATGCCAGTGTGTCGTCAACCATTTTTCGCAAGCTTCTGCTCGCGGACAACTCGGCTTGGACGGGCCTGACCACCTATCTACTTCACTGTAGATAGCCCTGGCCTGTTGCCCCCTGGTCCCTGCATTCACAACAGAGCTATCGTGATGCTGAACCTCTTTCTGCTTTTTGCGCAGCTTCTTGCCTCCCTTGTTGTTCCCGTGCTGGACCCGACCCGCATTTTTCCCCCCTGATGCCAGTGTGATCGTCAACCATTTTTCGCCAATGCTTCTGCTCGCGGACAACCCCGCTTGGACGGGCCTGTACCACCCTATCTACTTCCTGTAGATAGCCCTGGCCTGTTCATCGCCCCATCAGCTGATGGTCTGCATGCTCCTGTCTACGGTGACATCATCCGGGCCCCCTCCAATCATCGACGGCTGCGGCATGGGGACTTCCCCAGCAGAGAATATAAAAGCGCCCTGCAGCTACCTTCTTCAGTGGGCAGGATCACAACAGAGCTATCGTGATGCTGAACCTCTTTCTGCTTTTTGCGCAGCTTCTTGCCTCCCTTGTTGTTCCCGTGCTGGACCCGACCCGCATTCTTCCCCCTGATGCCAGTGTGATCGTCAACCATTTTTCGCCAATGCTTCTGCTCGCGGACAACTCCGCTTGGACGGGCCTGTACCACCCTATCTACTTCCCTGTAGATAGCCCTGGCCTGTTCATCGCCCCATCAGCTGATGGTCTGCATGCTCCTGTCTACGGTGACATCATCCTGGCCCCTCCAATCATCGACGGCTGCGGCATGGTGACTTCCCCAGCAGAGAATGGGCCTCCTCGATTTAGAAGTCCTGGACGGTCCGCGAGCAGCCCGTGGACTGCGTTCGGACCGGAAGCCCCATAGGAATACATGGGAAAATCGAGCGCCGGATCGCGTCTCGGGCAGTCCGCGGACGATCCGGGACCGATAATCGAGGAAGCCCAATATTAAATCGCCCTGCAGCTACCTTCTTCAGTGGGCAGGATCACAGCAGCGCTAGCGTGATGCTGAACCTCTTTCTGCTTTTTGCGCAGCTTCTTGCCTCCCTTGTTGTTCCCGTGCTGGACCCTACCCGCATTCTTCGCCCTGATGCCAGTGTGATCGTCAACCATTTTTCGCCAATGCTTCTTCTCGCGGACAACTCGGCTTGGACGGGCCTGTACCACCCTAACTACTTCACTGTAGATAGCCCTGGCCTGTTCAACGCCCCATCAGCTGATGGTCTGCATGCTCCTGTCTACGGTGACATCATCCTGGACCCTCCAAGCATCGACGGCTGCGGCATGGTGACTTCCCCAGCAGAGAATATAAAATCGCCCTGCAGCTACCTTCTTCAGTGGGCAGGAACACAGCAGCGGTGGCGTGATGCTGAACGTCTTTCTGCTTTTTGCGCAGCTTCTTGCCTCCCTTGTTGTTCCCGTGCTGGACCCGACGCGCATTCTTTACCCTGATGCCAGTGTAATCTTCAACCATTTTTCGCCAATGCTTCTGCTCGCGGACAACTCGGCTTGGACGGGCCTGTACTACCCTATCTACTTCACTGTAGATAGCCCTGGCCTGTTCATCGCCCCATCAGCTGCATGCTCCTGTCTACGGTGACATCATCCTGGCCCCGTCCAATCATCGACGGCTGCGGCATGGTGACTTCCCCAGCAGAGAATATAAAAGCGCCCTGCAGCTACCTTCTTCAGTGGGCAGGATCACAACAGAGCTATCGTGATGCTGAACCTCTTTCTGCTTTTTGCGCAGCTTCTTGCCTCCCTTGTTGTTCCCGTGCTGGACCCGACCCGCATTCTTCCCCCTGATGCCAGTGTGATCGTCAACCATTTTTCGCCAATGCTTCTGCTTGCGGACAACTCCGCTTGGACGGGCCTGTACCACCCTATCTACTTCCCTGTAGATAGCCCTGGCCTGTTCATCGCCCCATCAGCTGCATGCTCCTGTCTACGGTGACATCATCCGGGCCCCCGTCCAATCATCGACGGCTGCGGCATGGTGACTTCCCCAGCAGAGAATATAAAAGCGCCCTGCAGCTACCTTCTTCAGTGGGCAGGATCACAACAGAGCTATCGTGATGCTGAACCTCTTTCTGCTTTTTGCGCAGCTTCTTGCCTCCCTTGTTGTTCCCGTGCTGGACCCGACCCGCATTCTTCCCCTGATGCCAGTGTAATCTTCAACCATTTTTCGCCAATGCTTCTGCTCGCGGACAACTCCGCTTGGACGGGCCTGTACCACCCTATCTACTTCACTGTAGATAGCCCTGGCCTGTTCATCGCCCCATCAGCTGCATGCTCCTGTCTACGGTGACATCATCCTGGCCCCTCCAATCATCGACGGCTGCGGCATGGTGACTTCCCCAGCAGAGAATATAAAAGCGCCCTGCAGCTACCTTCTTCAGTGGGCAGGATCACAACAGAGCTATCGTGATGCTGAACCTCTTTCTGCTTTTTGCGCAGCTTCTTGCCTCCCTTGTTGTTCCCGTGCTGGACCCGACCCGCATTCTTCCCCCTGATGCCAGTGTGATCGTCAACCATTTTTCGCCAATGCTTCTGCTCGCGGACAACTCGGCTTGGACGGGCCTGTACCACCCTATCTACTTCACTGTAGATAGCCCTGGCCTGTTCATCGCCCCATCAGCTGCATGCTCCTGTCTACGGTGACATCATCCTGGCCCCGTCCAATCATCGACGGCTGCGGCATGGTGACTTCCCCAGCAGAGAATATAAAAGCCCCCTGCAGCTACCTTCTTCAGTGGGCAGGATCACAACAGAGCTATCGTGATGCTGAACCTCTTTCTTCTTTTTGCGCAGCTTCTTGCCTCCCTTGTTGTTCCCGTGCTGGACCCTACCCGCATTCTTCGCCCTGATGCCAGTGTGATCGTCAACCATTTTTCGCCAATGCTTCTTCTCGCGGACAACTCGGCTTGGACGGGCCTGTACCACCCTAACTACTTCACTGTAGATAGCCCTGGCCTGTTCATCGCCCCATCAGCTGATGGTCTGCATGCTCCTGTCTACGGTGACATCATCCTGGCCCCTCCAATCATCGACGGCTGCGGCATGGTGACTTCCGCCCACTTTCCCGAGCCTGAGACGCTGGAGCACCTGCTTTGCTCCTGCCCGGAGTTTGCGGCACACCGGGGAGTGCTGCCGACTTCGCTCGAGCGTCTTGGGCTGCCCCATCAGCGCCTGGAGAGCCTGCTACACCGAGCAGGCCCCGACGGCACCCGCCGTGACGTCTTCCGCCTCCTGCTGGCCTACTTGGAGGCTACAGGACTTGCCCAGCGCCTGTAGACGATAGTCTGCTTGACGCGCCATTGCTGCTGCTTCACGAAGATTCACGTCGAGGCTACTCGCTCTTGTTGCTGGCCTACCTATCCCTTTATCACCCCCTTTCTCCTCTCTAATCTTTATATACCCCTCCTTCCGCTCCCACCCCGCACTGGGTTGTATGCAGGTGAGCCCCCAGCTGGGCTCAATAATATCCCCAGTGCATCTCCTTCCCTTTTCTCTTGAACCACTTAGTAGTAGTAGTAGCATGGTGACTTCCCCAGCAGAGAATATAAAATCACCTTCTTCAGTGGGCAGGAACACAGCAGCGCTAGCGTGATGCTGAACCGCTTTCTGCTTTTTGCGCAGGTATGTTACCTAAAGAACTCCCAATGCATAATAGTTTTTTGCTGCTGTTTTCTTGCCCACACGATTGCATATGTGCTCATGAATGTGTGAATTTGTGCTGTGACCTAATTAACTGCGTCAGGACCCTTTTTTCATGCGGCGACGTGGAACGTAACCCAGGGCCTCCTAAGCAAAACAAGGAAAAAGGTCTTCCGGCGCTTGGTGCTCGTTTACAAAGCTCTTCCACTGCTAAGGAAACGGTGGTTACGGATTCCAATGTTGTTGACTTTTCGACCGTGCCTCAGATGCTTGCCGAGTTAATTAAGGGTCAGCAACGTATATCGGACAAAATAACAGAAATCAAGAACTTTCATCACATTATCAACTCAAAGTTTGACGCCTTAGAGGCACGTGTCTCTGCATTGGAATCGGTTCCCGCCAGCGTTCCCTCTCCCGCGCTCAACGGCAAAGTGGAAAACGAGCTTCAGCAGCTTAAAACTAAAATAACCCAACTTTGCTTGAGCAACGAATGAGCTGGAAAATCGTTCCCACCGTAATAACTTGCTGCTGCACGGCTTTCCTGCAGGTGCCTGACGAAACCCACGACCTGCTGCTGTCCAAAATTTCCGCGTGGTTCACCGAACAGCTTGAAATAGAATGCCTGGGTATTGAAAGATGCCACAGGATTGACCGGAAGCATGTTGGTCGCCCGTGCCCGGTTATAATAAAACTTCTTGACTTCCGCGAAAAAACAAACGTTCCTAAAAATAGCCACAAACTTAAAGATTCTGACTTTCGCATCTCGGAAGACTTTTCGATCAGGCTACGTTCAAAAAAATTTGGGAAGCAGCTAAGCCCTTCCGCGATAATGGCTCCATCGTTCGCTTGAGCTTCGACCATGCATTTATTGATAAGGTACGGTACAACTGGGACGATAATAGTGACACTCTCGTCTGGGTTCCTTCTCGCCCTTCAAAAGGCGCATCCAACACCGTTACTGCAACCCCCTGACGCCGAAATAATATACATGAGCCTTTGCGCATCCTGAATGTAAATGCCAGAAGCCTAATTAACGAATTTCCTCATTTCCTTTCAATGGTTTCCCACCCATTCACCGCATATTGTTGGCGTAACTGAGACATGGTTACACGATAACGTTTACGACAGCGAAATAACACCTCCAGGTTTCACTGTTCTTAGAACTTGATCGGCGACATGGAAGAGGAGGAGGTGTTGAGTTAATTTTGCGGTCTGACCTTCAATATTCAGTTCTCCCTAGCCCGCCTGATACTGAATCCGTTTGGTGCCAGGTCTTTTTAGGAAACATTTCTATTGTATTTGGCGCCATCTACCGTCCGCCGGCATCGAACATATCTCAGCTACTCGCTTTAACTACATTCATGCACGAGCGTATTTGCCTTCTTCAAATTTGATCTGCCTCGGTGATTTCAACGCTCCCGGTATCCTGTGGCCATCGTTATCGCTTACCGGTTATGATGTAGAGACAAACAAATATGCTCTTGAGATTTTTCATTATCTTTGGTTTAAAACAAATCGTGGAGAAGCCTAATACAAGAGGTGCGGCAGTTCTGGATTTAGTTTTTGTTGTTCTCATTATTAGATAACGGCTTGAATGCGAGGTACTGATGGCATTCAGATCACAGGGCCGGTGTTGTTTCCGTACCCGTTCCTGTTGACAATAATTGTTTTGTTACTCTTCATTTCCTGATTTTTTCACGCGCCGACGACTCCTCCATTATCGAATATTTAAGCGACCTCTTTGATGATTTCGAACAGCTCAGTGTATCTAATGATGTGAATACCTTGGTGGCTTCTTTCGAAAGTATTGTTGCAACCTGTGTCCAGCGCTTCGTCCCGTTGAAAATAAATAAGAAGAATCCCCGCCTCCCTTGGATCTCGCGTGACATACTTCACCTGTCGCGTCGTGTCGCGAGGTTAAGGCGTGTAAAAAGAAGCGGTGATCCAATTAAAATTGCCGAATTTAAAGATGCCAAGGAAGAGCTCCGCTTAAAAATGAACTCATCAAAACTTCTACTTTAGGGTAACGTTACAAGGTTTACTGAAAAGTAACCCTAGAAAATTTTGGAGTTCAATTTTGCGCTCTTCGGCCTCTACTAACACCATTCTAATAAACAATGTTCCTTCAAGCGATTCATTAGCTGTCGCCACTGCCTTCAATGAGTACTTTCACTCAGTATTTATAACGGAGAACTTCAACAACCGGATTTTCCACACGAGTCGCGTTACTCAATTGGCGATATTACCGTATCTCAAGAGGGGGTCTTGAATCTACGTTTGCACTTAGATAATAAGAAATCCTGTGGTCCTGATGGAATTAACAATGCTATTCTGGTTAGATTTTGTGTTTGGACCAGCCGGTACTTGACCGTAATTTTTGAAAAATCCTTATCTACCTCGACTGTTCCGTTAGTCTGGAAATTGGCAAAAAATTTTCCCATGTTTAAATCCGGCAACAAGCAGTCACCATTGAATTATCGTCCGATTTCATTAACATCTCAATCATGTAAACTTCTTGAATATATAATCTTTAGTCATATTATGAAGTTTCTTGAAAGTAACAACATTTTGTGTGATGTACAGCATGTTTTCCCTCGGGGATTTAGCACAATCACTCAACTTGTCGGATTTTCTCATGACATTGCCTACGCTCTTGATAAGGGAAACCAAATAGATGTAATTTTCATAGACTTATCCAAGGCGTTCGACACCATTACCCACTCAAAGCTTCTTTATAAACTTCGCGTCATACTTAATAACTCTGCCTTAGTTGATTGGATTGCCAGCTTTTTATGTGACCGCTCCCAGTATGTTTCATTTAATTCCTCTAACTCGTCTTTAGTGAATGTGTCGTCTGGTGTTCCCCAGGGTTCGGTACTGGGGCCACTTTTGTTTTTATTGTACATAAATGATCTGACAAATTATGTATCCGCAAAAATCCGTCTCTATGCAGACGACTGTATTTTGTATAACGTAATTACACCAATGATGACCATACTTCCCTTAACGATTCTTTTACACAGTTTTGCAAGTGGTGCGATAAATGGCAAATGAATATAAACTTCACAAAAAACAGTAACCTTATCCTTCAGTACGCGTAGTCCTGTTTCTTTGTTTAATTATTCGTTCAACGGATCTTCCCTACAGCGGGTGTCTGAATACAAGTACCTTAGGTGTTGTCTTCACAGCCACCTTGTCGTGGTCTAAACACATTGAATACACATGCAGCAAAGCACTAAAAAAATTGGGCTACCTAAATCGTACATTGCGCGAAGCTCCACTGGAAACAAAATTGCTACCATATAAAACGCTCATCCGACCTAGAGCCACTAGATGAAGCGTAGCTTATTTAGTGGCTCTAATCCGACCCATCCTAGAATACGCCTGTATTATCTGGAATCTTTATAAAATATCTGAAATTAACACGCTTGAATCCGTTCAAAAGAAATCAATTAGTTTCATTTGCCGCCGTTTCAATTGGAACTTTTGCCCGTCATCCAACCTTGCCACACTCGAATTACAACCCCTTTCCGTACGCCGGGATCGCGAATGTATTAAGCTTTTGCATATTCTCACGAACACTCCACGCTATTTATTGGAGAACAACTATTTGACTCCTGATAGACTGAAATGTACTAGAAATAGCCACAAGCTTAACCTTGCACCTTTTGGACCACACACTAATCTATTTAAGTAAAGCTTCTTCCCCCTAACAATCGAAAAATGGAATTTACTACCAGGTGAAATTAGGGCATTGCCTTTAGAAAAATTTTTGTGAATTTAAATTGATTGTGTTGCGTGAATTTTTGTATAATTCAATCCTTTCTGTATTTCCTGTTACCCGCTGTGTCTTAACTTCGGGAAACATTCGCGAGTTCTATTGAGTTGTCAATTATGTCTGAATTGATCTGTGCAGAATAGTGTTATTTCACTCTATGTACATACCCACTCCTGCGGTAGCCCTATTTGGCAGCAGTATGTGAAAATAAATAACAAACAAACAAACAAATAAACAAATAAATAAAATTTCACCTATTGAAATTTCTGCGAATGGAATAAGTAAAGTAATTAGAAAAATGAAACTTTCATCTGCAAGTGGAATTGATAATATAAACAGCAAAATATTAAAAAATACACAATTGATAATTAGCGCAGCATTTGAGCTGCTCTTCTCACAATCACTTTCACAGGGACAGGTGCCGAGCGGTTGGAAACTCGGTTAAATCACTCCATTGTTCAAAAATGGCAACAAATCGTCCCCATATAACTACCGGCCCATATCGCTTACAAGTGTCCCATCCAAAATTATGGAGCACATTTTATTTACCAACATCATTAATCACCTCGAACAGTACAACTTAATTCACCCTTCCCAACATGGTTTTCGTAAAGGCCTGTCGTGTGAAACGCAACTTGCTGCCTTCATTCATGACTTGCACACAAATCTTGACCGGAATATCCAAACAGACGCCATATTTCTTGACTTTGAAAAGGCTTTTGATAAAGTTCCTCACCGCTGCCTTATGACCAAACTTTCTTTGCTTAACCTCGACCCATTTGTCTTGTCCTGGATTATTAACTTTCTCACTGACAGAAAACAGTTCGTCGTCATAAATACTGTACAGCTAGGTCCCAAATCTCTCCCGTCCTCTCCGGTGTTCCACAGAGAACATTACTTGGCCCCCTGCTTTTCCTGATTTACATCAACGATCTTCCACACTGTATTACTAACAATATAAGATTATTCGCCGACGATTGCGTTATTTACGCAACGATCGCTAGTCATGAAGATCAAGTAGCTTTACAAGCAGACCTAACAGCCGTTCAAAATTGGTGCCAGAAGTGGCAGATGAGTTAAAACATTTCTAAATGTCGATCAGTGTCTTTTCACAGACGTACTAATCCGTTTTCGTACAACTACACCCTACATAACAGTTTCCTACAATCGACTAGCTCTTATAAATACCTTGGAATACATATCTCAAGTGACCTATCATGGACCCTCCACATCAATCACGTCATTTCAACAGTTAGTAGATCTTTAGGTTATATTCAACGAACCATAAAGTTTGCTCCCAGCCACTTAAAAAAATTGCCCCCACCTCCCCGAAGGGAATCGTGAGGAAGTGCGAATGCATTTCTTGCGCCGAGAGTACACGGCGTAGTAATTCTGCCATCGCCTTGAGAGGCGCAGTACCGGCGAGGGGGAGCTGTCAGGCGAGGG
This sequence comes from Haemaphysalis longicornis, assembly GCA_013339765.2. Classification (NCBI taxonomy): domain Eukaryota; kingdom Metazoa; phylum Arthropoda; class Arachnida; order Ixodida; family Ixodidae; genus Haemaphysalis; species Haemaphysalis longicornis. The sequence goes on along the minus strand of CM023456.1, from coordinate 115,607,325 downwards.
GAGAGGCGCGCGCCGAGGGTGAGTGCAAACCTAACGGGGGGAGAGGCGCGCCAGCTGCAGAGCATGTGACGTCACGGCGCGAGGAGAGGGGGAGCAGACGCAAAGGCGCCAGCGCGCGGTCACGCGGGAGTGTGACGTCACGGCGCGAGGAGCGGTGCGGGAGCCGGCGCGGGCGCGCGCAGCCACGGCGCGGGAGGCGGAGCACGCGTGGGTCACGTGGGGTGTGACGTCGCTGCGCCGTTGCTACAGACGCTCCTCTCCGCTCCTCGCGCAGTTGCTAGGGGAGAGGAGGAGGAGCAATGCGGACGGCGGATTCAGGGTCGCTTATAATAAAGTGCATCGCACTTAAAATATTAGCTTTCACCACAATATTACGCCCCAAACTGGAGTACGCAGCAGCAGCTTGGGACCCACACCAGAATTATCTCATCCAAAACCTAGAAGCCATCCAAAACCACGCTGCCAGATTCGCCTTTACCGATTACTCATCGTTCACCAGTGTAACAGACTTAAAGAAACGTGCCGCACTCATTCCTCTTAGTCACCGCCGAAAAACTGCGCGACTCGCATTATTCCACAAATTCTATCACGCATCCACATAGAGCATTTACGTCACCCTACGCCCCCATTTATCTTATCGTTGTTGCGACGCTAGGCAGGTACATTACCCTCGCCCCAAAACTACCACATTTGCAGAATCTCTCTTTATTCGGGCAGCTAAGGGGTGGAACGCCCTACCAGATACCATTGTTAGCATTCAGGGTGCGGAAACCTTTAAAAATTCCCTGCAACCATCATTGAACCGTAATAAATTGCCAGGTAACTTTCTAACGTACTTAACTTTTTTTTTCGTGTGGCCTCCCGTGATATTTCTTGTATAATGGTTCCTAGTGTCATCTTTCTCGTACGGCGTGTATATATATATATATATATAGAAATAAGGTTTGGCAGCCAAGAAAACCTCGGAAAGCAAAGGGGAGGTTGTGGTAGGTCATTGAAACAGATAAAGAATTTGGAAAGAAAGAAAGAAAACGGAGAAAAAATGCCCGCCAGGTGGGATCCGAACCCACGACCTCCAGAATACCGGTCTGGTGCGATAACCACTACGCTACCGGCGGAGCTATATTCCCCCCCGCTTTCTGGGGTATTTATGTCAATGTAATTTTTTCCTGTGCGTGGGGGTGGTAACCAGCGCCACTCTGACTTCTCGGGGTGAAGGGAACCTTCTTTTTAATCCCCGCGCCGTGACTCGAGTGTCTACGACATGTCGAGAGTGGTCAACCAGCGTTAAAAGGAGGTCGTGGGTTCGGATCCCACCTGGCGGGCATTTTTTCTCCACTTTCTTTCTTTCCAAATTCTTTATCTGTTTCAATGACCTACCACATCCTCCCCTTTGCTTTCCGAGGTTTTCTTGACTGACAACTCTTATTTTCTGTCTCATTGCAACGAGCCCCTCACTTCCTATTCTGATTCGCTACATGCATAGCGAGGGCCTCTGTTCTGGCAGTCTTGGTGCCATAGGAAGCTTAAGAGGGTTCAACTCTTGTCGACCTCTCTTGACATGTCGTAGACACTCGATTCACGGGTCGGTGGTTAAAAAGAAGGTCCCCTTCACCCCTAGTAGTCCGAGTGGCGCTGGCTACCACCCCCAAGAACAGGAAACAGAAATACCTTAACATAAATACCCCAGAAAGTGGAGGGGAAAATGGCCCCGCCGGTAGCGTAGTGGTTATCGCACCAGACCGGTATTCTGGAGGTCGTGGGTTCGGATCCCACCTGGCGGGCATTTTTTCTCCACTTTCTTTCTTTCTTTCCAAATTCTTTATCTGTTTCAATGACCTACCACATCTTCCCCTTTGCTTTCCGAGGTTTTCTTGACTGCCAACTCTTATTTTCTGTCTTATTTCAACGAGCCCCTCACTTCCTATTCTGATTCGCTACACACATACATACATACATACATACATACATACATACATACATACATACATACTTACATACATACATACATACATACATACATACATACATACATACATACATACATACATACATACATACATACATACATACATACATACATACATACATGCTTCTAGGGCGCTTCTAGTGGCCTTGTCCTCCTGTGGTAAGAATTCGAAGGAATAAATGGGAAATATTGAAGTAAGCCGTCCACGTTTGCGCCAATTCAATGATACACTAACCTCTTAGCCCCAATAAAATTTTAACTGAAAAGGTAGAGACAACTTGGTCTGCTTTGAGGTAGCACTCGGGCCTAGTAAGGAGTCCTCCAGCTGCTTGACGCATTGCATGAGCCGATTTTCCCCACCGCTGATCTCCATTGGGTTTTTCCCCGCACGACACACCTGTATCTTAATTCCAATACACTGTACCTTTGGGCATGTCTATGGTGGCTAGAAGCACGCATAGAGTTTCTCAATATGTAGTATGAAACTATAGCCACCATAGAGAAACTCTATGGAAGCATGTCTCTACCGTCACATGACGTGCCACAGGGTTGCTTGACGAAGTTGATATGCCTCTAGGCTCAGACTTCACGTTCGGGGAAAACATCGACTTTGTAGTAGGCGCGGCTAAACCAGAAAAAAATCGGGGGACTTAGGCGCGGCAGCATCGCGCGAATCTTGTGAAACGGTGTGCGGCGGAGAAATTTTCGTTCTACTCACAGTCAAGATTTCGAGATATCCGCAGTTTGGACCAAAAATATTTCGAAATAAAGGGCAACAAAGACATGGGAAGTATAGAAATGGTTCGGTGCGGCGGGAATTTTCGACTTAACCAATTTTTCGAGATATGCGAGTTCCAGTTAACGAGGTATTAAGTAACTTTTAATACACAAGACAGGCAGCGACAACACGTAGAACATCGGCATCGAAATGTATAGAGATCCGTTATGTTTACCGCCGGAATGCTGTTTTAAGTGCGAATGCACTTTATAAGCGACCCCAAACCATCCACCGCCGGCGTCGGCGGCGTCGGCGTCCGCAGTGCTCCTCTATAAAGAAACAGCATCCGGCGCCAGGTTTCGATCCGCGGACTTTGCGGCCGCAGCGCGACGCTCTACCGACCAAGCCACGGACGCGACGTGATATCAGCGTTAGTGACGCGCCTTATATCTTTAACGCATTCAAACTACGTCGTCAGCGGCGTGCGTTGGCGACTCAGCGGCGTTATAGCGGCTTGATAACTGCGTGGTGTACACGTGATACTACAAACCCGATGGAAGAGATGGAAGAGAAGGCGGCGAGGCGGTGGGCTGCGGGGGCCGAGCGCAAGCGCCGCAAGCGGGCCGACAACCGTGCATTCGCACTTTCACATTCTCCCCCTCGGGGAAATGCGGGGGAATTTTATTTATATGGCACATGTAAAGAACTGACACGTAGACGAGAACGTATACAAATCATATTGCGTACGTGTCTCTTCTGTAGGTATGTTGTTAGAGAGTTTTAGCATAGCGGTTCCCGTACGCTACGCTAAGATTAGCGGGTAGCGGGACCGGACTGGGCATGCGCGCGCGGGGAGTGCGAGGAGGTTGCCCCTCAGCGGAGGGAAAGAGCGGGCATGGCGAAGGCAGGCCGCGCAGAACTAATCCACCCCACCGTGACGAATATGCTCTCCCCAGACGCGCACCGCTACCCGCCGCCGTAGCGTTAGCGGACGGAGCACGCTATGCTAAAACGTACCCAAACACGTATCGGGAGGCACAGTGCACGTACCATCAATGCACAAGCGAGCACTGTAGAGTCGACCCTTGTTAAAAGGAAGCAGTACCGAGGCAATAAATTAGTTCGTTACATCCGATAGTCGTTGTAACTGTACAGGTAAAAATCGGCTCTAATAAATCGGCAATCTGGCTCGCGTAACAATCCTAGATAAAAAACGCATTGTTTTAGGCATTGAATTCACTATAAACGAGGAAATTCTTAATTTATCTCTTTCTGGCACTTCAAACTTAGCAGACCGGAACGTGGGAACGTGAAATTACAACAGAACAAAGTTCGTTCGGCAAAACAGGCCTGCGTTCTTATTTACTTGAAGGAGGATGCGGCCTTGGCCTGGCTTTTCGCAGTCTGAGCGAAATGAAGTTTTTCGCAGCGTCCGCGCAATAAAGGGCCTTTTCTACTTCCGCAATTTTTCAAGCTACTAAAAATGGTTGTTTCGCCTCACTCTCTTTTTAAATTTCGCGGTTATTATGCTAGCTGTCGAGTTTTGAGCCTCGCGGGAACCAAATATTTCTTAGTTATAGTCGATATCGCGCGGCACTCGAGGTTTTGCTTTTGTTATAAAAGAATGGGTGTCCCTGAAATGAAGCGTGACCAAACAAACTTCGCTTTTAGTCAACTATATGTTCGCTATAACGAGGTTCTCCACTGTATTGGCATATGGTGTGCGCACTGGCGTGTGTGCCGGCAATTTTGTTAAAATGTTGAGTCGATGGAATGTAATGTTACCCCCACCCCGTTTGCCGTCGCTTTCTGTTAGCGGCTTACTGAAAATATTTCTCTCACGGCACACAGGTGCACATGCCTGAACGCTTTAGGGCATTCTCCTTTGGGCAGTAAACATTTACATTGTGCGGATAGTTGGCCTAATTTATGAAAATTAAGTCACTTGAAAGATTAACAGGATTATAAAATACCAAACAGCGATTAATCTTTTTTTGAGGTGAGGTATCTTTTATTTCTTTTATGAATTCTCTTTTATTTCTTGAGGTATCTTTTATAGTTGGCCTAATTTGTGAAAATTAAGTCACTTGAAAGATTAACAGGATTAGAAAATACCAAACAGCGATTTATCTTATTAAAGGAGCCAAGAAGACAAAATACAAGTTTGTTTTGTTTGAAAGATTTCGTGTTTTATAGTGTCCCCAGCGCTTGCGCGGCAGCAAATGATAGCGTATTAAAATTCTTTTCATATATTTTCATCACACCTTCACCCCCATTTGGTGTAGCAAGTCGGGCACCCAGCCTGGCTGACCTCACTTGCCCATTAAAGATGTTTCTCTCTCTCTCTCTCAGCGAGGAATTTACCAATTTAGGTTAACATTTTGATTCTCCCGCCAAATCGGGTGTTTTGGCGACGTCTAGAATGATGTCATAACGGCGCGTACACAAACGAACTTCCATTGCGCCATTCGGCTCTGCAGCCTTGCTTGCCGTCAAACCTACCAGATGGCGCTAGCATACTCAGCCCTCCGCCGTTGCTTTGTTTTTGAGCGTATTCACGCATGGCTTGTTCTTGTTACGGTAGAAAGTAATCGCTTCGTGAAACATGGGGTATGCTTGACAACCAGGGTCACGTAAGGCAATGTCGCTTACGCCAATCGGCACGCGTCGTATAAGACAACTCCAAAGCATCGGACTGCTGCGAAGCTAAAACAAGCATAGTGCGCCCAGTGCCATTAGCAGTGCGCATCGGTACATCTATGTTTACGTGTGTTTTCGTAACTTTTGCTGTTTACCCCACCATTCTTACGGCTGTAGAATGGATATGCACTTAATTTGAGAGTTTTAGAATAACGTACGCAGACGTACGCAACCAGCTTCTAGCCACTTCTTGCAAATTCTTGAGGCTGTGGGCTGTGATACGCTGAAACTGGTACCAAGATCTTGGAGTGTGCACCCAAGCGTCAACCTAATCAAGAAGAACATCTTGCACAATCTGTGTGAATGCATTCCTGTGGGAATGTGGGACGTAGTCCCTTGAGAGTGCAAATAGGGACAACACTGAGAGAAAAGAAGGCAGCCCTGTATAAAACGCCCCTTTTTCGTTGCGTTCCCTCAGGGCGTCTTCTGTGAACCGTGTTGCAACGTAGTTCATTTCAGATGCGGTCAATTCTTGCCGGAGGTTCATCACCTCTGCTTGCAACTTGTCAATGTCGGTACCAGTAATGTCTGTCTGGCGAGAGACTTCTGTGAAGTAAACAAAAATATAAAAACATTGTAAGTACATAGCTGCAGTGTGCAAGGTTCCTTTTACTGGGGTGAGCAAAACCATGTTACCATGCAGAGCTCATAAATGAGAACACACCTTCCAAGCACAAGTCCCCGGCCCTTAACTGACATTTTTGTGCACGAGAGGGAAAACTTACCACGCAGGTGTGACACTGCTTCGCTTGCTGAAGCGTCCGACTCCGCAGCAACGTCTTCGGGAGCTGCAACATTCAAATGCAAAAGTTTGGGTGTGCGTTAAGAACCAATGTCTGCTTAAGGGCTGAAAGTAGCTAGTCTCACCATTTGTTGAGTCCTGTCCCAAGTGCGGCTCCTTCATTCTCCTGTACTTACCCCCTTCCTTCTCGTTGGTAGCGTACCCAAGGTGGATGGCTGGAAACCAGTCAGGGTTGCACCGGTCAAAAAAACCAGATGGTGAGCCTGCAGTCCAATAAGTTGAACGCAATGAAGAACAACGCAGGGGAAAAAAAGGTTTTGGATAGCATGGTGTGTTATCGTAAATTAATGAACGCTGACTACGAACAAAAAATTCCCCGCATTTCCCCGAGGGGAAGAATGTGAAAGTGCGAATGCACGAGTTGAATTTGCGCGGTTCGGTAATGTTCGCGAAAGAGAGATCACACACACACACACAACTACAAAGAAAGAAATGATGCATTTATTCACATGACACCTATTTGTGTTGTCGTTGTACTTGATTGCTGAGAGCGGATCTCAGCTTTGAAATTTCGTGTCAGTACGCCTGTAAGACGGGGTGCATTAGCCCTTCTCACGCCCGATTCCTGGCCAATCCCCCACGCTGTGTATGTGCCCATGTCAGCGGCCAGGCCAGCGCCGCGCCCATCTCCCCCCCGTTGCCAGGAAGACGAGTGAGATTCCTGGCCACATCCCCCCACGTGGGTATGTGCCATGTGCAGAGGCGGCCAGTGGTCTGCGCGCGCCCATCTCCACGTGCGCGGACATCGCCGGTGGACGCAGGTTCAGGGTCGCTTTAAAGAAGTGCATTGCGCTTAACAAAAAATAAGTTGCACGTATGTACACGCACATATTGTGGCGTCATCTCCAAGGGTCCTCGCTGTGGTTACCTTTTTTTTGCGACGAACGCGGAACGCGACCCGCCAGCTACATTTTCGCCCTCGTGAAGCTGTGTACATTGCGTCGCGTTTTTTGTTTGTTTTTCATACCTAGCAATTGCCCCCTTAGGTCAGTCTAAGCGGTGTGCATACCTAAAACAAAATGCCGGGAACACACGCGGTACTTGTCAGGGTCTGCGGCGATTCCGATCCGGTTGATGCGAGCAATCCAATCGCGGCGCCGCTCTTCTGACAACGCCTGCGTCTTCTGGCAAACGCTTCTGCGCACTTTCGGGACTTTAACATTGCAAGCCAACAATCGCGCAATGTATCATCACTATTTCGGACAGCCAACTCACAGAGCAGGGAGGATGAGCCAATTGACCGGCTCCGGCACAACTATAGTGAACTAGAATAATTCTAGTTCACTGTAGCACAACGAACGCGAACCGGACGAACTTCAAAATGGCGACGGCCCACAATGCAATGCGCGCCGCTGGCTCATGAATACCCCCTATACGCGTGGACGCACGCGTGATGAGCAATTGTGTTTTAACAAGGCATGCACAGCTTTCAAAATCTGGAAAAAAGGAAGTACCCCGTAATTGACTCACGTTGGCAAAACAAAGCGACCTGGAGAAGCTTGCGAATAAGCGTGGCTGTAAACCAATTACATCAAAATTCTGCCCACGATATTCTGCCTCTTCATAAAGGTAGTCTGGAGCACAGTAGCATACCAATGAAAAGGAAATTTCAAGGCAACACAGCCCAACATCCAGTGACCACCTTAGTGCCACGATTGTGCCAACCTTAACGGCTACAGCTGAAAAGGGCTACTTAAAGTACAGCTCCTCCTCTTAGCCAGGGTTAAATGTCTGATTAAACGCCGATATCCGGTCTTTGCATGCACAAGTCTAAAGCATTTTATTTTTCAGTGGTATTGTTTTGTGTACTTGTGAGCAAGCAAACTGCACACTGCGTAAATGAAAATTTGTTTTAGACTTCTGTAGAAAGTGATGAAACGTAATTTCAAAGTGTATTTATTCGTGGTGCAAGATTTCGGAAAACAACTCACAGATGAATGAATAGGAATACTGAATTACAAAGATCATACATAAAATAAATACAATTGTAGTAAAGAACAAGTTCAAGCCATACACGTTAGTGGCAAAATAAAGTACACGAAGTAAAAGTGAGTATTACTCTTTGCAAGGTGCATCATTGCGACGCTGTCCCAACAAGAAGAAAGGAAATGAGTCCTTGCTTAAAGAAATAACGCGGGGGTCGGAGCACAAGAAAATATTTGAGATCACTTGCTCCCAGCACTGAGCAAAATGACAGCGCTGCATGCGTATAGTCGGCATGCTGCACACTACAAAACTGATGTTACAGTCTTCCAGCACGCATGGGAACTATCACTTCACGCCCTGCCGAAGCACGTCGCAGAAGCTGACACCCGTCACCGTCTTGCTGTTCTGGTCTCGGCACCCGAAAGCCTCGGCGAACGGCCTCACGTGCTTCAGGGGCAAGTTGACGCGCTGCTCAGCTGGCAGCAAGTTGGCATGAAAATCGTGGTCGGCTGACTCGCAGTTGTCCAGGGCGAAGTAGATGAAAAACAGCTGCCTCGCTGACGTCTGTGGGAGGTCTTGGAACCGCAGGTCTACCTTCCAAATGCGTTGCACGCTGAGCAGTTCATCAAAAGCCCTTAACGCGAGCTGCAGAGCCGAGGTCTGGTGGAGGAAGTGGCGTCCGAGGTACGGAGTAGAGTGCCTACTGGCAAAGTCTGGGAGGTTCGCACGCGCGTCCTCCTCGAAGCAGGTGATGAGGGATTCCAGCTTCTGTCGTGACTCGTCCGTGAAGCTCAACGGCGCATCGCGCTCGTACGAGTTCTCATGGAGAAACTGTACAAGCGCTCGTGTAAAAGCGTACTGCGACGCGGGCCAGGTGGAAGGCAAAAACGGAGCTGTTGATTGGTACTGAAGCGTTGAAGAGAGCCGCTGGCACGTGAACTGACTGGAGCTGGTCTCGAAACGTGGCCTCGACGGCGAGTTCAGAGCCCGTCGTTCTTTCCCATAGCATCGAGCTGTTCGCGAACAGCCTCCTCAGCCTCTCTTCTTGCTCAGACTTCGCGACTGCTGCGAAGAGCAGCAGAGGGTTAGAGCCGTTTAGCTTTTTAAGTGGCGCGCAGGGCCGCTGGTCAGCCGGTGAAGTCACCGAACTGCACCGCTGATCGCCTCTTGAGCCGGTAAGCGAACCAGAAGGGACGAGAGTTCGCTCATCCAGGCAAAGTCTCTGGTATGCCTAAGGAAGACGGACTCAAGCTTTGACAGCCACTCCCGGGCTGCCACATCGTGCCTGTTCGTCTGGCACAACTGCTGGGCTGCTTTAGTGAAACAATACGGCAGGGTCCGCTCCACAAGCCGTGCGCACAGCAAGGACCGGTCCTTGATCTCACCGGTTGTGCGGCCGAGAACGCTGATAGAAAATAGGTCTCGCAGACGCCGCAGCTCCTCTGGGAGGAAAGGCGCGATGTGGACGAGCACGAGAAATCCCATGTAGTTTAGCACGTCAATGGAAGGCATCGAGTTTAACACGCTTTCTAACTGCTGCCTCAGGTATGAGGTTGAGCGCAGGACAATCTTCTCGGTGCTCGACATTTTTGGGTGCGCAGGTTGGCAAGCAGGACCTTTAGGAACAGGCTCAGGCCTTCCCCGAGCTGATCATAGGTGACAACGGCGAAATGGTCATGAAAGCCGCCAGCGGAGTCGGTCGGACAGCCCAGGGCACCAAAAGCTGCGGAGACCTCCATCAGCTTTTCCGTGAAACCAGGGGGTGTGGGACTGGCGCCGAGGTTCGATGCAGCTTCCTGGACAGCATCGCTGAAGAGTCTAGTAACCATGTTGCTATGCGCATCGGCTTGGCACAGAAGAAATCGAGGCTTGTCGAGTTCTAAGGATGTAGCGTCCAAGTTTTCCGGATGAATGCCGACGTCCGCCGCAATGATTGTTGCCAAGGCCAGGTCTCGAACCAGCTCTGCACCTAATTTGAAAACTCCTACGCTGCCACTGTTTACAGGGGCCGTGAAGGGCCATGGTTCCAAGTCCCACTGCGCGAAGATTGCTTTGAGCGCCTCTTGGTAATCTACGGCCATCGGCACCGGGTCTGTGCAACGGTTGTATAGGTCCGCCGCCACCTGCACGTCCTTATACTGCGTACCGCGGACATTTTCTAGCAGCTGGCGTGTCAGAACATCCTGCAGTAATGTGTCCTGGGAAATAAGCGATGCTCGCAGCGGAGTCTGTGCGTGGTGCACTGTTGCCCACACACCGCAGACGTGCTGGTAAAAGTTTTCACACGGGTCTGAGTGTTTTTGGAGAAGACTGCTAATGTGCTGCGCCTCCCGTCGACAATAGTCGGACGAGCAATAGTAGACTTGGCCTGGCCCAGGAGACGATTTCGTTGTCGGCCGCGCCGTTGTCGAGTGCCGGTCTCCCAAGCCGCAAACGTAGTACAGCGCAATTAGGCAGACAATCAGGAGGACGAAGATGGCGCATGTCGTGCAAAGAAAACACCAAAATTGGGGCGGTACAGCCGCGGTAGCATAACCCTCGGCAATAGGAACGGCATGCGTTCGCGTAGTGCGTTCCTCCGCACTCATTCTTGAGGGACGAACTGCAGACTGGGACTTTTCACTACGCCTCTTGGATTTCCCTCGAGACCGCTTGCTTTCGGATCTTCTGCTTTTTTTGCCACCGGACCGCCTGCTCTGGCTGCTTTGGGGCGTTGCCCGGTCTTCGTCGGAAATATCCGGGGAGGGCGAAGCCGAAAATGGCGATTTCGTGCCTACGTTTGGTGTCACTGAAGATGTAAAAGGCTGGGACGAAGCTTCCTCCTCAGCGGACCCCGTAGCGGCAGTCGTCCAAGTGCCCTCGCGAGGAAAAAGTAGCTCCCCGGTTTCCGACCCAGTGCGCGTCGTGCTCCAATTTAACGGGCGGTACATTACTGCCGTGGACCATTGGAAGAAGCTCTGCGCTTCCTCTTCTGCACTTGGAGCAGTAAGTGCACTTTTTTTATTTTTCTTTTGCTTCGACTTGCCGTTTTTTCTTTTACTCTCTCTGGACTTCCTCTTGCGGGACGTTTTCTCCTCGCCCATTTTTGCTTCAGTCTTCTCGAAATCGCCTGTGGCAGTTATCTCGCCGCCACGTTTGGCTGCCCTGTGTCTTTGGTGTGTCCCCTTCCCTTCTCTTTGCCGTTTTATGCTTGAATCTTTTGTTTTTTTTGCTTTCTGCTTTTTCGACTTCTTTTTTAAGACCTTCTCTTCATGGCTCTTTCTTATCCGCTATTATGCCTTCTCTGTCTGTCTCTTTAACGCTCTTGACCTCCACTTCTTCACTGCCCTCGGGCACCTGCTCCAACGGCTGGTCGGTGGGTTCATCACATTTGTCCTGTAAGTTTGACTTTATCTTTGGCGTACCCTTCCGCTCAGGTTTCGATTTCGGTGATTTCTTTCTTCTCTTATCGCCAGGCGGCCTCTGCCTTCCGTCCTTACTAACAGCAGCAACCCGTCGTTTCTTTCGTTTCACGCCCTTTGCGCTTGGACCACTGGGGGCCTTAGAAGGCTCTGCGAGTTCTGGGCTTTCGTCACGTGGTGACTTCAGTTGGTTTTCATCAGCGCTTGGCTGTACCATTTCGGGTGACTGGCCTGGCACCGTAAATGTGTCTTTGGCTAGTTCCCTCTGTTTTATCCGTGGTCGCTGATTAGAAGGTGAAACGTGCCGAGGATGCGAATATTTCGATGTCCGTAAGGGTAAATTGCTGCGCGTAATCGGCTTGAGATCGATGCCGAATTTGAAGTCACGGCAGCCCTCCCCACCGGCTTCCACTACCGGAGCGACCAACAGGGTCTGCGTCTCGACACACCTGGTGGACACTTCGTCGCTTTCTTCTGGCGTCGATATCTCGCGCCTGCGCCTCGACCTGTTCCCTCGACGTTTCTGGCTCCTGAGTGACGCCTTGGCCTTGCTTCGTGTGCGCCTGTGGCCTTTCTCCAGCGGCATATCTTTCGATGGCGACGTCTCGCCTTGTTCCCGTTTCTTAAGGGCTGTGACGCTTGATTGGTCATCTACGTCGCCGCCGTCCACTTTGCCGTGCTTCCGTGGTTCACGGTGCTCCACATCCGGCCCAACGGCAGTGCCCTCGGCGCCAATGTCTTTGTTTTTGCGCCGGAACCTACGTGGGGAACGTTTCTTCTTAGTTGCGGTGGATATTTCCTCCCCTGCGCGTTCTGTCCCTTTTACCAGCACTACATCGCGATTACCTGCGCGAGTGCCCTCAGGCGCACGTTCCTCCTCTTCTGGACTCGTGTTATCCGTTCGATCTGTGTGGTGAGCCATTCTCCTTCCCGACACCGGGGCTCCGTGTGCACCTTCGGCGACGCTTTCGTCTGTAGCAATATGCCTGGCCATGGACCTTCCAAGTGCCCCATCCTCAGGCATTTCAGGACTCCCGATGTTCTGTTCCTCTCGCATTGCTGTGTTGTCACCCACTGAGTCCGAAACTGCGGTGTCTGTACGTTGCCCGTCCTGTTCGTTACCGGCGATGGCGTTTTCGTCTTCATCTTGCTGTCCTTCCTGACCTTTGCCTTGTGTTGCTTTCGCCGCAGATTTTTTTCCAAGCTCTCTTTTTTCGGTTTCAGCGTACGGTGAACTTTGGCCGCTTTTGTCCTGCGCAGGGCTTTTAGGGCTCTCGGGGGTCGGTGCGTAGTGTGGCTTCTGTGCAAAATGAATGGAAGGCCTCCTTTCCGTTCGCGAGTCGCCACTCGGCTTCATTTGACGGGAGCTCAGAATGGAAGGCCTCTTCACTGGTGGTCCTTCGCTGTCACTCTGTCTTGGCTGAGCCGCTTCCCCCTCCTCCTTAGGCCGGTGACAATAGTTGGTCGGGACTGTTAGGGGATGACTCGTGCTCGAATAGTATCGTGAAACATTTAAGCCTCGCATCGCTGTGCAGAGTAGACTTGACATATTTCGTAGGGAACTTGTTCTCATATTTGGGTCCGAGTGATTCACGGGCGATCGAGGCACCATTCCAAACATTTCTGCCGGTGAATTCAGGCCCTGTGCCTGGATCTGGAGGGCCGGGTTTTTCTTGAGCCCGGATATTAATGTTGAAATTATCTCCAACGGGATTATTCCTTGCTCCGTGCTTTCGTGTCCTATTTGCTAGCGATTCTCCTCCCCCCATTTCCGTAGAAGTGATATATTTTGGCAGCACACTTGTGTCTGAAGATTCCGCCGTCTCTGGAGGGAGAATCAGAGCGGGAGATGCGACTACTCGAGACACCTTCTGGGCTGCAATGTTATCGTGAGTGGCGGTTTTGTGTGAGCCCGCTGCGCCTTCGTCTGCAATCTTGCCTTCGCGCTCGTGTTCTACTTGCGGTTTTTTCTGCCTTTCTTTCGGCACCGGAGCAGTTACTACTATCTCTTGCTCTGTTGACCAGCTGTGCGTTGGGTGGGCCAAAATTTCGGTTGTTTTTGATAATGTTAAAAAAGGGCTGTCAAAATGCTCCCAGCGTTTCGCAAGTTCGTCCTCCTTTCGAACCCTCTCCTTCACTGAAGGCCTATTCTGGGGCCCTGTTGCATTGGGTCGGCTCTTGACGTCAATTACGTGAGGCAAAGGCAAGCTGGAAGCTGCTGCACCGGCCAAGTGCTGCTTGTGAACGCCTACGGCAACTCCGTCATCCGGGTAGCGGTCGTCCAGGAGGCCTGTGCGGCTGGCTGCCATGTTGGAGGTGGACGCTGCTACAGTGAGTGGTGTTTCTAGGCGCCCGTCCGCGGCGTCGCAATTCCGTGTAACGGCGATTCCCCGAGGAGCAGGCACCGATATTTTTGGGCCTTTGCGGAAGAACTTGCTTACGGCGGCTGTGACACTAGACGAAAGGCTCTGAAGTAGAGATGTCGTGGGCTGGCGAGCATTCGCGGTCAGTGACAGTTCGGAGCCGCTACTGGGAACCGATGGCAAAGAACCTAGTGGAGGACCGGTGGCCAAGGTTCCCACGTGCCGCTCGTTCGCCTGCCTTCCTCGTTTTCTCACGTCTGGTTTATGTATTTTGATGCGTACCTGCGCTGTCCGCTTGGTCGCAGCAGGCTTAGTGCGCTGCCGAACGGCCGTCGTGGTTTTGGTATCCTTGCTGGTAGATAGCCGTGGCACATTCGTATCCATTTGTGGCTGCTTAAGTGTTTGATTGGACGAAGTCGACACCTGTTCACTCATGATGGCAGGAAAAGGGAGCAGTCCCACCGTGGACTTGCCTCCTGGCGATTCCGGGCGATTTACGGCGGCAACGTCACTTGTGTCTCCCATGCCCTTGCGAAGCCAACCAGCCGAAGAGATCGCGGAGGAGTTTCTCGCCGCCTTAATTGGCGATGCTGTGCCACCCCGTCCGCCGAGTCTCAGAGCTTGCTGGTTGAAGGCCCGTTGCTTGACTTGCGGAGGGCATCGAGTGGAAGCGACGGTGGCCAGCTTCGATTCCTTGGACGTGGCCCCGCTGGAGGACGTTGGGTCTTGGGAACACGTCTGCATGCTCATGGGCGCAGCCGGAGAAGTGTCACCGCGACCAAGGGGAGAGGGCCGCGCTCGGGTTGTCTGCCGACTGCCTGGGATGGGACGCCCCGATCCTTGGCTCCGCCCACCGGGGACGGAGGAAGAATGGCCCGATGATGGGAACATGAGCTTTCGTCAGTCCACGATCGCAATGAACCGAAAGGGAGAGATCTGGGCTGAGATAAAAATTCGAACTGCACTGCACGTACTGATCGTCGTCTTCTCCTCGTGACGTGCACGCACGCTGGAGCTGACACACAGTGAGCGGTGCGAGAAATGGCTCTCATATAAAATCAGATTTGTCTGCTTTATTGTTTAACTTCGCGCAATTAAGGTGCGAAAAAAAATTCACTGTAGTTTTCTTACATTCTCGCGCAGATAGCTGTGACGAGGAATGCGGTTGGTGTCATTTTACGGGGATTTCGGACGGGCTGATTTAAAATCACGTGTAGTATTCCACGTGGAGAGGCACGTGCCCGCTTATTTGAACGGGCCAAACAATTTTTTGGGGGGGAAGAAAATTAAGTTGAGGCTTGCAAAAGAAAGATAAAGTAACCGAAATGTGGGGATAAGAGATGGTGGGCAAATAAATATATATATATATATATATCAAGCTGCCAGCAGCAAGTGACCAAGAAGAAGGCGCGAACAACTAAAGCGTTGGCACAAACACCCGTCCGTCCCCCTTATTTTGAATTCTTCAGCTTCCTCAACGATGGGCCTGTTCGATTTACGGGCGTTCTGGCAGCTCGCGGGCTGCCAGAAGCTTGCTCCTCGGCAGGAAGTTGCGTCGTGATTGGGATACACCGGAAGCCGGGACCGAGAAATCCCAGCTGCGACGAGCGCTGCGGAGCAACTTTTTCGCGGTCGTCTGCTACAGTTTCAGCGGAAAAATGTCGGACGACGCAAGAAGTGCGCTCGCTGCTCTCCCCGACGCGTTCTTTGCGGACCGCCGTCATCTTGACGATGAAGAGTACGATTGCGAAGCCGACGTTTCCAATGTGTGCGTCGTCCTCGCGATGGTCCAGCTGGAAGAACGGCACCGCGTACCCGTCTACGTGCGTGGAGAACGTTGTGCCGACCTACCTGGAGTTCAAGTACAGGAGACTGTTTCGCCTGTCGCGGCGTACAGTGACAGCCCTAGTCGCCGAATTTCAACACTTCGAATTCTACCCGGAATGCCTGCGAGGACTCCCCGAAATGTTTGTCCAGAAGACAGTTCTGATTGCCCTGTCGTACATCGGTACACAGTGTACCATGTACATGATTGCGAATTCAACGTGACCGAGTCATCTGTTCACGCCGCAGTCTACCGAGTCAACGGATTTGTTTATTTCTATCAGCGGACGGGAAATATTCTGGCCCGACCGAGCAATATTGCAGCTAAACAAGCGGGCGTTCCACGGTGTACGGCCGCTCGTCTCGTCGAGGAAGCGTAGGACTGCCGGACATGATCGGCGCGATTTATGGGTGCCGCATTTCTAGACCCTCGGAGTCCGAAGGAAGTTACTACAATCGCAAGAAGTTTCACTCCATCGTACTCCAGGGGATCTAAAATGCGCACGTGTTGTTCATCGACGTGTTCGCCGGCTTTCCTGGCAGCGCCCACGACGCCAGGGTACTGCGAGAGAGCCTTTTTTTTCTTTCCGGGGGAAATAAACGAAAACTTTCATTCATGACACGCGGACAACCAATGTACTCGCTTAGAGACCCTTACACTGAAGTAATAAACACAGACACTCTGCCTTCATCTAGAATTGAGACGCCCGTCCTCGCCCACAAGCTGAAATAGGCCTCCCATGTCTGCACTAGCAGACGAACCGCAAATGACCGTTTAGGCACGAATTATATGTCTCTCACTTCTCGTTAAAAAAAAAACGGGTTTGAAATGACAAAAATAAACTGAACTGTGCTCAAAGTGATTTTTCAGATCAAATAAATGAACTCCAAACCATGAAATCAGAAAAGAACGAAAAATATTCGCAATTTATTTTGAAACTGGCCGTGCCGCTCTCTTTTTGTCGTCTGCCAGCAGCGTCGTCTGCTACCTGCCAGATCTTGCCCGCTCGCCGCCAGATCACGAACGCCCGGGTGGCTCTGGCAGCTTACGGGTAGCCAGAAGTTGTCGACCCGAAAAAATCGAAGACGTTCTGGCGCCGCCGGAAGTGACGTTTGAGCTGCCCGAGAAAAACGAATGACCTGCTCTCGCCTCTGGCAGCCCGCAGGCAGCCCCTGGCAGCCAGAAGTGGAAAATAGAACAGGCCCAATGAGATCACAATCCGACTTGGCCAATCCCCCAGATTGGAACGCCGCATTTTTATCATGGCTCCAAACAACCCAGCAAGCCATTCCGCTTCAGTGTGTCCCTAAACCGTTTTCAATTAAAACTCAACCGTTATCAAGTAGCCACGCTCCGAATGCTAGAAATGATTAACCCTTGATAGGCAAAAAAAAAACCACCTTAGGCTAACGGCGCTGCCCTCGCGGCGTGTGTCGGAGTTAGCAAAAATCGATTTTGTAGAATTCAAATTTGGCGCCCTTCGAAGACCGCCTCATAGTATCTACAATGGCAGAAAGAGGGCGCCAGGAGTCCGCTAGAAGTAGGAGTTCCTGTATAAACATCCCCCTCGCGAGGGGCACGATCAAATGCAGAGCATTTCCGGGGGCGCACGACGTTAAGTAGTTTGCGTTACGTTAATGTTGTTGCACTTGTGGCAACTGCTCACGAGAGAGCGCTCGTCAGCAGTAATTTGAATGAGTCTACGATATAAGGCGCGTTCGTAGCGTCCATTCCGTATCGGTTTTGTGGCGCAGTGGGTAGATGATGATCATGATGGTTTGTGTTTAATGGCGCAGGGCCGACGAGGGCAAGAGCGCAGAGTAAAGTTATTAGTGAAAATGAGTGATTACCACAAAATGTAGGTATAAAACGTGTAAACTGGAAATAGTAAGATCAATAAAGATAATGGTGATGGCTGGTGTATAGGGCCAGATTTGATTATGCATGATAGGAGATGAGGTTTCAAAAACTTAACATCTGACAGATACTTAAACACGCGTTTCACAGAAACCATGGCATCGTCACCCAGAAACAACGATGGGTGTAGGGGAAATGTTGTCTGTAGAGTTCTCTGAAATGTTTGTGTCGTGTTGTGTCAAATGCCTTGCATTGTATGAGTATGTGGACACGGATAGGCCCTCCCCACACCTGCTACACAGGGGTCTTGGAGATCCCGTGAGCAGGTGTGGAATGTGTTTGCATGCGCGTGGCCTATCCGTAATCGAGCCAGGGTAACTTCGTTGTGTCTGTTGTGTGTGTCAGTGGTGTATGCTCCCAAGAGTGGCTTTATAATGTGTAGTTTGTTGTCAGTCTGTTGATTCCAGTGTGCTTGCCATGCTGTGCGAAGGTGTTGTCTGATGTGTGATTTGAGGTCGGTGTAGGATATTGTTGTTATGTCAATTGTAGTTGTAAGGGAAGCAGCGGGCCCGCCATTCAGTCTGCGGTCTCATTACTGGAATTCCAGAGTGCCTCCTGGCACCCAGCACACGGTCACTTCAAGGTTTAACGCATACAAAGACATAATAGTACTAATGAGAGCATTGACCACATGGTTATTAGACTTCTGTGAGGATATAATGTACGCACAACACTTAAAGAATCAGTATAAATTACAGATTTCGGAATTCGAGTTAGAACAATATGTTTAACTACAAGAAGTATGCCATAGGCCTCTGCCGTAAAGAATACTTGTATTTCTATTCATCGTTCTACAGACATTAAAGGTGCCACCATGCGCAGCACAGAAAACAGTGGTGGCAGTTTTTGAAGCATCCGTGTAAAATTCAGCACACTTATATTTGTGCTGCAGGGACAAGAATGTTGCACTATCGCGCTTCTAGGCACTCTGTTTTTCTCGACACTTGTAAAAGATAAATCACATGATATCGGGCGAAAGCTGCCACGGTGACTAGAAGTTCAGTAGGCGGAGGTTTTGATGGTGTCTGAGAACATGACATCAAGTTGTGACCGCTTCTTCTCTTACTATGAAAGCGAAGGAGCAGAGACTGATGGACGATGTAAGTAGAAGTTGAGATATGGATGTATCATAAAAAAACTGATGTAAAAGGATGGTGAGGCATTGATGAGATTTTAAAAAGCATATAAAGCAGGTCTGTGTAAGCTCGCTGACATTCTAGGCTCCATTTGTTGCACTCTACATACAGAACTTTCGACTGGAGCTAGTCCGAAAGGCCCCACACGGACAAGCGGAGCCCTAGATGAAGCACAGGGTCCAGCATTCTGAGGGATGTTTTAGTGGCTGACCCATAGACAGCACTACCATAGTCCAATCGTGAACCTATCAAGCTGGTAAAACACGTAAAAGAAGTTGTTTGTCAGCACCCAAAAGAAATGTGCGACAGAACCTTCAGGATATTCTTTGTTTTTAAGCATTTATGTTTTAGTTGTTTTATGTGTGGGATGAATGTGAGCTTTTCGTCAAAGATTATACCTAAAAACTTGTGTTCCTTTTTGACAGGTATCGAGACACCATTGAGTTGAATGACAGGATCCGGCCGGATGCCACGCCTCTTGGAAAACAAAACACAAGTGCACTTCCCTGGATTAATTTTAAAACCGTTGCTGTCTGCCCAACCAGCTAGCTTGTTAACACCAAGCTGGACCTGGCGCTCACAGACAGACAAGTTACAGGATTTAAAGAGAGCTGAAACGTCGTCTACATAGATTGAACAGGAAAATCGACGGTGGCAGCGCCTTCCTAATGGAATTCATTTTCACAATAAAAAGAGTGTAACTTAAAAACTCCACCTTGCGGCACTCCATTTTCCTGCACATTGAACCCTAGAGGTGCAGTTCCAACTCGCACACGAAAGGTTCTTTGAGACAAGTAGCTGGCAAGTGTGTTCATCATGTTGCCTGCCATGCCGAAGGACTTGAGGTCGCTTAGGATGCCATAACCGCCACGCGGTATCGTACGCTTTTTCTAGATCAAAGAATACTGTCACACAGTACTGCTTATGGAGGAAAGCATCTTTTATATACGCCTCTAATGCAACGAGTTGATCGTTGGTAGATCGCCCCGCCCTGAAGCCTGCCTGGCAGCTCTCGAGAAGACCATTGTACTCTAAAAAGTACACGAGTCTCCTGTTTATCATATTTTCAAAGAGCTTACACAGGCAGCCTGTCAGGGCAATGGGACGATAACTGGCAGGAGAGGAAGGGTCCTTCCCTTCCTCTAGAATAGCCACTACTATGGCCTCCCTCCAAGAGCGAGGAATGTGCCCCGAAAGCCATATGTTGTTGTATAGATGTAGGAGTGTTTCAAGAGTGTCTGGGTGTAGGTGTTGTATCATGGTGTATGTGATTTTGTCTGCACCTGGAGCTGAAGGCTTACACGTGCTCAGAGCAACCTTCAGCTCATGAATTGAAAAAGGAGAATTGTAAGAAGTGTGCGACTTGTTGTTATCACGCAGGGACTTCTTTTCAACAGATGTTCTGTGTTTCATGAAAGTGTTTGTGTAGTGTGCTGAACTGGACACGTGTTCGAAGTGTTGTGCAAGTGTGTTGGCCTGGTCTTCGAGTGCTAACCAGGGGCAGGCTGTGTGTCTGTTGTCCTTTTAGCTTGCGTATTCGTGCCCAGACTTTGTGAGTGTCGGTGTACGAGTTGATGGAAGTGAGGAAGGCGCGCCAACTCTCCCTTTTCGCCTCACGACGCACACGCTTCCCAAGAGCCTTTGCTCGTTTAAAGGAAATTAGATTATCTGGTGTGGGGTACCGGTGAAGGACACCCCACGCCTTGTTCTGGGCCTCTCGCGCCCGCCTACAGTCCTCGTTCCACCAGGGCCTCCTTGGGTTGCGGGACGCACTGGAGGCCTGGGGCATGGACTTTTCGGCGGCGTCGAGTATGTGTGCCGTGACGAGTTGAGCTGCTTCCTCCACGTGTAGGCGTTTTATGGTTGTGTGGTGTAGTTTAGATGTTTCTGTGAATGTACTCCAGTTTGCTTTTGATTCATTAAACCTGTTATGGGAAGATGGACTGCATGGGCCTTTACCTGTGTACGTTAGGGAAGTGGGGAAGTGGTCACTACCATATGGGTCCGTGCCCACGCCCCACTCAAGACACGGAAAGAGAATTGCAGAACCAATAGCCAAGTCAAGATGCGAGTATGTGTTGTGTCCTATGTTATGGTATGTAGGCTCTTTTTT
>CM023456.1:115576455-115581455 GCA_013339765.2 Haemaphysalis longicornis | reverse complement strand
ACTCGAGTTGAAGGCTGCCTTGGGTTCTTGTTCAAGTCCCACTGTCCCAGTCAGGTTGCACGCGCAAGCAAAGCTCTTTTGGGGCTTCTTTGGAGCCCAGGACCGTAGAAAGTTTTGCGAAAAGCTTTTTTCTGCATGCGACTGAGTATTTTGTGCGCATATTTCAAAATCTTTTCATTTTTATAATTATGTTTCTTCTCATCATATGGCGTAGCAAGACAGTGCAACGAATATGCAAGACCGCTGTTTAAATTAAATTTATTCTGCTCTCTCTCTCTCTCTCTCTCTCGATCTCTCTCTGAACAGCTGTCAGTGACCCGCAGCGGTGGCCTATAGTGGGCAAAGCGTTGTGCTGATGATCTGAATGTCGCGGTTTTGATCCAGGTCGTGGCGACCGTTTTATGGGGGCGAAAAACGGAATCGCCCCTAATTGTTTTAATATTTCCATGCGTGTTAATGGTCCAAAAGGGGGGGAAATGTACCCCGAACCCTCAACTACGACTCTCCTAAAACGGCGCCAGGGGTAGCTTCGGTGCGTAAAACATGCCGAATTTGAATTGAAAGGCAAAAGCTTCAGATGTGTACCTTTCATGAACGTGTGAGGTACGGAAAATCACTGTGAGGCCCCCCAGAATTGTCTTTGGCGGCAGCGAAAGCGCTGTGCGCACGGACCTAAAATCACTCCTGAATTTTCAAACTGACATCCCAAGCCTGCGTGCCTTGCTCCTGCGCATTGTGACCGGGTCGCCGGGCTGCAGAGAAAGCGCGAACTGAGTAGGGCCAGGGTCGTAACCAGCTGCTTTAAAACCTGCGCCATGCCGGGAACCGCCGCATTAGGCAGCTGTGACAGCGCTGTACGCACGGACCTAAAACCACTCCTGCGTTTTTACACGTTAGTGAACAGAAATGTAATAAGAGAGTAGTTGGCGACACACTGCTGCCCTGCAACGGTTTGCTCCCACTGTGTTTTTGTTGACCCAAAGATCTTTCACTATGACTAACTATTCTGCCAAACTCTTCTAAGAGTTAAAAGAAGAGTTCAAATTTGACCCGAAAAACTTCACTTGGAGGTTGCAATAGAACATAATGTCAGAACGGAGGAGAGATGCTCGCGCACGGAACTTGGAAAGATGAAGGCGAGTTTGGAATTTCTAAGCAAGGGTCACCCCGATGCGAATCGTCGACTTGAGGAATTACTTACCTATGCGAAAACAAACAACTGAAGAAAAGAGTTAAAAGCCCTTCGGAATACAGTTTTAGAGACGATAGTCTTTCTTGGGCTACTTAAACGCAGAAATTTTGGTCTGTCTGTATGTCTGTCTGTGACTCGATTCAGCCACCCGGCCAAAGTGAAACTTGTGGGAATCTTGGAGAACCGCCGCCCGCGATCCCGAGCCGGCGCGCGCTTTGGGAGAGACGCGTGGCGCTGAAATCGGTCCGGCGCTCCACTGGTTCGTCGGCGCCCCCCGAGAGATGGCACCACCGGTCCGTGCGCGGCATAGGCGCTCTGGCTGCGCGAACATGTGCGCGCGGAAAACGGAGTCTCTCGCCGGAGGTCCGGTCAGGGCAGCATCGGCGGAACAGCGCGGCGGTGGCGGATATCATGTCGCGCGCCGCGAGTGCCTGCCTCCCGTTCACAATCACGACCCGGACGGCGATCTGATTCGTGAACGCCATCGAGCCTTGTGCTCGCATGCTTTGGGAGTTCCCAAATAAACGGCTGTGCTTCGGCACTACTATCTACTGTGTTCTCGTATCGGCGAACCTCGCTGGGCTGCCGTAGGTTCGGGAGCCCGCGTGGTTGACACGCCGGGAGCTAGCGTGGTGGCCCACGCCGGAGTACAGTCAAACCCGGATACAGCGAATTATGCTGTATATCGAACAAAAATATTTCAGTTACGGAAATACACGGGAAACATATTCCCTATAACGAAGTTCACATCCGATATATCGAACTCTGCGCGCCTAGAATGGCCGCCGAAATGCATGGTCTCGGAGCGGCGATTGAGATGTGGATTGGCCGCGACCACGGAGCAAGAGTTGCGACTGAGACATTGCGCCTCGCACGGAGCGAATGACGCCCGACACTTTCCGTAACTGTTTCCGACGCGCGGGACTCACGACGGAACCCGCGCAGTCAGCGAGTCCGGGACCAAGACAGCAGCATCGGTGAACTGTGGGAAGAGCTCCCCCACATTCCCGATGATGTCGCGAGTGAAAGCCGTCCGACGCTTATAATGAAGCGCTTTCGGCACTCAATGTGCTCCGCCAATGCTTCTTAGATTTTGGAGGACGCGGACTCGAACTGGTGCAAATAATGTTTCGTGTGGAGAATGCTATGCTAGTTGAAGCCGCCAAAACGAAAGTGAAAAACAAAAATCACCGCTTTTTTCTTTGCAAAGTAGGCAGTTCAGGCGGAAAGTAGCTTTAAAGGGACCAAGAAAAGCCCTTTGAAATAGTTACAAAAGGCCTTATTGTCGCGTAGTACCAATATAGCGATGCAATGCCGTTGGAATTATTGATCTACATTCAGTATTAGCTGCGCCAGATGCAATTAAGTACACCTCTCCCCCCTTGCCGATCGATTCCTCCTCTCTCTCTGCTTCTTTCAAGGCAGCTGGAAACACTGGGAATATACTCGGTTACAACTCAAGAACGGCACCACCTCATGTAGTGCATCACTCCGCCAAAGCGCCGGACCCGTGACGTCAGTGCGCGTGCGTTTTGAAAGGGGTTTGCTATGAATGCGTGATATTGTCTGCTTTGTCTCACGCAGATTGTTTGTCGTCACTGGAGTCGTTTATAAGCATATTAAGTCCAAAAAATCACGGGAACGGCTCACGCCATGTTCAAAATATTCCCAGTAACGCCCTCCGCGTTACTGTTCCTCCGCGCGGAGAAACATCCGGCTACGGTGATAAGGCACAGCGGCAACTTCCGGACAAATAACGTGGGAAAGCGATAACAGACAGTCCAGCATAGACTACAGTTTAGTATCCGAGACAGTATACGGAAGGCTGCGGGAAATGAGGATAGATGAAAATGGAACAGACAGCTTAGGAAGCGACCACAAGCGGTTTAGCTTGCACTTTGGAGGCGCAACTCGGACAAATGTAGAAATAGGTACAATAGGAGGAACTAATTTGAATAACGAGCAGTTAAAGATCATCGCTGATAGATTGGAAGATGAAATCAGTAAATACCCAGGCAAAAATTGGGATTACGACGAAATGATTGCGTTCATAAAGGGTAAGATGAATGAAGCAAAGCAACAAAACCGATGGAAAGGGAAGAGAAAGCCGAGAAGCTGGTGGAATAATGAAATAAAAGAGGCTATTGACTAGCGAAGAAAGGCGTCGAGAGAACATAGAGAAGCAAAAAGAACTGGTATGGAACCGGAGGTAGTGAAGGAGAAATGGGATATCTACCATTGGAAAAAACTAGAAGTGCAGAAAATAGTGCAAACAAAGATCAAGCAGAAAAGCGAACAATGGATGGCAGAAATACGGAAGAAGGACAAAAGCGCACCCAAGAAGTTTTGGAATCATGTAAAATCACTAAGCTCAAAAAACGATAACCATCAAAAATTCCTGATTGATGAGGAGGGGGAACATTTAGAAGGACAGCACGCGTTGGCGCATATTCATCGAGTGATTAGTGAGAAGTTTAGGACAATAGTGGTAGGGGAACCTGCACCGATAACATCAGCGCCACAGAAGACTACGGAAAGGGAAATAAGTTTGAGCAACCTCGATTGGAAAAAAGCAGAGCAAAAGGTTTCCCCCCAGACAGCAGTGGGCCCGGACGGAATACCAATGCAACTGATAAACCTGCTTGGACCTAAAAGTAAGGAATCGTTTATGAGGGCAATAGATAAGGTTATAGAAACCAAACAAATACCAGAGGACTGGTTAGAAAGTAGGATGAATTTAATATATAAAGGAAGAGGAGACAAAGCCAGTATTGATTCATACAGACCACTCACAGTAACGTCAGTGGTGTATAGATTCATAATGCAGGCGATAAAATAAGAAATTCAAGCATGGATGGAAGAAAATGAAATACTTGGGGAACTGCGGAATGGATTTAGACAAGACAGGCGACTGGATGACAATTTGTTAGGGATAACGCAATGCATTGAAATTGCGAAAGCACAGAATAGACCACTATGGATTACGTTCTTGGACATTAAAGGGGCATATGACAACGTAAACAGAGAACGGCTGTGGAGAATGCTGAAACTCCAGGGATTATATGACGAGTTAGTACAGTCCGTCCTTATAGCTATCTATAACGACAATAGAGTGCACCTTACTTGGGAAGGACAGATATGCGCCCAGCACGTCAACATCCATCGGGGGGGACTGAAACAGGAATGCCCTTTGAGCCCAATACTGTTCATGCTTTACATGGCAGGGTTAGAAAAGAAAACGGGAGAAAGTCAAGTAGGGTTTAGCCTAACCCACATGCTGCAAGGCGAAGTGGTACAACAGCATATTTCGGGAATGTTATACGCAGACGACATTGTTCTTTTAGCTGATAACCAAACCGATATGCAGCGGCTAATAAATATTAGCGGCCAGGAAGCCACCGACCTCGGGTTAAATTTCAGTGCAGAAAAATCAGGAATAATAGTTTCAATGACGCTACCACTGACGTAGTGTCTATCTAGCAAGGCGAATACCTAGAGTGAAGGAATATAAAATATTTGGGAGTGTGGATAAACGAAGGGGATAACTACTTAATGAAGACCACGAGGAGCAACTTAAGGTTAAGGGAAAGCGAAACGCAGCTATAATGAAGCATAGAGCTCTGTGGGGGTATAACAAATATGAGAAAGTAGTAAGAGGAATGTGGAAAGGAGTAATGGTTCCGGGTCTCACGTTTGCGAATGCTGTACTCTGCTTAAAATCAGAGTTCTATCAGGCCTTGAAGTAACCGAGATAACGCTAGGACGTTTGGCCTAAGGCGCGCATGAAAAAACAAAAGCAGTTCAGGAG
>CM023456.1:115528762-115576355 GCA_013339765.2 Haemaphysalis longicornis | reverse complement strand
TGCGCGGCATAGGCGCTCTGGCTGCGCGAACATGTGCGCGCGGAAAACGGAGAGTCCTCACCGGAGGTCCGGTCAGGGCAGCATCGGTGGAACAGCGCGGCGGTGGCGGATATCATGTCGCGCGCAGCGAGTGCCTGCCTCCCGTTCGCCATCACGACCCGGACGGCGATCTGATTCGTGAACGCCATCGAGCCTTGTGCTCGCATGCTTTCGGAGTTCCCAAATAAACGGCTGTGCTTCGGCACTACTATCTACTGTGTTCTCGTATCGGCGAACCTCACTGGGCTGCCGTAGGTACGGGAGCCCGCGTGGTTGACACGCCGGGAGCTAGCGTGGTGGCCCACGCCGGAGTACAGTCAAACCCGGATACAGCGAATTATGCTGTATATCGAACAAAATATTTCAGTTACGGAAATACACGGGAAACATATTCCCTATACGAAGTTCACATCCGATATATCGAACTCTGCGCGCCTAGAATGGCCGCCGAAATGCATGGTCTCGGAGCGGCGATTGAGATGTGGATTGGCCGCGACCACTGAGCAAGAGTTGCGACTTAGTCGACATTGCGCCTCGCACGGAGCGAATGACGCCCGACACTTTCCGTAACTGTTCCGACGCGCGGGACTCACGGCGGAACCCGCCCAGTCAGCGAGTCCGGCCAAGACAGCAGCATCGGGGAACTGTGGGAAGAGCTCCCCACATTCCCGATGATGTCGCGAGTGAAAGCCGTCCGACGCTTATAATGAAGCGCTTTCGGCAGTCAATGTGCTCCGCCAATGCTTCTTAGATTTTGGAGGACGCGGACTCGAACTGGTGCAAATAATGTTTTCGTGTAGAGAATGCTATGCTAGTTGAAGCCGCCAAAACGAAAGTGAAAACAAAAATCACCGCTTTTTTTTTTTCAAAGTAGCAGTTCAGGCGGAAAGTAGCTTAATAATTGCAATAAATGGATTATTTTGGGTACGGTAACGGCTACTTTAGTGTGTTCGTTTTTGCATGTGGGAGGGTGGAGTCGAGGAGGGGAGGGGGCTCCCCGGATTGCGAACTTGTAACGATAAGTTCGTTATAGGTCGGTTCGGCTATATCGAACTATTGGATATACCGAACTAATCGCGGTGCATATTGCGATTCGCTATAAACGGGTTTGACTGTATTGGCGAGGTCGCCCCCAAGGAATCCCACAATATTCCACAAACTGAAGCTGCGCAATAGTATTATACACTTACAGCCAAATCTAAACGTCCAAGTCCATGTCAGTGTTCATAATTGTCAACACTGTTGAACAAGAACAAACATTACGCAAATGTGAGACAGGAAATGAATACATAAGTGTTATTTGCAGTGTTCCTTTATAAAAAATTATGGATTTCATTTGCGATAACAGATGAAATACTGAATCCACTGCACATAAAAACATTCACTCCGCCGCCTGCTGTCGCCCGCGCCACTGTAGTTTCTGGTGGCATTTTAAGAAATCAAACGGCAACAGTTACGAAAGGTTCTACGAAATAGGTTCCACGTTCCGCTTGAAACTCACGTGGAGAAGGGCAACAGGTTCTGTAACGTTGAAATGCGGCGCCTGGAGTCACGTACGCGCAACTTCGCCGTACGGTAGCGCTGGCATCGAGGCACCCATAAGGTCCCTAAAATTACTAAGTAGCGCCAACTGCTCCCTCCTTCTCCGCTGCCCTCCTCTTTTTTTCTCTCCCTCACCCGCGGCGCCGCGGTCCCTTTAACTCCGCGCGGCGGGGCCGCCATATTTGTTGGCTTCCTCAGAGCAGACGCCTCGCAACGCTTCGGGCCGCTCGCTGCAGTTTTTCGTGCAGTTTGCTCTTGTTTTCGCGCCGCATCGCTCTTTGGTAGCATTAATAGTATTTCTAGAGCCCCGTGTTACCAACACGCATTAAGTGAGGCTGTTTTGTTGTATATTTTTGTCTAGAAGGGGATATTTGCGGGGTGGATGCCGCGGGCGCATACGGACAGCGCGGTGTTTGTTTACGTGTGCGGCATGCTCAGGAACGGGAAAGGATCGAACGTGGACGTTTCAAACTGCTCTGTTACATAGTATTTCTAGAGCCCCGTATTACCAACACGCCCTAAGTGAGTCGGTTTTGTTGTATATTTTTGTGTAGAAGGGGATATTTGCGGATGGATGCCGCGGGCGCATACGGACAGCGCGGTGTTTGTTTACGCGTGCGGCATGCTCAGGATAGTTCGTGAAGGCGAAAGGATCGAACGTGGACGTTTCAAATTGCTCTTGTTACAGTAATTCCGTTCTTGCATTTGCGTGAGTAATTGTGGTCGTGCAAGCGCTGCACAGAGGGCTTGCGCATGTTTCGCGGTGACCTTGGTTCGCGGCAGTTCGAGCGCTGCGCTGGCTTTTTTGCGTTCGCGTTTTTTGCGTTAGTTGTTGATCATTAGGCAGCGCTCAGTATGCGTCCGCATTAGCTACTGACATTCATGCCACCTTTATTCCGTGCACTTTCCGGTGCTTTGACGCTGTGGCAAAGTTGTCACCTTCACGTCGTTATAGGCTGCTGTCAAGGTCAAAGTTCTCGCCTCTCCTCGTTGGCCTCGCCCTGACGGCTGTACTTTTGGCAGTGCGTTCGTGGCATAGCAATTGTTAGTCGTGCGATTGCGTTCACAATTACTTCGATTAAGGCCCTGTCGGGCATATCTGGAAAAGGCTGCCACAAAGAACGCGCAGTTAAAGAATGCGCTCAGCTTAGCTGACAATTAACGCTGTAGTGCCCAGTTCTATATAACTAGCGTATTCCAAGTCCAAGGCCAGAAGCGCGCTAACAAACGAAGCTCAATTGTGAATCCTTTTTATGCTGTACAGCTAACATTGATTAATTGTGGGCTTTGATAAATTACAGCTTGCTACAGCGAGCTGGCCGTGCCTGCACTGACCTTATTCGAGCAGCCGAAGGCACAACTACTCGGCATCGCGAAGGCTACATAAAGTGACGCCGACGCAACACTTGTTTGAAACGAGCAGCTGACTCTTAGGTTGTTATCGGTTATTATACGCTGGCGGCTTCGATAAGGCTGCTCCGAGGCAGCTGCGGGCCTAAAATGGCTAATTTCAATGGTACAGTGGCGGCGAAGAGAAGAAAAAACAAACAACACGGGGACGAGGTACTACGTCACTGGCTGTTGACCAATGGCGCGCGGCGTTGCCGGCGAAAAAGAAAAGGGCAAAAAACGAAGGAGGCAAGGAACGCGGGCGAGGGGTAACGGCGGCAAGATCTAAAGATGAGCGCTACCTTAGGCACCCAGCCTTGAGCAGTGGAACGCGGTAAATTTAAATTGACTTGAGCAAACCTCTAGCGTGCTACCTTTGGAGGAACGGGACTGGAGAGGAACAGCGTGAGGGGTGAGCGAGAAAGAGAAGGGAGGCATTTACTTGCCTCCAGGCTGGATGAACAGAATTAAAATGGAGGTAACGTCCAGTGTGGGTTTCTGTTCACCCAGCCTGTCATAAGCGCTCTGTCGTGGCTTCCCTCACCCAACGCGCCAAGCTCCTCTGCTCACGGCCAGAAGACGAGGCTGCAGATCTACGCCAAGTGCGCAGAGAACTCGGCAATTGCGGCTACCCCAAG
This sequence comes from Haemaphysalis longicornis, assembly GCA_013339765.2. Taxonomy (NCBI): domain Eukaryota; kingdom Metazoa; phylum Arthropoda; class Arachnida; order Ixodida; family Ixodidae; genus Haemaphysalis; species Haemaphysalis longicornis. Next base: position 115,572,747 of record CM023456.1, on the reverse strand, counting down.
CATTTCGTGGACTCCGTGCTACGACAGTCATCACGCCCATCAGAACCCGCTGGTCCTCCTTGCCGAAGCCGAGCGGCGATCCCTTACGTGCCGGTTGTGAGCGAGTCTTTGGCTAGGGTTCTGCGCTCGTACGATGTGCACGTCGCTCACGTCCCCGCGCGCAAGCTGAGGCACGAGCTGGTGGCTGTCAAGGATGGAATCAAGAAAGAGAAGTTCCCTGGGGTGGTGTACAAAATTCCCTGCGCCGACTGCGACTATTGCTACATTGGCGAGAGCGGCAACTTCGAAAGAAGATTGCGTGAACACAAGAATGACGTGAAAAACAAGAAGATTGCGTCGAATGCGCTTGCGGAACACGTTGAAGCCACGACACACAAAATAGGCTGGGACGAAGCGTCAGAATTATCGCCAGAGAAAGAAAATGGCTGTCACGCTGATATCTTGAGTCCCTGATTATTCAAACTACGCAAAAAACACGGAACCACAATGCAGGCAATCTCCCGCCTACGTATGCAAGATGCCTGGGGCGATTACTTCTACGCACTTCTTAAAAGCTTCGAGCTTGGCGCCTTTCCGCGCAGTGAACAAGGCTTCCGTATGGAAGCCGAAACGTCTTTTTAGCCTTTTTAACTAAACCTTTGGTCGGCGATAACCACATTCTTCAACTATATATCTTTCACCCGACCAGACGAGTTTTCGTCAAACCTTAGATTTCATTGCTCCTCTTCATCTTACTCCGTAGTCGCCCAAAAAAGTGCCCTCCTCCTCCCCAGATGCGTTGGGAGTTTCTCATGGTGCACGCCACGGCGAGGACTGTTGGCTGGTAGAGGTGGAAAAAGCACGAGATAATCACCAGCACGCCAACTCTGCCAGCGGACTAGCGTTGCCACCAATTGGACCAGCGCGCCGTTTCCACAGAAGGTGTCTTGACCAGCACACAGCAAAAGGGTAGCGAAGTTCCCCTGGCTGGCAATTTATCGGAGCGTGAGGCAATTGCGAAGAAGCCAGCGATAGCGGCATGTGTGCTGTACAGCTAGGCCGCACCTGTACTGTGCTCGGTCTCAGCAACTGGTGCCGCGCAACCAGATGGCGCAGCGATTAGGTAGTTTTGGCCACCATTCCCATGGTCCGCATACTTCAGTTCATGACTGTACGTTCATTATACGAATTCTGGGGATCGCTGCGTGGCCGACAAAGTACATTGCCAAGAAAAAGCAGCCTGTGTGTCTGAAAGTGTGGACTGCCTGAGCAAGACTTGGGACGAAAGCCGTGGACACAAACTGGATGTATAAGTCGAGTGATAAAGCACTTTCGAGACCATCGGATTAGCCCAGTACAAGCCAACAAAGAAGTTGGCTTTGTCGTACTGCATGCCATCTGCCTCATTTTCGGAAAAAGCCTCACAGGCGATGTGCAAACATTTCAGGCTGGTCAGCCTAAAATAGCAGAAAGCAAAAGCACAAGCCTTTTGAGCAAACCGAACCTATCCAACCTTGAGAAGGAAGTTAGGAAAAGCCAGGAAAGCATCCTGCAAGTGTTCTTTGCTGGCAAGACTAACAAACCGAATTGCCCGTTAAGGGCATTGTGACAGAAAAACGGTGCTGGCAAAAGCTGATAGGGAACTTACCGAAACGCTCACCTGAACTACTGGAACACGTGGGCCCTTTTTCAGTGAAGAGCTCTGTGAGAGTGGTTGAAGTTTTAAATGATGGACTTCCTGGAGGCAACGCAGCATTCTCGATCGCTATAGAAGAGCTGTTCCACTCCATCCTGCAACAAACTTTCCGTGGCAGCGCGTGAACTTAGATACTTGTGGGGCGGTTGCTTTCCAAAATAGCAGCGGCTTATCAACGGAGACCTTTCTTGAGCTTTTAACCATGTATCTCTCATCTACAGTAGTGAAATATGGTGATTCCTTGTTTGTACAAAAGAAGGCATGTTCCTGCCTTTCGCCGGTTTCCTATGTCATGTCTTTTTATCAAAGTTTGACCGCATGCTCCAAGAAGCCCGTGACGTTACAAGTGTGATTAGAATCTTCAGATATGTTAACGATTTCTTGATCATTTTAAATTTGAGCTCTAAGGACATGCTTTTACATGCGGCTGATAACATCATGACGGTTTTTAAAGACTGCTCAAAGCAACTAAACTTAAAGTGAGTGATACCTCCTGGCAACACCATTAGGTTTCTGGATCTGAGACTGACTTCTTTTTGCAATGACAAACATCTGTGCTGGATGTATGAACCCCGCTCGAAAAAAGGTCTTAGCATTTGGTTCCGCTCATTCGAAACTGGTAAAACGCAGCAATGCCAACATGTGTTTTTGCAACGCGATGAAAAAGTGTTTTCACATGATAGAACTAAACTTTCGCCAGCAAGTTGAATGTTAGTAGCTTCTTGCCGCAGAGACACTTTTGCATGCGGTGGCCGAAACCTTGTCCGGGAAGTTGAAACAGGCCCCCACAAATCCTGAATCGCAGGAAAATGAATGCTGTAAGGTGCAAATTAATAGTGCCCTATTCCCACGCAGTATCTTACAACACGAAAAAGGTAGCCCAGAAACATGTTGTAAGAATGGTACCTTCTGCCCCACACAAGCTCTCAAGCTTATATGCTCGTATACACAAGAAGCAGTCCAAGAAAAATTCCTGCAAAACGCATCACCAAACAAGATTCGTTGACTGCGCGGACCGTGTCATACACTCAATTCCACTTTCCTGCGAAAAGGTTTACATCGGCCAAATGGGCCGCTGTATTGGGGACCGAATTCGCAAACATCGCACGTGCCCCAACAATGGAAGGGGCAGCAACTTGGCGCAACTTGTGCACCAGTGCGGCGTGCCGTTGCAACCCGGATCTGAGGTGTGGGTCTATGGTGAGACAAAGCAGGAGTGAGAGATTAATGAAGCCTTCTTGACATATAACCACGATGAAAAATGTGTCAGTCAACTCTCTGTGGTAGTCAGAGAAAAAGAAACCGCTTTTCTTAGTGGACTGCAATACGTGCAAGATTGGTTTTGTGCCTTGCTTGCCTCCTTGTATGCATAGGGTGCGGCATATCAGCACATGCGCGAGCGAAAGGAATTTGTATTTAGCCAGGGAAATATAGTTTCAATAAATCAGTTGCGAGTCCAGTGCCGTCTACCTGTGTTTGTCTTCTTCTCTTGTGTAGCGTCTTAACACTCATTCCCACTGCAAAAACTATGAAGCAAGCTTGCCCAGCTTTTTACCTTAGTCAACCATCACTTTCTGACATGTTTTCTCATGTTCCATTTCACTAGCGTGTTATCTCTTATCTGATCACCTTGGCTTTGACACAGCTCAGGGTGACCTTTGAGTGGCAATATTTGTTGATGCAGAGCCTCACACTGCATCTAACTCTTCAGGAACCGTCACATCTAAAAGAAAGGCAGTGGTGGCTGTCACGTAATGGAGTTGTCGCATCCCAACAATAAGAATTGTTATGGCATTTATGTCGCATCCGACACAGATTAGGGGTGATCCACTGTTGTCGTTACTGGCACCCGTGAGGCTTAAACACGCAGGGCTGCATACCCGGGATACCTCTTGTTTGTGCTCCAGCACCAACCAATGTCAGTTAAAACTCCTTAACTGTAGCTTTTCCGTCCACTTTAGGGCATGAATTTTTGGATGTTCCAGATGAGTGATCCAAGGTAAGGTTGTTTAAAATCCAAAATGAGTGGAGGGGCTATCAGCGGAGTTTTGATGGCTGTAATCAGCAAAATGCAGCAACAGCTAATTGATTGATTGTAGGGTTTAACGCGCCGACGATGAGGCGCGCCGTAGTGGAGGGCTCCGGATTAATTTTGACCACCTGGGGATCTTTAACGTGCGCCGAAATCTCGTACACACGGGCGTTTTTGCTTTTTGCCTCCATCAGAAAAACGACCGCCGTGGCTGGGAATCGAACCCGCGACCTCGTGCAGCAACAGCTAATCAATGAATTTTCACTGACATGCACCGCAAATGCACTGCACACTGCTGGCATCTATAAAAGTGTCTGCAGACCACTGACAAAACGATCAACAGGAAGACAAGTCGAAGTGGTGTGAAAGGCAAACACAGCTGCTGGAGACTCATTTGGCTAAGTTGTGCATCTACCAATTCAACTTCAACCTTGCTGTTTAGTGGCCCTTCTTGGACAGTTAGTGGATGAGAAAAACTGCACAAAGTTTTGGTGACTAAACCATTGGGGATGCAAAAGCTCGGCATGGTTGCTCACTTGACAAGGTACTAGCTGAAATGCGCAGCAATATGGGCCTTGTGCAAGCACGCACTCTTACGGAACATCAAGTTGGGAAATTAAAAATTTCGAAGTTTGGTTCATTCGTTAGATTGCCTCAGAAATCATGCTGACACCACTTTTACCGAAAGTACACCTAAGCTCACCCACAACAGAACCTGATGTCATATGAGCTGCTGTGCGATTGGTACCGGCAATGCAAAAGCAAATGCGCTTATAAGCCCGAATATGTGTGCCGAAATAAAGGGCGCATTCTTTTTATAGCAGTAACAGTGATGGGGCAAACTGTGGAAGTTACGAAAGTACACCTAACCATGCACTGGTGTTGGTACTGCGCGCACTATGCACTGCGGCGCTTTGGGGTTGTCTCAGACGACACTGGCCGATTGGCGTAAGCGATGGTGTCTTACGCGACGATATTTGTCAAGCGAACACCATGTTTCATGAAACGAATTATTCTCTACCTTAACAAAAACAAGCCAGGTACAAATACGGTCAAAAACAAAGCAAAGGCAGAAAACGGCCCTTCGCGGTATGGTGGCGCCATCTAGGTTGACTAATGGTAAACGAGGCTCCGCAATCTGCCGCAGAGGGATTCTTATGTCATTGCAGATGTCGTGAAAACACGATTTGGAGGGAGAATCAAAATTTCAACTTAAATGATTAACTTCTCATTGAATAAAGCATCATTTGCTTCCAGTCAAGTGCTGGGTACACTATAAAACACGAAATCTTTCGAATAAAACAAACTTGTATCTTGCCTGCATGGACCGTTTAAGCTTCACCTTGGCATAGCAAAGATATGTGCTCCAAGCTGCTGTGTTCGACTGAACCACAGCCACGTCCTGCATGCAACTGAGCAGACTTGCAGGATGAGGACTTGTGAGAAATTTTATTTGAACACCATGGTAGGCAATGACAGACAATGTGTGATCACAGTCACAAAAACACAACAACACATAAAGCACTAGCAAAACTAACAAAACATGGAAAAAAATGCAGTGCAGGTAAACACTGCACTTGAATATGTGTGTTGAAATAGTCTTGACACAGAAAAAAACAAGTGTTTTTTAATGACTAAACAGGGCCAAGCCTCCGAAGAAATTCTTTCCACCCAAAGACTCGTTGAAGGCCTGCCTTAGAAAGCCAGCAAAAAAGCAAGTTTCGGGAAGCATTTGGAACTTCACTGATAGAAAGACTGCTCACAGAATCTCGCCCAGTGCTTGTAAATGCCAAAACATCGCTTCAGTGCAACAATTATGACAGTTTGGAACCCTTGGTCAGCATTGTGCGAAGCTCCCGCCCCTCCAACTACGTATGTACCAGGTTTGTAAAAAATTAGTGTTACTTGTCAATTCTAAAAACCTTGCAGCTGTATACCTTACTTGTCATGCTTGAACTGTTTACAAGCCGCCAAATGCAACTTGCCATTTTTCTGCACTATGTGTCGAACCTTGTGATCGCAACATCTTCCTCCACACTGACCATTACAAGAGATAGCACAACTTGGTGATGCAAAGACTAACAAAGCATTAGTTGCAAACCCTGAAAACTCTGGGAGCAAGAATGAGGCGAAACATAACATACTGCCTAGAAAAGGCTCCAAGCAACAAAGGACAGATTTGAAATGAATTTGTTCCACTTCAAAAAGAAAGCGAAATATACATATATAGATTATTAGGTAGGCACTTTTTAACCAACCTTACCATTTATTTTATGTAAAAAAAAATGACAATCTTACAATCTTGAGAGTAATTTTATGGCTTTTGCGGTTCGCCAAGCATAAAAGTAGAGCTCAGAGTATTTCAGTTTTCGTAGTTCCTGCCATTTGTGTTTTCCAAATGAGACGCAACCCAACTCTGTTTTCACCATTCACTACGGTAGCAACTATTTTTATTTATAGGTATTTATACCAATTTATATCAGCGGTTATATCAAGAGCTTTCAGCAATCACATCTTTGCAATAAGGTGCGTGCAAAGTGCTCAAGCAATCGCAAACGTTTTACAAAAAAAATTTACAGCCATCATCTTTTGCATGATCTGTGAAAATGAAATGCGCATATTTAATTAAGAGGTAGATTTAAAGCTTTGGAGGTAATAGAGGACACGAGAAAAGCATCGTGCAGTAGCACAGGATTCAGAAAATAAAAAGACCCGCAAAATAAAAACCGTGAGGTAAAGAACTTAAATTGTAAACAGTTTCCATGAAAGTGCTTTTGAGGTAGGCACGAACTGGTCGGTTCCCAAACTTGGAACAAGAAAATGAACCATCCTGAGAAGATATGGCATTCCCGCCACGTCAGTTGCAAGCTGCAAATATGCAGCGAAATAATACTGCGGAGAATGTTGCAAGGCACACACAACACGTGAACACAAAAATAAATGCCGTAGTACTACTACAATGCGTGCACACAAAAGATCTCGACGTTGAAGACGAATAAATTAAAACAGCATCCAAACTGGGCGCGTTAATGTTAGGCAAAAAAAAAAAAATGTTAACCTTGAAGGGGGTTGATACAAAACGACTCCTTGTCAAGTTACAAGACAATAAAAAGCAAAGCACATGCCAGCAGCGTTTGGAATGCACAAATCACATGCAGTCTGTCAGAAAATCCCCCGAGCTTGACTTCAGAAAGCTCTGCCTGTTTGTTGACCTTCTGGCGACAGGAGGCCAGGGGAACAATACTAATAAATGCACAAGGCTGCACTTGCCACTTGAGCTAAATGCAAGAAAAAATTCGAGACTCTATAATAAACTCAAGCAATCTTGCTGCACACATCAAAGGCACTGATGGGAAATCGCATGCCACGTGGCAAAAGACAACAGAAAAGATCTTGTCCTCGGCAAGACTTTCGCAGAAAGTCGCAAAACATCACGCAACCGTTGCACAATCTTCAACACTTCAATCACAAGGTCTCCCAAAATCCAGTGTCGTCTCTTTTCACTTGTCCAAGTACGTCAGCCTTTCGTAACGTCTGGTTAAGACTAGCTGAAGCAGCTGAAGAAGTACCAGCTCCGTCAAGACTCGGGACAGACAAAAGGCACATTAAAACGCACCCAGCCCTGAACCAAAGGGTAACAGCAGGGCATAATATGGCAGCTTTGTGCGAGGGTCGTCTTGTGACCACAACATTTGGGCTAACGACTATACGTACACACAAAAGTTTGACGAGTGTTGTAACCGAACCTCATAGTTGAGCCAACACTCTTGTCGGAAAATGGGCCACGCAGGAACATCGAGAGCAATGGTCTGGCAGTTTCGGCAAGAGTGCATTAGACCAGTCCGTGGTCAGCGGGTGCCCACGCGATGTACAGTCGTTGTTCTGGAAGCACAACCAGGTACTTGAGCATGGCGGACAACAGCTGGCAGGCAGGAATGATTTTTGATCCGGGAATGGCGGTCTTGAAGAACCACACCCTGCAAGTTGTTTCCCACACTTACTTCGAGCGCAGTAATGCTGCGTGGCTTCTCACCGAAAGACACCAAACGTTGCAATGAGTAGGCTTCAAAACAGAAAGATGGACGGATTGGTTTAAGTTCATGCTTACAAAGGCGCAAAAAGGAGGACACGGACGAACGACTGAGGTATCCACAAACGGGGGTCAGTATACCTCAGCCTTTCCTCCGTGTCTTTTTGCGCCTTTCTACAGATGTGCAGGCGTGCATTGTCCGCATCAAAACTGCAATAAAATACTAAAATAAAATAATAAATACAGAAATAAAATACTGTAAACCCATGTTATAATGAAATCGCTTCTTCTGAAGTGTTTCCCGCTCCCCACTGCACTTCACTCGGGGCGAATCATCTCTTCTTTTAACAAAGTGCTGCTCATAACGAAGCAAGTTTGCTGTCCCAAGAACTTCATTACACATAACGAGGGTTTACTATGCCATCATGTCCCCCCTTGTGCCTCAACACTAATGCTTACAGTTCAAAGAACCATCTCTGCACTTCTCGACCTGCAAAGCAGGCAAAGGACATTGCACAGCTTGCACACATCAAGAATGTAAATGCAGGAACATGCTTTGCCCTATTCGCTTAACCTGCATAGCCAAAACCAATGCTCTGGCAAAAGCCCACAGGCACTGAGCACAGTGCCACGATTTAGGTGAAGACTTCCATAAGAGGAGACTGATGCTGCCACTACTATTACGACAGTACTATACAGTCGAACCCCGCTACAACGACGAAATATTTCCGATTCCCGGTTAGTTATCCATAGAAGTCAAAGCAACAAAGTCCTCGCCCCAACGAACCATTTGTCTGGCTTGTTTTCGCTTCAACAAAATATTCGACTCAGCAGGGCTGAGTTAGAACATTTATAATACGATAAAACAAGCGTAATGCTAGCTATCTGTACCTCCGAAAGAGTGCGCCGAGCGCCCATCCAAGAATGATGGCTGCCCATAAGCAAAAACAAACTTGTAGATGGACGCCATTGTTTGCTGGCGATAACAATGTGGGTGGCTGTTTTTACGTGGAGCTGCAGGCCCAGTTGGACAAGCCTAGCTACAGCTGATCCGTATCTAGTTGAAATGCGCAAATCGGAGCGAATGTGCCCTGCTGGCGCTGGTCCGTCACGTTTGCGTTGTGAGCAGCTGGCATTTCAGTTTTCCTTCTACCAATCTTCAAAGTCAAAAGCGGATGGTGCCTGCCACACTGCATTTGTTCCACGACCATTGCCTTTACTGACACTAGACACCCCAGAACAGTTTCTCCAAAGGAAAGAAGATCTTCGTCGCGCCACACGAGCTCTAGTGTGGAACGGACCTCCCTAGAACTCGCTCGTGGGAGGAGGTCTTGCTGCGAAGACTCGTGTTGGTGTAGCCTCTCTCCCGCTGTTACCCGGGAGTGGCCACCACGCTACCATGCCCCGTTCGACCAGAACTGCCCCTTTTGCACGCTCCTGCCGAAGTGCGGACACTAAATGCAAACGCGCAGGACAGCACAGGCCTTGCCTGCCAAGGTCAGATGCGGCCGTGCCCAGTAAGAGGATAAGAGCTCCTGCCAAAAGCGGCCGTGCCCAAGAGGGAGGAAAGGGGGGGGGGGGGGCTTCCGACGGCCTAGCAGCTATCTCCAAGTAATCAAATCAGCAGATATGCCTTGTTGTACAGCGATATGTTTTGTGACTGCACTTCTCCACCCCCTCCCCCTCCCGCGTAACGCGCTTTTTACATGCAGGTCAAAAAACACATAACCCTTGGTGCGTTTGTTACCAGAATAAACACAACGTAATTGCGCATGACTCCTTTTTCTAAACATTGCATTATGCAGTCAACGACGCGGATAATACCCGGAATTATTCTTCTTGCCCTTCTGTGATGTGTTAGGGCAGGTTTTGCATCAACGAATTTGCGCTTTAATAAAAGTTTTTTGCACATCCTGTCAATTTCGTTATAGCAGGACTGTACTACTACCACTGCCACTGCTACCGACCTTGTCTTCGAGGCCCTCTCCTCCATACGCTGTGGTTGTTCACACGTAGGGCTGCCACCCCGGGAAAAGGCGGCTGAGGTTGTGAGGGTCGATGGCCTGCTGGATGAGCAGGTTGACCTGGCCTGCAAACGCTGAGGGGGGCCCCTCCTCCAGCCCCTGCAGCTTCTGCTCCAGCCGCAGCAGCATCCGTCGGTGCCAGCCGGTTCTCTGCACAGACGGGGGGAAATGGCCATTTACCAGGGGGGGGGGCACACCAAAGCTAGGTAGGCAGGGGTTCACAAGAAGAAAAACAAATGTGCGGGCTGCTGCAGATGCGTCATGAAGCCGCGATAGACTATATGGATCAGCGACTGCTTTCTGCAGTAAGAGGACAGTCTTGGTAAACAGCTCTGCCCTCACGGGTGCGATTCATGTATTCCTAACAAACTATGCCACACGCTAAGACAACTGTACCATCTCGCTGAATTTTGTTTCATCCGCTAACCGTAGATAATTAGCAACAATTTTAGATAAGTGATGTGCCACACCACCATTTCCACAGCTGTCTGTCGACTGGGGCACAGGAGAACAGATGCACGAGTTGCACTAATGCAAATTTCTCAAAACATATGACAGAGCAACTTCAGCTAGTAGTTCACTCGTTGCCGAACGAGAATTTTGTTGACCCTCAAATAATAAACACAGTCTAAATATTAACCAGAAAAAAATGTAGCCGAAAGAACCTGCTTACAAAACACCTCTACACCTGACATGTCAAGCGGGGGTCTTTGGCTGCAGATGCTACTAAAAAATTTGCAGAAAATCAGAGAATTGTCTACTAGTGCGTACTATTCTTACGTTGTTCAATCTAAAGCAGGGGTTCTCGGGGCATGTTGGTCTCAGGAAACCCTGCTAAGCTCCGTTAAATGCTAAAAGACCCCCCTTCCCCCCCCCGCCTTACCAGTATTCACTCCGTCCACGCTACGTTCACGAGCAGCTTACTTTTGAATTTATTGCACGTGAATGTCGACTTGCGGTACATTTGGCAGCACCTACCGCTTAAAAAAACCCGTCGTATAATACGAGGTGTAATTCGGGGACAGCAAAATCAGAAAAAAAGTTTTCATCCGCATATAATGCGAGGGTTAAAGAGCGCAGACAAACATTTATTTGCACTGCAGTTACTGTTCAGTCATTGTCAGTTTTCGCTAGCACTGTCTCCCGACGTCCGTTCAGTCATCGTCAAGTTCGCTGCCGCTGTCTCCTGAAGGTTGCCTTGTCGGAATGTCTTTCTTCCCACAGAAAGTGGTCCTCAGTGGCCATCAAGGGCATCTGACGAGCGTCTGACGAGCGACTGACGAGCTCCTCTGGGATGCTGGCCCATGCATCCACGATCCAGCCACAAAGCACCGCTGGAGAAGCCCGCGTCAAGCCATCCTGTAGCTGTCACTTACAGGTCTCCTGACCTCATCCACTCTTGGTAGCAGGACCTGATGCAGTCTTGAAAGGCTTGTTGATGCAAACGTCTAGCGGTTGCAGGCTGGGATGTCATTCCTCCTGGAATGACAATGAGTTCGTCGCGGGGTTCGCGCAACAACTTCTTCACGAAATCGGCCAGGTGGCAGCAAAAGGCGTCCAACACGAGCACTGGCGGGAACCCTCCAAGAGTGCTCCAGGCCGCCGACACCACACAGACTCATCCAGTGAAGCAGCAGTTGCTTTCCTCCACCCTGCTGAATGCTGCCTTCGGTGACGCCGAACTGCCACCCTGCGGCGATATTCCTGATGGTCTCGGCACATAAAATAACTTTTCTTTTAATTGCAGCCGAATACTGCCTTCGTGCACCCGACATCGTGATAGACTTGTGGTGAACGTGCCGATCCTTCGCGTGGTCAAAACAATCAAAATGGTGCCGGAATGAGAGAAGCAGCAGCCAGCTAACGCCACCGCAAGATGGCCCACCCTCCGCTGAAACCGAAACCGAAAGTGCAATTTTCGGCTGAAAACTTTCGGGATCCACATATAATTACGAGGCCATAAATTTTACATAATAAAATTAAAAAAAAAAAAAAAAAAAAAAACCTGTATTATACGCCGGGTTTTTACAGTATCTCCAAACAGGAGAAATGCGCATGGGGGGTAACATAAGGCCGAGATTCAAGTGCAATAGTTTAACCACGCGGCCCGCTTTTCAGAGTCTGGCTGGCTACATGCTGCTGGCGGGATTTATTTCGCAGCTCGCGCCTTTGTGTATTGCACTGAGAGTCTCGTGCACTCATGCATGAGTAATGGAGGTTCCTTAGATCGATCGCAACCTCGGGTTCACCATCCTAAGTTACTTGGTGAGTGCGGAACCAGGGAAAATTTATCATGGTTCGCGGAACCTCCGAGGAGGGGCCTCCGCGGAACCCACTTTGAGAAACCATTGGTCTAAAGTTTTAGTTCTCTAGAGCCAAAATATGGCTTGTTTTTTTTTTCTTTTGTTTCTTTTCAGCAATGATGGCAAATTTATACCATTTTTGCGATGAAAGGCGTTTTTTACTTCACCGGTTTTTTACTGAAGATGGAAGGTGCACTGCAAAGTTGGTCCGTTTACGCTCCTATTCATTCCTATTCCCAACGTTCTTTCATGTAAATTTTTTGTTTAGCCTTTTGTTTTTTTTAGGGAGATAAATAAGATGCATACTTTTCTGATTTTGTCAGATAAACTCGTGCAAATTTTTGGGTTTTTGAAATTGTATTGAACCTACTTATCTTCCACTTACGCTATTATAACAATTGAAGGTTTTACTTCTGCGAAATCTGCCATTACTGTGGAAATACAGGCGTTACACAATCCTGGCTGCGGGGGTACTAGGTAAAGAATGCTACGCATTAATATCATGTAGGACCGTGAGCGACCAAGTCTGGCATAAAGGTTTACTGGTACACTGAACTATTCCGCAACCCCCTGGAATTTGATACAGCGATTGCATGCAGCTGGCTAATCCAGGATGTCAACCCTACTGCCCATCTCCATGAAAATGAAAAAGACTGCAATAGTGCCACGCAATAAGACAGAGGTTGGATGGTCTGCAGACCACATTTGAAACCCCACACTGAAAAACTCCCTTAAAAAAATTAAAACGAGCGCAAAGGACGAGGACAGAGAAACACAGTAGACGGGACGAGTGTTGATGTTTATATGCAGAGGAGGGTTCGAAATAAAATTGTTGGTAGTGAGCGCTCGTCCCGTCTACTGTGTTTCTGTGTCTTCGTCCTTTGCGCTCGTTTTAATTTTTTGAAGCCATGAACCAACACGCCCAACAAAGCATTTTATGAAAAACTCCCGACCAGAGCACAAATTCCTCAGGGCCCTTTCAGGAGCAGAGTGCTTATTTTTAAAGAAGCTTGGACGGCGATGGGGGCTGCCCGCCACTCTCACACACTCACAGGCACTAACAGGCACTCACTCTGGTCGTGCTGCTGTGGTGCTGCGCCGCTGCCGCGGGCTCCTGGGTGGGGCGAGCGGCGCCTGTCGTCCCCGCCTCCCGAGCCGTCGGCCTGCAGGGCGGGCTGCCCGCTCGGGGCTCAGGGTCCACGAGGAGAGGGGGTCGTGCAGCAGCACCTCCACCACCGTCACCAGCAAGCTCCCGCGAGCACCGCATCACCTCCATGGTGCGCTCGCAGCACCTGCAGGTGGACAGGGCAAGAGGGAGAGGGGAACACGCATCGCTCTTTGTTCTACTGCCTGAATGAACGGGCCTTCCACTTTATCCATAGCCATGGGCACCCCTCTCCACCGCATCGCACTATATGGCGCACTGCCTTAGAAAGGACATCACCTGGGCAAGATTGGCCCCTTTGCAAAACCTGGAAAGGCAGGACGTCTGCAGTGACTTCTGCACGGTAGTAAGCATCTCGACATTTTCAGCTATCCGTGTCAGTGCTCCGATGCCTAAACCCTCCTTGCTGGCAACCGCCATGCTATAATAATGGGTGCATTCGCATAGGCTAACCATTTTAATGCAGATCCTTAACACTAATTTCAACTGTCTTTCAACCATCTCTATTCAGGCTTCCACCTGCTGACATCTGTTGCTGCTAATGACTGTGATCGTGAAAACACTACAGCATTATTGATTGATATGAAAACGCTTGCAGTATATGGGAAATTCACACCATAAAACTAAGTCTAAGCATACCCCTTCCATAATTAGACTGCTATTTTCGCCAAATGCTTTACAAGTAATCACGGCGAATATGATGGTGAAACCGATTTTGTTTCAAATATGCAGCCTTTTCACGATTTACTGTGGGGATGCCAACTGGTCAATGCCTGCCTGGGTATTCTTACACCAGCAACAAGGTCACGACACAGAAGTGTGCAGATGACTTTTTACGACACACACGACGCATAATAGTACATGTGTGGTGTTCCTCCATTGAAAAAAAAAAAAAGAAAAAAAAAAAAAAAAAACTTTTTGTTGAGTTTTTAGGACAAAAAAACTGAGCATTATATGAGATAGGGCATGTTGGGAACAAAGTGCAGGACTTGCAGTTGTACTCAGAACCGTTGCCACAGCTATGGCCTTGAATGTTTTCTAGGTTGCTTTTTTATGGTGGTAATGCCGGTAGTCATGGTGACAGCAATGACACTGCATGGATAAGGTGGCAGCCCATTGCACCAAGTGGGACAGTTCCACAAGTCTCATCCAGAATATTTAATTAAAGTGTCAATATTCTCATCGACGCAGATCTCAAATGTAAAACTATTACATGGAAGATTTGATGTAACCCAATATTCACCAATCCCCGCTGATCGTGCACTGCTCTGATCGTGCATTGCGCTGATCGGGCTCAAAAAACTGCAATGAAGTGCAATGCCTACTGATTGGCAACGCGTCTGGCGCCTTTCCAAAGTCTTGGCTGGCTGCACACAGCCAGAGGGTGAAATGCAGAGCGACAGCAGAGCTACACTACGCACAGAGCGCCCACCTTCGGAAGGTGCCCTCCACACCGCAGATCCCCATGCCGTCCACGACATCCCGGGTGAGGCGGAAACGGCACAGTCTCGGGCGTGTTGAGCGTGCGGCCCTGCTCGAAGGCCACCCCTGGAGGAGGAGAACGAAAGAAAGCCATTTTCGTTTCTGCACGACAAGCTACAACCTGCAGCAGCAGGCCTGAAAGACGGCAGCTCACCCAGGTCGATGTGGATGAGCTCTGCGGAGTGCTTGTCGACAAGGATGTTGGCACAGTGGCGGTCGCCCAGGCCCAGGATGTAGCCCACTGCAGAGAGGTCAGAGCAGGCAGCTTGGTCCCAGCTGTACGGCACTTATTTGAACACGAGAGCATCTATCGAGATGGGTCGGCAAAGATGTTTTCGAAACACTTGTGGTTGCTTGATGAGGAAAATCATGCACCCCTCTGTCTAACGGCGACGATGGTTGAATGCAAAGCTTTCTCGTGACTGGATTATTTGGTTGGTCAATCCCACATGGCGACTTTGCTGCTCTGGAGGTACGCACCACTTTTCTAGAATGCCCAGAGTAACTCTCGGGTGTGCACTCCGTAGGCCTAACGTTGGGGTTTGGGGCATACAGTGTGAATCGGTGCTTGCTGCCTGGCATTCGCTTCGACTGTGTTGAAATGGAGCAGTCAGATAGACTGCTTGCTTCAGTAAAGCGAGGGGACCCAAGTTCGATTCCGGCCACCACTAGAAACGTTTTTTTCTTTTACTTTCGCGCACGATCATTCATCATCACCGCCAGGAAGTTGGCTTTCCTGCAGGGCATACAACGGCATCAGTGAGGGAGGACACTAAAGCTTTTCACGGCAGATTACGCCACTTCATCTGGAGTGGCCAGGCAAAATACGAACGGAATGCCACATAGGGGGACCGAACCTCTGGGAAAACAAGCCCATGCTCCAAGCCTGGCAGAAGTCACCGCTTGTAAATAGGGAGCTACAAAACCCACTTGGGGAAGTCTCAGAAATTTACGGGGAAACTGCGCGTGCTGTAGATTGCAAGCTCCCGCAAGGGACTAGAACTACAGCCACTGAGCAAGGAACCGCGCGCAAAGCTTCGTAGTGGTGGGTCAACCGCTCGTGCCCACCTATGGAGCCCGTGGCCACGCTGTGGACGTAGGCCCGCCGGCGCTCGAACCACCGGCTGGGCTCGGGGAAGTGCTCGAAGAAGAAGTAGCGGAACACCGGGTGGAAGTGGCTGCACACCTCCAGGTACGCCTGCAGCCGCTCCTCCGGGGGACTCTTGTGCACCTCCTGCACGGGCAGGGTGACGAGAAGAACTCAGGAATTCGGAAACGGAGAAAAGGGGGTCGGGGAGTGTGGACAAGCGCTGACAAGACCTCTGCACATCAAGCAGCGTCAAACGGGGGTTAAGACTAACGAAAGGTCGAGATGAGGTGGCGAAGTGGTGTGAAAGATGGGAAAAACGCCGGTTTATCTGCACCAGGGTCAGCCGTATGAAGCTGATCGCATGTGCCTGAGCTTCATATCATCGGTGGTTTAGATGCCTTGGGGACCTTGCTGGGACTGCGGTGATCCGTCATAAGAAGCAGGGTCGTCGTAAGTCCAAGGGACGTATCAGCTAGCAAGGGGTTCCACTGTATTAGAGAGCAAGAAGGAATCAAGGAGTGGCGAACTTTACCGCCATGCAAGAATTCCCTTGTTTCGACATGAAGGATCACCAGTGTTTTATTAAACAGTCTTCATTTTGGTTTTTACCTATCTCCGAGCCAAATGTTTGACCAACATTTGGAAGGGGCAAGTGACAGCAATGCGCGTAGTTGTGTGCACATCTGTCTGTAAATGGTTACACGTGTATGTCGGTGGTTTCAGTGTGCGCTTTCGTGCACAAGTTGTTAATGAGCAACAAATAAACATGTAAGCTTGTACGATAACATGCAGCCATGATATTGATTTTAACTGCGGATGAGGCACAAAAAAAGAAGTAAACACTGAAATAAAGCTTTCAGGGAATCTGTTGAGATTTAGAAAACATTCTGGATTGTCCCAACGTCCCAGCTGCTAGGAGATGTCAGAATATCGCTTAGCCAGTTACACAGATGAAGAAAAAACTACAGGTACACAAATCCTTTCTCTATTGATGTGAAAACGTGCGAGCATCACTTCTCGCACGAGTTATGTTACTGAGTTTAGCCTTGCCGAGTTCAGCATGTTGCGAAACATGCAAGAACAACTTTTCTTTGTGTACGGCTTTACTGCACAACACAGCGCGAGAAAGCCAGCTTTACAGAAATTAAGATTTACAGCGAACTTTGCTGACCACACAAAGGCATTGTTAGAAACAAGACATTTTTTTTTTCCGGGGGAAGAAGCGATTTCTGGCCGATAGCATAAAGGCCGTTGTTATCCTGCCTGTGAACGAACGTACCTGCATGGCCTTGCGGCAGGCCATGGGTGCCCAGTCCGTTCGGGCTGGTAGCGCTGGTGGGGCGCCCGTTTGTTGGTCAGCAGGAATCGGAGAAGGGCTGCGTGCCCTCACACCACTGCACCAGGCCGCTGCGCCGGGACAGCGGCACCACCTGGGGGGAGGGAGGGAGGACAACACCAAAGTGGTCACTCTTCTCGTTCTTTGAGCTTGCCTGCACACAATCCTCGGCCACCACAGTTTTCGTCCCATGGCGACCATTTAAGTGGAACGGGCATTCGCAAATTTTGCGAGTACTGTAGCAAGAACCCCGAAATAGGCAGTCATTTCAATTAAAGAAAAGGTCCACTTTAAAGGTGCGCGAATATCCAATTTGAGACTGCGTATAAAGTTGAGCATTTCTGAGTATGAATATTTATGCCTTAGTGTGCATCGAGCTTCTAAACGTAACTATGAAAAATTGATTGATTAATTGATTGTATGGTTTAATGCGCCGACGCAACGCAGGCGATGAGGCGCGCCATAGTGGAGGGCTCCGGATTAATTTTGACCACCTGGGATCTTTAACGTAGCGCCGAACTCTTGATTACACACAGGCATTTTTGCTTTTCGCCCTCCATCAGAAAAGCAGCCGCCGTGGCAGGGAATCGAACCGCGACCTCGTGATCAGCAGACGCAACACCTTAAGCCACTGAGCCACCGCGGCGAATGTAGTTATAGGGAAAAAAGAAAAAGAGAGAGAGAGAGAGAGATGAGAGAGAGAGAGAGAGAGAGAGAGAGAGAAATAATTTCAAGGCTTAACACATTTGAGTGTTCATGTACTAGTGCTTGATAAGAAAGGGAAACAGAATTTCAATTAAAAGTTTAGACAACACAGTGAAGCCCAAATTTGGCATACACTGCCATGAAGATATACGCAATCCTCAAGTGCTGTGAATACAGGAAGTATACCCGGACTGTTCCCTCTAGTTGTTAAAAAGAAGTTTATAAGCATACTAGTGGCTGGTACGATCAGCATCTCACTGCAAGCATAGCCAACAACCAATAACAGTTCCTTACTTGTTCACATCGTCATAATAAGTAAATTTTTTTTGGGGTTACGAATGTTACACAAGAAGCATTCCACTTGAGCTAACACCCCACACAAGAGTTGGCGCACACTTGTTTCCACAGCGCTCACACATGTTAAGCTTCCTTCGGAGCTCTGCCATCATTCAGAGCCGACATTAGGGTCAAGGAAGGTTCTCCGCTCACGGTTGGTCAACTGAGTCCCTGAATTCAAACCAATAAGTTCTAGTGCCCGCAACGCAAGCGTGCTGTGCAGAAATACCTTGTAGGTGCGCATGGCCAGCCTTCCCCCCGTGTGCCCCTTCTTCTCCTGGTCCAGCAGGCGGTTGACCAGGCCAAAGGCCTGCTGCATCACTGCATCCTGGCGCAGGTCGTCCCGGCCCTGTGGAGGACACGTACGCATGACAGCGTGTTTCCAAGGACCACACTCGAGAAACTTCACCTGGTGACAAACTGGGAGCACCTTCTCAAGGATACGGACACACTAAAAGGAAAAACTGAGAGCAAGTATAGTGTACACACAGGATGCATATATATATATATATATTGCCGCGAACCATGCATTGTGTTTATTTGTGTTTTGCTTTTACCGACAGGCTGCACCGGTGTTATCTCTGTGCCAAGGGAAGCGCCTGTTTCCACTCTTTCTTTCTGTGCCGCATGTGTTATCTGTTTTGATAGGGAGAGCATTCCGATCTAACGTGAACAGCCCAGAATAATCTTCTTGGATCTACAATGTTCTAGATGGGAATCGACGGTTCGAGAACCACGTGCGCCGAAAGATAAAAAGCCTGCAGAGCAGAAGCCGGGGCATTCGACTCGCCGTAGCTTGCATGCGTACGTCACTTTGTCGACTGCTGGTTCGCCGCCTCTGTACAGTAGAATCTCGATGGTACGAATCTCGCGGGACCGCGAAAAATATTCGTATCATCCGAAATTCGTATGAACCAACACAGACCAAAAAATTGAGCGCTGAAAAATTTTTTCATTTATTTCTTTTCTTACTTTCGCGTGAAGAAATCCGTGATTTTTTGCTTTTTTTAAACCCCCATGTCGCAAAGCAGCCCTGTCTGGAGCGCGTAACTCTTCGCCTAGCTTCACGCTTGTCTCCTCAGTGTCCTCACTCACAGTGCCCAAGCTTGCTACATGCCGCAACAGTCAAGCGTGAACCGCATGGCGCGTTTTTGCACGCGATTCGCACGCCTCGGCTTTGCGCGCACTGTATTTTCACGTCCGCATTGACGATTTCGCGCCCGCGGTATCTCCTACCTCGGTCAGAAAATGACGCTGACGACTTGCGAAACACTCGAGACAGCTGGCTGGCTCCGCCCGAGATATTTAGGCTTAGCACTCCGGCAGATATTTTATGGGCGCTTTCACTAGCGGCGCGGATGATGTTTTATAGTACCGTTTTCGCCAAAGTTATCAGCTCCTTTACTGCACAAACAACTTCATGTCTGCCTTGAGCGGCATTTTAAAGAGCGGCTAGAAGCGGTTGCTCGAGCGGCCGTGCCACTTCGTGGCCGAAGCCGCCGCCATGTTGCCGCCGCCGGCCGCGGCGCACGCAGGGTGCAAGAGGTTTTGCGGCGTGCATGGGGCGTGCGGGGCACGTTTTCGCGAGCAGAAAACAACAGCCCGGCCGTTTCTGAGAAAGAAGAGTGACAAATGGGGAGAGAGAGCCGTCACTTGCTTGTTCGGCAGTCGGGCGCCTCGCCGGCTCGTTCGTATCATCCGCCGGGCCGCGCAGCCCTGTTCGTAACCGCCGAAATTTTTCCCATTGCAAAGAATGCAATTTCGCCGGGACTTTTCAGAAATTCGTATCATCCCGAAATTCGTATCACCCAGAATCGTATCATCGAGATTCCACTGTATTCTTTGAGTTTTTAGGGGAGCACAAGTTCGCTCCAATAAACGTGTTTTCCTCGAAGACAACTGCGTCATCTGTGGATTCATGACAATATATATATATATATATACACACACATACATATATACATATACAGTTAGACCTCGATGTAACAAAGTCGGTATAATGTAAAATTTGTAATTTACTTCGTTACATTGAAATTTTGCTACATTGAAATTAATGAAGATCCCGTGAAGCGTTTCCTGCAAAAGAAAACGTGGCCCGCTTACACGGCTGGCGCACTGTTTCCGTTTCTATCGGAGCTTAATTATCGCATGGAGCAATTTCTCCCCGCAAAAACGCGCCCTGCAAGCCACAGGCGCGCTGACGCAGCCGCAGAGACCACACGCGCCATGCGGGGAGCTCCAGCGACCGCTTCTAACCGCTCACTGAAACGCAAAACGAAGGGCAAGCGAGAGGGGCATGCGAGAAAAAAAGCGGATAACGTGGGCGAAATTTTCACTGTAAAACGTCATACGCGCCGCGAAGTGGTGCGGGGTGCTCGAGTGACCGAAGCAAGCCGCTCAAGGCGACGCGAAGTTGCTTGTGCAGTAAAGGAGCTGATAACGTGGGCGAAAACAATACTACAAACCTTCATCCGCGCCGCGGTGAAAGTGCTCATGAAATACCGGTCGGGGTGGTAAGCCCAAACATCTACGGCAGAGCCAGCCGGCTGTCTCGAGCGCTTCTAAACTTTCCCCATGAGGTGCGCGCTTCCCCATTGGCGCAAGTTGTCATGTTCCTCCCACTGCCGTGCGCGTTGCGCGTCATTTTCTGACCGAGGCTGAAGCTGCTGCCGTGGGCGCGCAATCGTTGATGTGGGAGTAAAAAAATTGCACGGCAACGTCAACGTGCACGGATCGCGTGCAAAAACGTGCTATGCCGTTCACGCCTCGAGTGTTGCGGCGTGTAGTGAGCTGGGGACCGCGAGTGAGGAGACGAGTGCAAAGTTTTACGCGCTCCAGAAAGGACTGCTTGGACAATGGAGGTTGAAAAAAAGCAGAAAAACATCACGGATTTGTCACGCGAAAGTAAGAAAAGAAATAAACGAAAACTTTTTTTAGTGCTCAATTTTTTGGTCTGTGTTGGTTTATACGAATTTCGGATGACGGTTTGTATCATCGAGATTCTACTGTAAACAAAAAAACTGCATGCGCATTACAGCAGCGAAGCAACGTTCTCATATTGCTGCTGGAGGTTGAGTGTTCTGACCACTCGCCTACTATCCCAAGGAACCCATACACAGTACCTTGACGAGCTGCTTGTAGCTGCGGCCGTCCTGGCCGAAGCACGTGACCACCTTGGGCATGTTGATGCCGCCAGCAGAGCCGGTACTCGGGCGAGAACTTCAGGATGCCTGGCAGGTTGCTGTACGAGGCACCGCGGTTCCACCTGCGTGCCGAGTCAACCGTTTTGGGGTAGCATGCACGCAGCAGCTCATGGACAGAGTGGTATGCGAAAACAAGTAGGACTGAAAAGATGCCTCATATACAGGGAAAGCTGCATGTGAAAGCAGTGGTGAAGCCTTACCGAGCACGTCTGTGTCAGCACCGGTATCTTGTCCACCTGACCGCAGCTTGAGCAGGGGAGTGTCCCGAGGAAGCTTCACGCACGCTGGGGTAGCGGAAAAACGGGAGAGTATATTGTCAGCCTGCGACAACTAAAGCGATCTCTCGCCCTGAACGTTTCCTACTGCATGCCAGTACTTTGCCGGTAATTTTCTGCGCACAGCTGAATGGGCAATATTATGGGGTCACTTCCAATGATTCATTAGTATGCCATTTCAGTGGAACAACGAGGCAAAGTGCAGCAGCTTCTTATTAGTATGCCACACGACTCCAATTTCAGCAGAAAACCAGCCTATGCAGGCTATGGGGTCACACAGAGAAACGACGCAAAGACTGCGTGGCAGCAACTTTCTTGCATGCTTGTCAGTAGGTATGTGTGCATGTGCCTCTGCTACTCTAGTATGCCTTGTATAACTTAAACATGAGCCCCAGGACAGCCATGTTTTCCACCAAACTACTTTGTTCCAAGAGTAAATAAATGCGATGGTGGCAACTGTACTAGGTGTTCATGTACTGCACTGGGGCCCTTCCTGTGGCTACTCTCTAGCACCATCTGCCGAGAGCTGCTGATTTCTTACAGTTGTGCTACTGGCGAACAAGCACAGTCGGATAAGTCCCCCCACTCGAACCAGCTTATTAACCTACTTCGTCCCAATGCACTCTGTAGGTCCAGCCAGCTGTTCTGCAATTGATCTGCAGCACGTCAGGATTGCACCTGTAAGCCTTTTTCTCTAAATGAGAACCCCAAGATGCCTGAAGTACAGGCTACCAGACAGTCATGGACGCACACTGCATGAAAGTATCGGCACACTCGAGAGGTGCCCCTTTACTTTCGAATATGGGTTAACAAATGTCACTCAGTGTCTAACGTAGCACTAAGATAGCTACACAACTTCTCATCCCTTCAAAAGATATCCATGGCAGGAATCGAAGATATGCCCCGTTTATTAACCATAAACTACGCTTGATTATATCACACAATTAGAGATGTCAAAAACAGGGCGACAACCCTCCAAGGCAAGCCCCGCAGTCAATGATTGATGCCACTGGGAAGAGCCTGTACAGAATGACTGACACTGCTAAAGGCAATGCAGACGTGAACCTGAGCTCGAAGTTCACCATCAAAAGTGTGCACAGAACCAATGGCCATGCTCTTGCATACACGGAATGTCTCTCCCAGGTTTAAGTGTACTGTTCTGGGGATAGGCAGGCTTTCCACCATGGTGGTGAAGGTGCCGGCCATCACCACTGCGGCTCACCAATGCACAGGTCCGGTGGTGCGACTAGGACGCCGCAGCCTGACGCGAGGTCAGCCCGCTCCTACCCAGGCTTGGTAGGCATAGTCGGGGCCTGGCCACGTTTCCCCTGGCTTGTTCCTCCAAGATGGTGTGCTGCTTTCTTCTGGTTCTTTGCCCTCTCCCCCTGAGCCCTTTGTCCTGAGCTCAAATACCTTCTTTCCCGCAGTCGTGGCATACTCAAATAGGTTTTGCTGTTTTCGCTTCACAGGTCGTTACCCTATTCGCCGTTCAAATCCCGTTTTGTTTCATTGAGAATTTCTCTGATTTGCCTGTTTTTTGGCGGTAAATTCAAATTCGTTCCTCCTCCGCTTCATCTTTGGCTCCACCTTTGCCCATGTCATCCCAGTCCCCTCTCAAATTGCCCCTTAAACCATGACAACACTGACGATATGGATGCCGTGGACACCACAATATTTGCTTGGCACAGCCATATGCGATTATACCACTGACAAATGTGAGCGGAAAGAGGTATACTTGTCCTGTTTCCTGTAGATTATGAAGGAAGATTGAAAAAAGAAAAAATGACACCCCGGCACAGAGTGCGGCAAGCAAATGTCATGGCTTCGAACTCTGCACTCGGTGCATGACACCCCGTGGCGAAGAGGGTGCGGCGTCCGTTGTGCAGCAGCGTGTCCCACGCACCTATGGGCTGTCCTCGGGGAGCGCTGGGCGGGTCCAGGTATGCCAGCTGGATGTAGGCGTCCATGAGGCGCTCTAGCTGCGGCAAGATGGCCGAGCACAGGCCGCCACCCTTGCGCAGGTGTGACACCAGCGAGCGCGCACCTTCCACCCGCTCCTGTAAAGAAGAAAATAATTACCAAGAGCTCAACCTTCGGCTGCACTGGTTCAATAATTCCAGCGTCACTCCGAAACACAAAATAACAAGATGCGCTGATAGGAGTACGGATAGAAGAACAGATGGAGGCCATCGGGCCCGCCAAGAGCAAAGTCGTTTGCCTAGATCGAACAGACATTTATCATTCCTCTGTAGCCATTCGCCACCGTGCCAGGTTTGCATAGCTTAACTCTTCCGTGACCATGGGAAAATTGACCAATTTTTAGGGATCCAAGAAAACATTTTCTTTTCGGCTAAAAAAGTTGTTTAGGCCCCAATTAAAGGAACACAAAATGCAGATTATTTTAACGGCCTTTCAAATAACACCAGCTTTTAAAATGTTTTCATACATCCCAGTTGTGAAAGTAAATATCAAAATCAAAATTCTTGTCAAGTTATCAAAGAAAATGATAAAAAGGAGTTGTGTACACAAACCACCGGTAGTAGAAAAAAATACATGTTGTAGGGAAACATTTGAAAAACATGCCCTAGAAAAAATGTCGACTTGCGCGGAACAGTTTCTCAGATATATATATATATATATAAAAAAATGTTAGCACGCGTGGTGCTCGTGCCATGCGGTGAAGCCCAACCTCTATTTCAAAATGTGCAATTTCGGGTGGTGTTCCGGTGTCCACCCCTAGGCGAGACAATTTTTACGCCTGCTGGTGGACCTTCCTCTCTTCCTAAAGAACAATACATACATACATACGGGTGGTTCCCTGGAAGAAATCTGGTGGTTTGACATTATCAGAGGCGCCAATTTGCCCCCACGTAACGTAAAGACATCTTGTCAATGACTGGCTTTGCATTTACGGTCAGCACAGTATTTGGGACAAGCACGCAGTGCAGAAAAACATGCATAAAGTTGAAAACGTGGTTGAGGCTCGTAGACACTCACTGTCGGTTATCTCTCAAAACATAAACTTGCGCCTTATTATCATCTTCTGACTTGCTATTGTACCCTTGCTTGTAGGAATGAGGTGCAATGTGCTGGAATCATGACCTGCAAACTTTGGCCGAGTAGCTGTTGCGCGATAAAAAAGATCAGCACTATGAGCCTCCTGCATTGCAGCCCCACCTAAAATTTTTGAAATGAAACAGTACAAAACTTACTGGAGACTCTTTCAACTAAGAAGCAACACCAGACACCCAAAGATACCCTAGTATGGAAACGAAACTGGCAGGCACACATCTGGCGGTGCGCAAGGTCGGTTTGAAGCGGTCTCCTCGTCGAAACAGATGTCTGGCGACTCGGTGTTATCTTTTGACTTGCATCGGAAGTTATTATCGCAGAAATCTGGTTAAGGTTGGGTGAAATCAGGAGCGGCATGCTTTGTTCAAGGATCAGTCGCGGACGCTCAAGGCGCCATGGCAGGTAGGTTTGAAGTTGGGTAACTGCGTGGTAGCGCCAAATATGAGTTTCGCGATGCGGAAACGAAACCTAAACTGTTGTAAGCTGTTCGTGAATGGTCATGTGGTAAGTAGAACTACAACATAATTTAGAACAACGTGTGCAAAGGCAATAAAACTGCCTAAAATCATAAAGTAGCTTTGCAAACAGGCACTGCTTGACATTTTCAGCTGACTTCAGGGATTATTACTGTTAGAGTTCAAACCTGGCGATTGAAAATCATTTTTCGATTCTCCATCGGTGCCCTGATAACAAAAACCAAACGATGATGCAGAATAATTACGAGTGGCACGCATTCTTCGTTGGTAGCAGTGACGTGCGATGACCACGCCCCTTTTCCACACCCAGGTGATGCAAGCGCGTGTCGAAAATCCCATTTTTGTTGCAAAAATGAAAACAAAACTGATTGCGAAAGGGCCTTTTCTGAGCTAACTCTGAATAGCTTTACTTGTTCCAGCAACATGCGTAACGCTACGAAAAGGGGCTCCCAAGGTATCATTCAAATATAACGATTTTGAATAGGCGTGGTAGCGAAAGAGTTAACACAAGCTATCAGTGCCATGTGGTGAGTGCACTGCACTCAGGCTATTAATATTGTAACATGCGTGAATATTTAAAACTCAAATACTTCATGAATAGGGCTTGCTGTTCCATTCGATTCGCTGCGTAGTTTTACCATTCAAAGTAGTCGAATATTCGAGATTTAAGAATATTGAAAAGTTGGCTCCGCTACATGACGTGCAAGCTTTCAAGCTTCACTGCACAACATTTCTCTTTATATTGGCTTTTTCGCAGCGCACCGAGGCCGTGCAGTAAAGTCAAACTTGTGCAAGCCTTGCATGAAACAAGCGTACGCTAACTCTGGTGTACATCAGCTGAAGTGAAATGAGACATCCTGTAAATATAGCAGCATGAGTAATTAATTATTGAGTAGTTAATTTATTAGTTGTTGGCAACCCTTGAATTAAGGTCACACCATCAAGCATTCAGATCTACTAAGTCCTGACAAGGTACCTTTCTGTTTCTTTACCTATGTTTTAGAAGCCTTGTAAACACTAAAGCAAATATATTTGCATTTGAAAATGTTCGATTCGATTTGCAATCAGCTTTACTGTTCGTATTCAAAAAGGTTTGACCCATAGTCAGTTTTTACACTTCGAATCTGATTTGCATTCCTAAATTTCGTATTTGCACAACTGTAGGTTTCAGGGTAAAATTTTTGCCCTGCAAAGGATATTGGAGGATTTCCGTTTTGGCTTACACGCTAAAAAACTCAAAGCTAGTTCCTGCCTGGAAAGATATGGTCAGAACATGAATGTGACGACAATAATAAAATTACGCCCATCTTCCCGCGAGGGAACCCTGGTGTGATGCGACGCATGGGGGGTTCAATTGGTGTTTCCGTTGGGTTGATTCTCTAAATCGCGTGAAACGTGTTGTGAACGCGTATGATGCATTTCCATCACATGCGGGTGTTCCTATATGCGGGACGATGGGCGTAATTGTTGTGTCACACCACTCACTGAAGGGACCGTCGCTTCCATCACGTCTTCATCGGAAGAATCAAGTCAAGCACGAAGTAGTCAAACAAGGTCACGTCAAGTGCGAGAGCGAGCGCTTGACTGAACCGCCGCAGCGCGATACCCGCTTTATATTCACAGCGCTTGAAGGAGAGGAGACAATGGAGGAGAGTCGCGCATTGCGCGCGCCGGAGCAGTTGTTAATGCAGTGTTACACAGCGAAGCGCGCCCAAACAAGCGCGCCAGCTGTGGTATGCTAATGAGAGTGTTGCACACAGCTGTGGGAGAGAACGGAGGAGGGATGCGGACGGACGGCGCGACGACGCAGGAGGGACATGCCTCAGAGCAAGAGATGCGTCGCACCTAAAATGATTGTCCTTAAGAACTTATCAGTGGCATGGGACATGTGAGAAGCTCGCGCAGCACTGCAACTCCCCAGCATCCAATCCTGTCTAGCATCCCCAGCATCCAATTCAATTCCCAGCATCCTTACGAATATGGCCAAAAATGTATAGGGGTACAGACGTCGTGGCGTATTCATTGTACGGGCAAATTTCCCGCTGGTGCCAGGCATCTCTCTCACTTAGCAATAAAAAAAGCAACAAACAGCTGAAGAGAATGTGTCAAGCCCTGGTGCTCACCTCCGAAGGCAGGCTTGTGCGGGCCTTCTTGGTGCGGGGTGCAGCCCCTTTCTCGTTAGGGTCCTTGTCGGCGTTGCACAGGGCCAGCACCACGGGCAGTGTCTGGTACGGGTGCTCTCGGACCACACGCTCAATCAGCTGTAACACAGGGCACACCACCCACCGCTCTCTTTCTTTACACTCAAGTCGCTCCTCCCTAAGCGCTGTCACATGCAAAAATGCTCAGAACAATGTGACGGGAAGTATCACAGTGTTGGCTAACTTAGCTCTCGGATTCTGCACGGCAGGTGCCAGCAGAATCCATTCGCACCTGCATTCGTGCACTCGCCTTATGCGTACTACAGTCGAATCCCTTAATAACAAAACCGCCAAGGAAAGCCGAAAAATTCACTTTTGCGAGAATTTCGTTGCCGCGAGAATGAAACATAAATGACAGGAAAATTGGCCGCAAACTGAAAATTTAGTTCCCAGAGTCGGTTATACCACTTTGCGAGCCTTACCTTGCAGCAACTTCACAGCTCAGCTCTCACACCACAAGAAGTGGTTCATAGCTAGTCGTCGTGTGCGCCAAACGACCAAATCGAGTCAAACTCATTCAAAACATCCACCGGGTTCACCTTCTTATCCCATTTTTCTGCCTGGTTTTCGGCGCCGAGTATGTCCAAGCATGTCCAGCTTCTTTTGTTGACAAACCTTGTTGTTCTAATGCTGTTCACAAAACTAAGTGAGCACCGCTTTGTTGAAGTCCAGAAAGGCCCCAACCATCATTGTTGTGTTTTGTGCACATTGCCATGAAAGAGTGGCGCCCTTGCTTTTCAAATTGGTAGAGCGAGCTGCAGGCGGTTCAAAACCCATTGGCGCTACGCTCTTTTCCTCCACTCGGGCCACTGACTTGGGCAATGATGGCTGCCTCATCTGGTAGCAATAAAACTTTGGCTTTTAGTCTGGTAGAGGCATCGTATTGAGAGCAAAATGTGCCGATCGCCACACGCACGCCACACACAACAAACGCACACGCACTATTCTGTGGTTCAGGCCGGCTAGCGAAGCCCAAGCCAAAGCCGCGCCATGAGTCCCCATGTGTCGCCCCCTGGTGCTGTCGCTGCAAGGCTGCCCCCATGGCCACCTGTTGCATTTTTTTTTGTAAACAAATATGGTGGTGGCCGTGCAAGCGCACTGCGGCAGAGGTTTACGAACTTTGAGTCCGAAAAATATGCATTAGAGTACTTTTTGGACACTGTTAGCCTCAAACAGGTAGATAAAATGCCGAAAGACTTGCAGCGAATTTCATTAACACAGGGTTGCCTTGCAAAAACATATTGTTGCTGCAAAATATGAAATATTTGGGTTTCTATGGACGTTTGCCGGGGATCCGAAAATATTTCGTTGCTGCGGGAATTTCGTACTCGTGGGTTTCGTTATCGTAGGGTTTGACTGTACTACAGTTAAACCTCGTTATAACGAAATTGAAGGGGCGCCACGATTTGCTCGTTATAGCCAATATTTCGTTATAGCCGTAGCCGACATTTACTGCAAATATGCATTGTAGTTACTTAAAACAAAAAGCGGGCGAAATAGCATCTTGCCGCGCGCGGTAGTCAGTAAAATAAACACATTCCGGAGGTAAAAAGGAAAAGTCACGAACCTACTTTATTGCAGTTCAAAACTCGTATTTCAAACAGACTTGTCTACGAAGAAGTCCGTAATTGGACGTTGATGCACCTTCCTGATGCGAGCGATGGCTCTCTCAGCTGCGGCGCTACGTTCACGCCATCTTCCCTCTTCGCCGCCCTCGTGCGCGCCGAAGTAGCGGTGCAGCACGTCCACCGCATCTAGTGCCTCCGATGCTGTCCTTAGCGCTTCCTGTCGTGCCACGTGCAACAGCGCTGACGATTGGACTCTCGGTTGCTCATGATGGTGGACAGTGTACTCGTCCACACATCAGTCTTGCCACCTTACCCACGGAGTGCACCTTTCCTTCCTCCGCGCCCGATGCGACGGCTTTTATCACAGCCATCTTCTGTTCAAGCGTGATAGTCTTTCGCTTTCGCTTCCCGCCTGTCGCACTCGCGTTGTTCGAATCACGCGGGCAGTACGATAAAAGATAAGGCTGAAGACTGCCAAAACCCACGTACACACAACTGCGCAGCGACGTCGGCGATACGAACAGGGGAGGGGGGGGGAGGAAGGCGACGCAACCGCGCGCGCTGTGTGCATTGGGGTTCTTCTCGGACTCACCGCGGATAGTCCGCGGCTAGTCCGAGGATTCCCCGAAGCCATAAGGATACATGGAAAAATCGAACGTCGGACTGCTTCTCGGGAAGCCCGCGGCGACTCCGTGCATGCCGTGTGCAGCGAGAGGAGGGTGGGGGCTTCGCGGGCGCAGCGTCCGCATGGCGCGCCATCCAGCTTCGCGCGCGTGGCGGGAGTTTTGAACTGCTAATACAGCTGCCGCGTCGCACACTGTCTCAAATCCGCGTTGCGCCCTGTTGTAAAATTAGCTCAAAATTTGATTTCTCAACGAAATTTGTTCGTTATATCCCATAACGGGGAAATTTTACCTCGTTAAAACGAGGTTTTAAATACATTACCATTACCATTACCATTTGTTCGTTATATCCACTATTTCGTTATAGCCCATCTCGTTATAACAAGGTTTAACTGTAATACAGTCGAGTCCATTTATAACGATGAACAACTATGGCACCATCCACTTTCATATGCACTCTATGGTAAAATAAACCGCTTATTACAATGCTCGAGCACCGCAACATCGGATATAATGATTGAATCCGGTTACAGCGCGTGCAGAAAATTAGAGCGCCGATGGCATGCACCGTGAGACAGGATGCGCCGCGCATCCCTTTCACCTCTCAGAAAACGAGTAGACTGTGCCACTTACAAGGAAGTGAGAGGAGGAAATGGGCAGTTTTCCTTCCGAACCAAACCCTCTCACGGTGCCACTGACAGCGCCATTTTGACAGCACTGAAACCAAACCAGCTATCCTTAGCAAGGGCCTGCAGAATCCAAACCCCCAGGTATTTGTGAATGCCAAATATTTCATACTTTTCGGTACTCGCGCCAGAGTTAGCGCAAATACTAAACCACGAGTGATTCCACCGGCCATTCGAAACAACAAAACATTTGGCCACCCCCAAGTGATTTCAAGTGGTGCGACACTTTGCAATTGCGGTTGAAAAAGAGAGCCCAGACCCTGGCTCACCTGATGCAGCAGCTTGGCGAAGGTCGACTCGTTGCCCGATCGGCTCATGCGGGCGGCCAGTTGGTAGATGAGGGGAACAAACTTGTAGCTCTCCAGCTTGCCCAGGCCGTCCTGAGCGAGAGGGGCGTGCACGACCTCAGCTTGTAATACTTAGGCACCACCACCAATAAATAAATAAATAAATAAATAAAAATAAATAAATAAATAAATAAAAAAAACAGGCAAACCCAACAGCTTCCACAATCCAGTGATTGCTAGGGGTGTGCGAATATTGAAAATTTTGAATATGAAGTGAATATGAATAAGGCAAAAAACTGCCTTCGAACAGTATATAATCAGATATTGAATATGTGTGTAGTGACTAAAAGATGCAAAACATAGAGTAACAATAGCTTCTGTTACCCTTTTAAAAGAAATTGTTGCATCTATACGCAGATGCGGGCTAATGCACTCATAACAAATTATCACGCAGGATTAAAAGTTATTTGGTCGATGGGGTCAGAAAGTATGCACTTCCTATGTCCCCCTGAAAAAAAAAAAAGAAAGGCATGAAAATTTTGTTCGCAAGGCAAGCCCTTCATGGCTTTTAAAAACTTCATTTATTATCAGGCTAGGATGGCTCTCGCCCCCTTGAAATCGCAACATACTCTATATGCAAACCACGCATTAGGACCGCGGCGCTTCTAAACCCAAGTGGCGAAAACTCAGAAAAAATAAAAATAAAAATAAAAAGGTCAGCAAAAGGCCGTAAGGGAGCGGCAATACTTTTACTTGTAGAATGGCGCACATTGCACTGTATTACTTTAGCTGCTCTTGTCTCTTTCATCAGGGCAAAGCAGGAACTCTTGCTAACTGCAAGACTTTGTTATTCACACAAGCATTCACAAAGCTTGCAAAGAACTCCCCCCCTCATTTCCACAACCGCTCTCGGCCCACAACGGCTGCATGTGACCTCTCTGCCTTGACGATAACTCACCTGCACCCACGAAAGCGTTTTTCTTTTTTTGCAAGCTCCTCGCATGGTGCAAGCCCACACGCAAAAGCCTGGACAACACCAGGAGCTCCTCACGAGGCACACACTCACGCGTGCCTGGCTGGGCTGAGTTCTCTCGTAACGCTCGCCAGCGGAACTAAAAGCTTAAACAGGTCTGCTGTTAAAAGAAATGTGCGTGTTAAAATCGAATATTTACGCACATTTCTCGACGTACTGGCGAATCAACGTAGCTTGGCGTCAGCGCGCGCGGAGGTGGACACTCCAGCGTACAGCAAGTGCATTGGTATGCACCTTTTGTGCCGAAGACTGCACGAACTATAATAGATCTAATCAGTACAAACTATAGATATCCGTGCACTGCCCCTGGGCTCTCCACGCGCTGAAGCCATTCGGCCCGTGGAGTATGTGGGGAGAGTGGAGCACACTGTCTTCACCATTTCCATCCACAGTAGAAATGGGTTGCCATGCAAAAAAAAGAAAAGGGTCTTGGTTTTATCGCGTTTCATTGGGACCCAATTTAATAACCGTAAATGAAAGGCAAGCGTCCATTGAGGAAGGTTCAGCGGTATTCTGCGGTGTTCAGTGGGGTTCAGCGGAGTTCTGGCGTTAAGCAGTACAGCTGCCGGTGTGGTCAAGCCTGCTCCCAAGGCTGCTATCGCGAGCATAGTGTATGGCAGCGCTTCTCAATGCGCTTACAAGGATTCGTGAGTACGGTGGTATGTAGTTGGGCCTTAAGGAAAACACGTGACATGCATATAGTTTGTTACTACACACTCATGCACTAATAGCACAGTTAAACCTCAATGGGAACATACGAATATGCGAAATTCAATGTAAAATCGAAACCCTAGGCTTCGATGTTTGCATAAAACCACGGAATGGTTGCCTTTTTCCAATTACAAAAAGAGAGAAGAGGAGAGAGAGAGAGAAGAGAGAGAGAGAGAGAGAGAGAGAGAGAGAGAGAGAGGAGAGAATCAAAAAAACTCTGTGTATGCTCCTGTGAGATGTTGTAAAGTAAATGCATAAGCACGCGAACGGTGACACGGGACGCCCCATGACGCGGATGCCGCGAGCCACGGAGTCGATCAGCGAGCTCCTTGCCTACGAACTGCGTATGGCGCCGCCGTCGCCGCGTGCCACTGCTCTGCCCTTCGTTCAAGTTCGCTCATGCTTGTTGGGTTCCATCATTCCAGCAAGCATTTATTTGTGAATCTTTATGAGCCTTGCGCGCGTGTTTTTTTTTCACACCCACAACCGCGAATGCGTGCATGCAACGGCTTCTGCCTCAGCCAGAAAGCGACTTGCCTTGTGCACGGCAGTGGGAGGAGCCGGACCAGTTTCGCCAATGGGGAGGCGCGCACCCGATGGCGGGAGCTTCGAAGCGGCCGGGGATGTCGGCTGGCTAGACGATTAGGCTTACCGCCGCGGAGGATATTTGATGGGCACTTTCGCAAGCGGCGCGTATGACGTTTTACAGCGAAAATTTCGCCCGCGTTATCCACTTTTATTCTCGCATGCCCATCTCGTTTGCCCCTCGAGTTGCATTTTCGGCGAGCGTCAGCGCGCCTGTGGCTTGCGGGGCGCGTTTTTGCAGGGAGAAAACGCTCCATGTGGTTCCCGCATAGACGATTAAGCTCCGACAGAAACAGAAACAGTGTGCCAGCCGTGTATGCGCGCCACGTTTTCACTTGCAGGAACCTGCTTCACACGATGAGCACTTCATTATAACCGCGAATTTTAATGTATCGAAATTTCAATGTAACGAAGTAAATTAAGAATTTTACCGACTTCGCTACATCGAGGTTTAACTGTACAGCAGTTTTATATAGACATATGAAGACCCTAGGGCCTTTTACATGAGCATCTTCAGACATGTTTACCTGGCCAGCTGGCACAGAAATGGTTACGTATTTAAAACGAACACTGGCCACAGATTCGGTGAAATGCCACTGTATGCCACTGATGGCTGGAAAGGGATTTCATCTGGAAGACGCTTTTTGTTTCAGCCAATAACGACTGTTGAGGATTCCTATTAGGAAAACCACCCCCATTCAAGCAATCAGGGAACAACAGAACCAGGGGTGCGTAAAGATGGTTGCTGCAAAGAACAGTTACAGGTGAACAGGTTGAGGGCTACATACCGTCAGCTGCAAATGTTTTTTCCACAATGGGAAATTTATGCTGATGCACAATCAGTGAAAACAAACAGGAGCTCTCTACAATGTGTGACTGTTGTCACGCATTGTCCCCATCTCCATAAGAGGAACCCCTTTGAGTGGGTATGAGCCCTGCTATTTGTAATCTTTCTGACACCACAATAGTGCAGTAACACATTATATGGTCGCAACCTTGAGCGTAGCTCAAAAACAAAATGCCGCATCCTCCTGGCGTTGTTTGAGCAAGTGCACATTTGAGACTTAAGGAAAAGTTTCCAGTAGCGGTACGCAAATAATGTGGATGATTACCATGAACTGCAATATTGTAGAGATGGGCGAATATTCGACAAATTCGAATATTCGATCGAATATTTTATTATTCGAATTCGCTTCGACTTGAATTCAAGCATTCGAAAATTTCGAATTATTCGGCGGCACCGAATACGCTGGCATGGTCTTCGAACGTTGGCACGGACTGCAAGTGGCGCAAGCAAAGCGGCACTACAGTGTAGCGGCACGCAGCCACAGCCATTCACGTATAGCTGCTGTCAGTCCTACCGCCATCGCTAACACGTTTTGCTTGAAGGTGGGAGACAGAAGTCAATCCAATCCATTCAGCACAGCTCTATTTCCAAAATGGTGTCAACGTCATTTGGCGCGTCGGAAGACGATTCACGCTCAACGTTCGCAAATCCAATATGGAAATACTACTCCAAGCTTCCCGGTGGCGGCACAGCGCGGTGCGAATCGTGCCAGTCCGTTTTGAAGACCCCGACAGAACGAGCGCTAGCCACCTGAAGCGACACCCTTGCAAGTGCAATGCTTACTTATCCGACCGCCGGGAAAGGAAAGCTCGTCGCCGGTTTCGGTTGCATCCATTTTCAAGCCAAAGCTCCAGCCGATGTCCCCAAGAGCGAAAGAGATGACACGAAAAATCGCCACTATCATTGCCCACGACCTTCAGCTGTACAGTGTGGTCGAAGCTAAAAGCTTCGTGGATATGATCAACTACGCAATGCCCGAGTACGCCATCCCTTCTCGAAATAAGTTTTCAAGGACGATTATTCCAGACTTATATGCGGCGAAGATGAATGAGTTGAAAATGGTGTTGTGGGAAATTTTCCGGGGATTAGAGTCACGCTCACAACGGATGCGTGGACGTCGCGAGCGGGCGACAGCTACGTGAGCGTGACCGTTCACATGCTGGATCGTAACTTCGTGCAGCATGCGTTTGCCTTGGCATGCAAAGCAATGCCAGAAGGTCACACGGCAGACAATATCCTGCGTTTTCTTCAAGTGGCCGTAAAAGAGTGGGACCTTCCCGAAGACATCCCTACCTTTGTTGTCACGGACAATGGAAGAAACTTTGTTTCGGCTGTTGCCAAGTCATCGTAGGAGGGACTGCAGTGTTTTGGACACACTCTTCAACTGTGCATTAGTGATGCAAAAAAGGAAGTCTCAAGTTTTGCCCTACTCTGTGTGAAATCAAGGTCCATCGTGGGACACTACAAGAAAAGGGCGCGAGCACGAGGCAAGCTCCTCGAAATACAGAATGACATGCACATGCCGGCCCTTGAAGTTATCCAAGATGTCCCAACCCGCTGGAACAGCGAGCATGCAATGTTGGCAAGGCTGCTAAAGCTTCGGGCTCCTATTTCTGTAGAGCTGTCGAAGTCAGACTCGGTGGAAAATCTGAGCGCGCAAAAGTGGAAGCTGATGAATGCCATAGTCAGAGTGCTTCAGCCCTTAGAGCAGGCTACTGCCGAGCTTTCTGCAGACCACTATCCAACTCTTTCACAAGTTATTCCACTCCTGCACTGCACGCGTGTGATGCTTGAGGAGCACGTATCTGGAGCAGACGAAGCAGCACCTTTTGCCTCCAGCCTCTTGCGCAGTCTTTCGACACGATTCCCCGACATCAAGATGGCCAAAGTGCCAGCACTTGCCATGCTGATTGACCCACGCTTCAAGAGTATCTGCTACACCACGGAAGCTGAAAAGAAGTGGGCAAGAGCATTGCTTGTGTCTACTGTGGAAAAGCTTTTGCCGTCACAGCAGAAACAGGACCAAGTATGTTCTGTCGTGCCAGAATCAGCGATGGGTGCGACAAGCACTGTGTGGACTAACTTTTTTTCTACATTGAGCTCCACCGCATGTCAAGAAACTGACAGTGGTCATACCGCTAGGCAAGTCTGCGACTACCTGAGTGCACCGCTGCTGCCTCGAGCAGAGAACCCATTGGACTGGTGGAAAGGTCGTGGGAGCCAATCGTACCCAGCCCTGGCTAAAGTAGCTCAGAGGTGCCTCTCCATCCCAGCCACTCAGACAAGAAGTGAGAGACTGTTCTCAACTGCAGGCAGTGTAGTTAGCAACAGGCGGGAGCTGCTTCTCACAGAGCATGTCGAGCAGCTTGTTTTCCTTCATGAGAACCTGTAACTGTGCCGTCAGCTGTTGACACGAGATGTGCAGCATTTGCAGTGCTCCTATTATTTTTATAACGTGAACATTTGATGTTACCTTCCCCCAGTGTTCATAAAATAAAAGTGCATGAACACAGTTCAGACTCACGAAACTTATTGTATGAGTATCAGTTACTTAAGCACGTGCATTTTTACGATGAATGATTATCATTTTCCAAAGTATGTGAGAAAAAGTAGTAATGATATTCGAACTATTCGATTCGAAATTATTGGAGAAAAACCACTATTCGCTTCGAATTCGTTTCGAAGCAAAATTCCACTATTCGCCCAAGCCTACAATATTGTTCTCCTCAATATCCTCGTTTCTGTGCCGAGAAGCCGCCACCTCCGCACAACACGAGCATCCGTCAAGAGACGAGTGAGACGCTCCTCCCCCTCCTCCTCCATACCTTGAGCAGAGCATTGACCTCCGGCACGTCGGAGTTGCCGAACCAGAGGGAGGCGAGTCGGAAGAGGCGCAGGTCGTGCCCTCCCCGCAGGCACTGCAAGTAGTTGGAGACGGCCTGCAGCAGGTGGCGGTTCTTGGCAGCCTGCAGGCTCGCCGCCTCCCCCCGGTCGAGGTCGCTCTGGCGCTCCAGCAGCCGCAGGACCCGCGCCTCCCCACCACTGGGAAGAAACGTGGGGGAGTCAACCCCGCTTACGGCCTCCCACGTTACACTGAGAACAGTCTGAGTGTATGACGCTCCTGACAGGAGTGGAGTTCCTTCCTCTTCCTCATCAGAGCCTCTTGATGCTCCCACTCATCACGAGGCGGATCGGTACGCAGTGAACTGGAAGGCCTCTCTACCACTTTAGGAATGGACAATGATAGCACTGAATGACACATTTCCCACGCGGACAAAAAGGATCCTTGGCCTCCTTTATGTCATTTTGGACTGCCCAAGAAGACTGCTCCACATACATTTGTTTGCCCCATAGAATCCCTACTGCGAGAGCAAGTTTCAATTGCCCATTAAAGGGACCCTGCAGCACCTACCATTGACTACTCGGAATGTATTTTGGGGTAAAGTCTATCGTCCCAGCAATCTCCTGCTGCAAGAATTATGAAAATTCGT
The DNA here is from genome assembly GCA_013339765.2 of Haemaphysalis longicornis. Taxonomy (NCBI): domain Eukaryota; kingdom Metazoa; phylum Arthropoda; class Arachnida; order Ixodida; family Ixodidae; genus Haemaphysalis; species Haemaphysalis longicornis. The sequence continues at coordinate 115,535,511 of CM023456.1, read as the reverse complement.
TCGCTATCACCGAAACTATGATCGCGCATAATTGTTCCCTCTCAACTCGATTACAGACAATGCGACGACAGCTGCGCGTTCTCTCCCAGAGAGGGGGCGGCTCGCAACGTTCTTTTCAGCAGCTTGATATATCACAGTCCAGGGAGTTTTCTCCTTTTCTTCACAACGCAAAGGGGTCTATTTCTGGTCTGGTGCCACAAAAAAAGCAGGCATGGCTGCCTGCTCGCAAGTGCGTGCTCGGGCTGGTAGGGCGTTTTTGAAGCAATAAACGTTTGTTGTCCAGAGGTTTCGTTGAAAGGGGGAGTTTTGAGTTCGACACTCGAACTCTGCGTGCACTCAAAACAAAAGAAATGCCAAAACTGTGCCCAAAGGTTCAGGGATAGAAGAGGTCGGTGCACAGCCCCGACAACGGCAGATCGTCACAGGAAATGTGAGAAGTTGACCAGCGACAGCCAATAGGACAGCCATGGCCGCAATGACATCGTTTTGGCCATGCCAGGGGTGCATAATGAGCAAAATTGAAGAGAGTGGGGCTGGTTGTTCAGTCTTTCACAGCGATTTGCGCACTCACCACTTCACGTGCACGTGTGATATTTGGCTCAGGTTTTCACGGAAGTGCAATCTAACCGCGGCGCAGGTTTACTTGCACTCCTCAAAGAGCATTGCAGGGTCCCTTTAACTGCTCACAGCTGATCAGTACTGACAAATCAAAGAGACCACGTGGCTCTCGGGGGGAAGGGGGGGTTGTTTAACATGTTTCCCACAGGCGCGAGAAGTGTGTGCGCATAAATACAGCCATGAAGTATTCATGGCTGTGTCCCGTACCAGTTGTTCCAAAAGAGAAATTAATCTTCAGTTGTTTGACTTAGTCAAATATCCGGCAAATATTGATTGCTGTGCAATAATTTCTAATTTAAATTATTCTAAAATCACGTCAGTTGCACACTAGGCACCTTGGGCCTGGCTTGGATCAAACATTTGTTATGTAACCATATTGCTTGTGTAACCTTGGCTAAAGTGCAACAAGGGCCAGTTCTCAGAACGGCAGCCAGGCTAAACGGCCAGGCCATCACGGCCAGGCTAAAGTGACACTGCAGCCGTCGAGTGAGTGGCCGGCCAGCCAGAGCAAACCTGGCACAACGCTTTGCGCTCACAGTACGCCTAGGAGGAGAGCGCCCAGTGGCACTGGGGCTGTTCTCCAGGCTGGTCGAACAAACAAGTGCCCAGCCAACTGCATCATCACTTTCGTTTTATGGCTGTTTGCGTGTCCATCAGCCAGTGCAGTGTCGTCTGCGACGGAGCTATTTTAGATGTTTCTAACTGATTAACAAGGCATTTCACGGGGCCGCCAGTTATGTCCCAGATGGTTCGGTGCTATGTAATGCGCGTTCAAAATAAATTCGGTCGAGCTGAAATTTCAGGCTTTGCTGTTCAAGGTTGGTTCTTGAACGTGGACGAAAATTTTCTTGCTTGCAACCAGTAATTGCCTACGATAAAGAAAACAAAATGACGCTTCTGTTATGTACTAAAGAGAAAGGTGGAGGAAGGAGTACTAGAGCACTAGTAAATGTGTGCGAAAATGTCTCCACAAGGACGTGATTCCCCACTGTTATTTTGCTCTTCAAGCTGGCTGCTTCAAGTATTTAAATATTGCGAATTCAACAGCCTGCATGCATGCTTCCAAGCAGTCAGCTCAGAGATTAACACGAAAGAGGACCAGCCACTGCTCCAGTCAAGATGGTGCATAAAAATGTGGAGGAACACAAGGTAAGGAACATCAGCCCCTTTTCATTGGGTCAGCAGGTGCAGTTTTTAGGCCTGCAAGTCCAACCACGGGTGCAAAAGAAAAATCAAAGCCGTTCCACTCAATGTAAACGCTGTCGGGAGTGCAGAGCAGCGATTCGCCATAATGGGCTGGTAGCGCCGTTATCTGCTCACTGCTACCACCCAATGCAATTCAAATTTCCCGCCTTTGCAGTGCTCGCGCGCCCCCTGTCTGAAACAGCGCCAGCGAGAGTTCTGTTCTTTTTGCGCATGCTTTTCCTCCTGCACACCGGCGTTGCACTATCGCAAAAACCAACCTAGCGAGCGTTCCTAACTAAATGAATGCGGGTGCTAGCGGTTGATCACGTACATTTGCCTCAAATGTACCTGCAGTTTCCTTTGCGCTAAACAACACAGAGATGTATGACAAGCGCAGCGGTTCACGAGTCTCGAATGCTTATGACTATATAAACCGCTTGGCTTTCGAAGCCTCTGGATTACGCCGCTACGCCGGAACGCCGCGTTGGTTGTACTTGGGTCCAGCGAGCGAGCTACGACGACAAGGCGAGCGCCTAAAGTGCTCTGCACTTAGCAGCCACGCCTCGCAACATCGCGGGTGACGCGAGAAGGAGGGGAGCGCTCACTCAGTGGGCGCGGCAGGGGTGCAGTGCAGGATGTGGCTGGACTGGCGCAGCAGGTTCTGCTTGTCCTGGAACTCGGGCGACCGCAGGTACTGCTCGATGCCCTGCACCTGGGCATCGGCGAATCGCGCCAGCCGCAGGTGGGCCGTCCACAGGGACGCCTCTGCCGTGTGGCCCGCCAGCAGGTCCACAGCCTGTGCGCACAGGATAAGGGGGAACGTTCTAATCTGACAACACCCGGAAGTGCAGCCAAAACAACCCCTTTACCCTAACAGTTGCACTGTACTGGTGCAGGAACAAGTATAAGCACGAATACCCCCTTTGGCAGACATGAGCCCACCACCCGCCACAAACACCTTGTCAGGAGTTCGGTCTCTTCATCACATCACCATCATAACTTCATCCCGAACAAAAGATTTTGGGCACGTGGGCTGACAACAGGAAACAAAGCCTAGCCGTTAAAGCCCTGCTTACATTTCTTGGTGACTCCTCTTTGGATTCTCGCCTCTAGGTTGTGACAAAATTGAACAGACTGCGAAATAATGTCTGAGCAGTTTTTTTTTTTTTTTCATGGATGATAGTCATGTGCTTAAAAGTGAACTGTTGTCATCTGATTCAGCGCCCCGTTGTACGTGAGACGTTTATTGGTTTACTGCTTGTACATAGTTCATTTGTCGCTTTCATTGTCATTTCCCATACCTTCCATATTCATTCCTTTCTCTTTCTGTCCCCAGTACCCTCCCCCCAGAGGGAAGTAGCAGGCCCAAGATCCATTTCTCAGGCCGACCTCTTCTCCTTTTTCAATAAACATTTACTCTCTCTCTCTACCATCAAATCCTCTTCTATCATCAGCGATTGACAGACAGAGCAAGTTGACGTTGCAAGAGCTCGACAAGCACCAAAATTCTCCATCCACTTCACAGTCAGTAAAGATTAGCCTTCGATTCCTGAGGTTTAAGCTCTTGTCTGTAACAATGCCTACACGCTGTCTTGGAAGATTACACACGGCCTACGTTAATCGTGTCGTAGAATGCCAAGACACCACCTCCAAGAAACCTCAGGTCACACCTGTTTGTTATTCCCAGAGTTCCGCCCACCATTGCGTAGTTTCCACGAGGTAAGGCGCAACAGGTGAAAGCAAACGCATGTTTTGCTGGTGATCCAGCTGATGCCCAGATGAGCGTAAAGGATCCATTTTGTGTTCTTTTTGGAGGAGCCTTTCTAATAAATAACATAAGGGGTAAATTCCCTGCACCATCTCGAGTTTGTTAAAACAAGGTTAAGCTGAATGTCAGCAAGCACATATCTATGTGCATTTACATTTTCAAACTTCACATACTTTATAGTAGTATTTGAAGTTTTCGAACACATCTATCTGGTTTGATCACAAATTTAATGCCTTATTCACTTTGATATTACAAAGTTTTGAATATTCCCATACCTGTAGGAGTATAAGTGCAAGAATAAGGGACAAAGCCAAAGGAAACCATGCTTTTTTTGCACATTTCAAGCGAAGCCAGTGTGATAGTGAAGCCACACACTGGAAAAAGCCCTTGGAACTTTAATGCTGCTTCAGAACAGCCTCTTCATTTTCATGCTTTTCTGTAAGCTTGCTGACCTTGATGCTTAATTAAAGATAGCCTCCAAGCACACAGGAATAGGCCTGACGCTGCCCTTGTTGCAGAAAGGCTGTTGGGCACAACCTGTTCTAAATGACTTTGTGCTTTTAAGCTGTCAGGAGCCTGAGAGAAATACGGTGCCGGTGCTCCATAATGCCTCTGTAACAACTGCACCACCCGAACACAGGAGTTTTCACTACATGCCGAACCATTCAATACCCAGACTGTTTTCTCAAGAACCAGATTTGTTTCCTTCCACAATTACCGTATTTATTCGAATCTAAGCCGATAGTTTTTTTGAAATACTGATATATCAAACTCCAGGGTCGGCTTGGATTCGAGGATTCTGAGGATTTTGAAATAAGTGGCACGCAGCTAGCGCCACCCAGAAAAGAAAGTATTGTAGCCATTACTAGACGAGCCAGTAGCCACTTAAGGGCCATAGGCCGCCATTTTGAATTGTGCGAACAGTGGCCTGCTTGCGGTGTGGCGTTTGGTTTTGCCAGCGCAAAAAAAGAAGCGGTGCCATTATAGTGCCGCTTTTAAAAGAAAAGTTGTTTTAGCCGCGGAGTTGTCGTCGAACGTTCAAGCCGGGCGGGACTTCGGCGTGGATGAACAAAATGTCCGTCGTTGGAGGACGCAACGGGAGAGGATATTTGCGTGCGCCGCAACGAGGTTGGCAATCACCGGACCACGAGAATGCCGTCACCATGAAATGGAGATGGCATTGGCTGACTTCGTTCAAACGCAGCGAGCAGCTGCCCTTCCAGTAACGACGGAAGTGCTCCAGGCAAAAGCAAGGGAGCTTTTAAGGGAACGAGGCTTATCGCGGGCACACTTCAAAGCCAGTCGGGGCTGGCTACAGAAATTCATGAAGCACTTCGGCTTTAGCCTCCGTCGTTGAACCTCAATCGTCCAGAAGTTGCCCGGTGATTTTGAAGAGAAACTGATTGAGTTCCAGCACCGCATCTTCATGTTCAATAAACGTGTTTTTTTTTTGTGAACGCTTACCCTGCTTTTTGTTCGGCCTACATGCGAGGTAAGTTTTTTTTTTTGCGCCTTCGGACTTTCGGGGGTCGGTTAGAATCGGGGCCGGCCTAGATTCGAATAAATACGGTATTTGGAACTGTTATTCCCCAGCGAAAAATGGCCCCGTCATTTTCCCAGACACAACAAATCGCGCAGCTGAAGGGTTAACACTTTTTTCCCCCCTAACAAATGAATGCTGACAGGGCTGCCCATTTGGGTTGGCTACACTCAGCTTTGGGAGTTAGGGGGGGCACATAAGTCTTTCAGACCAAAAAATTGCCAAGAGAGCCTTTTTTTAGGTATCACTTTTCTCTTGATTTGCACAGCTTTTTCCTCCGAAATTCCGTACTTGGAACAGCACCAGGTATCTATAAAAGCCGTAGAGGCCCGATTTCAACAAAAAAATTCACAATTTCTCCATAATTCCCCACTTTTTCTTCACAAGTAGTATCACAGTGATAGGAGAGAGTACATCCCAGCATGTAGTGCAGCAGAAAGATCATTTCTTTTGTACTATGAAGCTGAATGTTTCAGCCATCCAATAAGGGAAGCAGATTTTGAATTTTGTGCTTCAATAGTTGTATAGTTAGCGTTATTTTTATTTGTTTAGCAGGAGTACTTCAACCTAGAGAAGTTAGAATGACGTAAACTTGCAAGTGATTGCAAAACAAAAAACCTGCTTCACAGGTTCATTCTCCACAACTCTGGTATCTATTCATGCCTTGCTGGTAATCTTTTGTTGGATAGTTTTTTTCTACTATTATGTTCTCAAAAACAATCAAGGAAGATTTTTAATTTTAAGTTGGAAACTAATTACTCACATCAAAACTAATTTGATATTTAAAATCAGCTAAAAAAACTGCACAAGTCCACGAAGTTTCATCAAAATGGGCTGAAAGCAAAAAAACAAATTTCTTAGATTAGTGTGCCCCCTTAAAGCGACTGTGTCAGCATGCAATAGTTTCCTGGGGTGGTCAATGATCCCGAACACCACCTGTTGATGGCTTTAGTGTGCAGTTCTCAACAGCGGCGGCTCTACAATGTGCTTGCTCTACAATGTGCTTGTCTACAATGTGCTTGCAAGCTGCAGCACAGTCGCAGGCAGCCGAATGCTCACCTTGGCAAAGTACTCCTGTGCGATGGTGTCGGAGTTCTCGGAGCGAGATTCGGCGAGGCACTCGCCGTAAAGCTGCAGCACCTCCGCATAGGCCCGGGCATCTTGGCCGGTTGTCCCCTGCTGGGTGTGCAAGGGGAAAGGTGGCAAAACCATGCGCACAGTTGGCAGCGCCCGTCTTGGCATCTTTGTTTCACAATTGGGCAATATGCCCGACTGGCTTTAAGGTGAAAGCCACTGAATTTGTACTGGAGCAGGGCAACTGCGCTGCCGACTAGGAGTTCAGAAAGACTGACCTCCGATACTGCCGAGGAGACTTAGAGGAATGGCTACCACTATGGTAACTAGACCTCCAAGAAACAGGCCTACAGCAATGCCAAAAGTGCACAAGCTCTTCTGGGTAGATGCAATGCACATTCGATTGCTTTGTCCCGTGCCTTAGCCATTCATCTGCTGTGCTATACCATATTTACTCACATTAATGAACCCACTCGTGTAGGTGAACCCCCCCATCCCTCTTCTTGTGAAATTTACTTTCTTGTCACTTGCGCACAAAATGCAGCGGGATATTTTTTTATCTCG